>CM036943.2:15074659-15119659 GCA_020352615.2 Yoshiicerus persimilis
TTTCCTCCTAAAGTGAAGAAAGTTCCCCTTGGACAGAAGCGCAAACGTGGCAGACCAAAGGGAGCCACCAAAGCTTTACTAAAATGAAAAATGAAACCCTTCATAAATATAATTGTAATATAATTGCACTTCTAAATACTATGGAAGACGAAATATGAATTCCTAAGACGAAAAATTAAATCACAAGACGAAAAATTAAATCGCAAGACGAAAAATTAAATCATAAGACGAAAAATTCATTTGCCGAAAAATTCAACCGAAAAAGACGAAAATTTAAATCATTAAGACGAAAGATTAAATCGCATCCATATTTTTTGTGTTTCATCCCTATAAAATCAGGGATGCATTTTAGGTATACGGACACCTATACAAACTAACCCTTATTTTCGAAGGGCTATCCAATGGTATCACTTTCACCAACTTTGATACCGTCCATATTTAACCATATTTAAGTATCATTAATTTCATTACAGGTATATTGAAATGGCAATCGATCCAAATTCAGAAATTCCGGTTATTGACTCTGCCTTACTTATTAATTCCATTGCTCAGAATTCTTTTGGCAGAATATTAGCTTTCGATTTCATTTTAACGAAGCATCAAGAAATGATCAATTAGTAAGATACGATAATTGAACTTAAGTATTTTTTAAGGAAGTTACATTATGGTATGTAACACTTCTAAATCTTTTTGATTATAGTTTGGGATTAAGTAGCTTTACAAATGTTATCAACACATTGAGTAAATATTTTGCAACCGATGAGCTGCTATTGCAGGTAGACAAAAGCAATTCCATAAAATGAAGTATATTTTATACTTTGAACCATATAGAGGCTAAAAAGACTGTAGGCTTAAAAGTGTGATAAAAGCAGTTAGTTGCAAAGTTGCATTACTAAATAGTCAAATTTTTAGTACTTTATGCGGACACCTTATTTTAGTAAATCTTCGTAAAGTAGTATTTGCATGTTTAAGTTTTAATAAATGCACACTGGGAAAGGAAAACAATAATGGAGCAACACAAGTACCCCATATATAAGGTGTCGAGAGGTGTAATTGACAGCGATCCAAAGAAGACTCAACAATACAATGGCGTTTTCTACAGGAACATGTAAGACTTTATAATGTGTTGCAACTTTCATGTAAAGCTTTCTTGTATTTATATTTATAAAGATGAATCCCATTATTTCTGTTTTTACCAGATGATAATAGCACAGTTTGCACTTAAAACTGATAATAGAAAATTGATTATTGCTCTAATTTCGAAATGTTCTTTTTAGGTTTCGTGTAAACTATCCGATCACTTTAGTCGGATTGGGATTTTTCGGAGCAGCGGAAGATCCTCCGCATCATCTGAGCATAGATTACCACGTGGAGTATAAAATAAGTGTGTTAGGCCGGGGACAAGTTCTTGCAACCGGAACGGTCACCGTTGCCACTTACCCCAACCAAATATTCAAAATAAATTTGGGAAAAGTTAATATTCCGGCAAACACTCATGTGGAAATTGCTTTCGACTTGAATGTAATTTTGCAATTTTAGCATTCATATAATAATTTATGAGATGTTTTTCAGACAAACCAATGTATTTTACATTTTCCTTTGTAATTGTGGTTTTCAAATATTCAGGGTCCCAAAACTGGACGTATGAATAAGCACTCCCAAGAAGTTAGTGTACCTACTAAAAGCCGGATTGTACATTTCGACTTTGGCATCGGAAGCCGCCAAATGCCGGAAATGTACTTCTGCATGGAAGACGATATTGCATAAGAAGATCAGAGTTCTCGTATTAAATGTCATTGATAGGAACTCATTTTCATTTATCCAAACAGAATCAGAGTGAATAAATTGTTGTTGTACCATTTTCCGAAACAATCAAACTATAAAACTATCTTAACTTCTATACTATTCTCTTCCATTTACTACTTAAACATTTACCCATATATGATTGTGTAATACGTACACATTTCCATGTCATTTTAAGAAGGTCCTAATAAATAGCTATATGCATAAATTTTTCATACTGTTTTGCAGCATGAGAAGCAAACCGATGACGTTTCGTTTTTTATTTCAGTTTGAAACAGAATTGATTATAAATTTATCATAACAGCAGCCTCAGTTAATTATATTAGAATTGCGATTGTAGTAAGATTATACGTGCTGGATCGCTATACTTAATAAGTAATCGTTACTGAAAAATAATAAGTATAATAATATATGCCTTTACACAATTTTGTCTTATTGTAGGCGAACATAATATTATTATGCTAGGCGCATTGTATATTGTATCAAGGTGCAATAAAGCATTACGCATATCATCTTTTGCTGGCCAAAATTAAACTGAAGTTTAACATTTCACATGTACAAATTGTTTCCTACTCCATGACCTATTCAAAACGTAACTTATAAAGTAAATGCAAAGCCACTAAAAATGCAAAATGGAATGGACTGCGAAGGCTGGTCCTTTTCTGATGAAATATCATACACTGTTATTTGTAAACTCCAAATATGCTGATATTGGAGGGGAAAGTTTATCAAAGTTTAACAATTTAACATTTTTTTTTACACAGAAGTAATCAAGTTGCCTTTTATCCATGCTCTCATTTGGCACATTTTCCTTGAATTTCATACAGTATCTGCAAAGGCTGTTGGAACTATCATAATATTATTTAAGGTATGTATAGTACATTGAAATACATTTTTGCTATTATTAAGAAAGGCATTCACGTATAAAGTGATAAGAACTAGATAACTCATAACTGCATTAAGAATTCCAGTGTTTTAACAAGGATATGAACATCGGTATCAAATCAACACTTCCAATGAACAAAACGTGACACTTATTTCTACACTTCTTTAGCTACTGTAAGGAACATAAAATTCTTGAATTAAAGATTAATAAATTACATACATAACATATATATGCGTACATATAAATATGCAGGATATTCAGAATTCCATGAGAAATAATCAGTAATTATTAGTTCATTCGTTATGAATATGAATAAACAGTTTGGTTAATTAAATCATACATAAAAAATGCTTTTCGGTCGGGCACAAGATCAGAGGCCACATAAATAATCGATTCTGCCTTCGAACACGAGTTAAATGAGTGTTTCTCCTCCAGACACTCCTTTTATTGCTGCCTCCTTTTCTGCTCAGCCCTCTTATACTGTAGCACAGTTAAAAGGACTTTAAGATAATCTTCTCACCAATCCAAAAAGATTGTGTCCTTTGGACTTGTCTCATTCTTTATGTGCTTCTTGCACAAACATCTTACATCAGCTTTTCACAATAAGCTTTTGGAGTAGCCAAAATGAATTTCGGATTAGAAAATGTCGAAATCTCATTTCCACCCAAAGGTTTGGAAACGAAATTTTTAAAACTTTTTACAACCGAGTCGGTTTCATTTGTCTGTGATTTAGTATCCGTGTTCCAATACAGAACTAAAGAGGTAAATATATTTTTCTTGTTTTCTTTCCATTTATACCGATGTAAGTAAAAATTTTAGTTATAATATGATATCTCTATTTTTGATACAGTTATTTCGAGCAAGAAAACTACAAAAGTTGGGATTGGATGATAAACAAAAACTTCCAAAGTTTGCAGAAGATTCTTCAGTATCTAAGAAAGATTGGAAAATTAGCTCTCTTCCTGCTAGGCTTCTAAATCGTCATTTGGATCTGGGGGATGTCTCTCCATCCAACAGTCAGCATTTTAAAACAGCATTAATGTCCAAAGTACAAGGAATTCAAGTTGATTTCGATGACGGCCATTGCCCTACGTGGAGCAACATGATCGAAGGTTCCTCCCAAACACAAATAAGATTATAAAATATTCAGTTTCGTATATTTTCTGCCTTAACTGTTGTAAATAAATTTAAAATAAAATGCTAACTATTAATCTGAATTTCTATCTAGGACTGCATAATATAGTATCATTTACTAAAGGTCAATTTTTTCCTAACCAAGTTCCTTCGTTGGAAAAAGCACCAATTCTTATGCTAAGACCAAGAGCTTGGAATATGAACGAACATAATTTCCGAGTAAGAAGGACATTGACCATCACAGGAATTTATTCTGCAGTTTATGTCATCCCATATGTTAATAGTTTCATTTCTTTCTGCATTTTAGGTTAATGGTAGAGAAATCCCAGGGCCATTACTTGACTTCGGCCTTCTCATGTTCCACATTGGTAAAATATGCTCACGTAATGATGTTGGGCCCTATTTTTACCTTTCTAAACTGGAAGGCAGACGAGAGGCTAGATTATGGAATGATATTTTTATCTGGACTCAGGCTTCGCTTGGAATTCCTATTGGTATACTTTTTTAGTATCACTATTAACACTTCTGTATTATTTAAGTATTTACATTTCTCAAGTATTAGATTATTCAAAAGCGCCAATTTGAGTTGTTCTGACAGTAATTAGGAGATAAATATTAATTTGCATTTTTCTGATGTAAAGGAACTATCAAAGCGTGTGTGCTCATAGAAAATATTATGGCTTCCTTTGAAATGGAGGAAATCCTGTACGAGTTAAAAGAACATTCACTAGGATTAAATTGCGGCATTTGGGATTATTGCGCTTCGTTTGTAAATAAATTCGGTAATAAAATTAAATCATTTATATACTACTTGCAGATAAATCGTACATGTGCACAGGTTTCATTATAGTTTCTTACAATTCATTTTAGGTGATCGTCCTGATTTTCTTTTACCTGACAGAAACAAGTATGTAAATATGGAAAAGCATTTTCTTGACAGTTACATGAAACTTGTAGTGAAAACTTGTCACAAAAGAGGAGCACCAGCAACGGGGGGAATGGCTGCACAAACAATGAAACAAATAAATGAAAATGGGAAATCACAGCGGTAAGCAATAAAATAAACTTTCTGACAGAGCAATATAAATAATAGAGATAAAGTTGTTTATGCCAGAGGTCGAAATAGCTACTCACCACTCTATTGAAGAGTGGTGAGGAGCACTCAACTCACCACTCACCACTCATTTTGAAGTGAGGGGTGAGAGGTGAGAGTGAGTGGTACGGTCACATGTATTAGAGAGTGGTGAGTGGTGAGTTGAGAGGTGAGGTTTTGAAAAAAGGAGTGGTGAGTGGTGAGTTGAGAGGTGAGGTTTTAAAAAAAGGAGTGGTGAGTGGTGAGTTGAGAGTCATGACGTTGCAGACAAGAGTGGTGAGTGACTACCACTCAATACTCACCTAAATTTCGACCTCTCCCATAGCGAATAGGAAATGCCATTGTACTCGTTTCTATGCGTACTTTGGTACAAAATTGTTTTTTAGTACTTGTTACTAAGAGACTGTATAAACTCCTATTTATTTGACACAGTAGCGAAAGGACTTATAAATACAAGTAAAACAGAAGGAGCATTTACAAGTCTTTTAGTTGTCAACCTAAAGCGGTAGATTTCACGAGTTACTATGGCATTCACAAAGCTATTATCAAAAGACTAGTACTAACTCGTAATAAAGAACTTCTTGCAAATAATTTGTCGGGGGAATCTGATAAGTAAGTTTTTGCTGTTTACTATTAATAATAACATTGCAGCGTGGTGGTATAGAGGAGGATGGGGCAAGGAAGATATAAGGGATCGAATCCCAACAGAAAAAATTTTTTTTCTTTCCCAAAATTTTGGTTTCCAAGTCAATTAAAAAAGCTTTCATTTTTTCCAGTTCATTGGGGCTAGTACTATAATACGCCAAAATGTCCGATAAATCATAGTTCTTTTATACGAAGTAATACGAGCATTTCAGTATTTGTTTTTCTAATTTTACTTTTCCCTATGGGCTGGTCGAAATAGCTACTCACCACTCTATTGAAGAGTGGTGAGGAGCACTCAACTCACCACTCACCACTCATTTTGAAGTGAGGGGTGAGAGGTGAGAGTGAGTGGTACGGTCACATGTATTAGAGAGTGGTGAGTGGTGAGTTGAGAGGTGAGGTTTTGAAAAAAGGAGTGGTGAGTGGTGAGTTGAGAGGTGAGGTTTTAAAAAAAGGAGTGGTGAGTGATGAGTTGAGAGTCATGACGTTGCAGACAAGAGTGGTGAGTGACTACCACTCAATACTCACCTAAATTTCGACCTCTGGTTTATGCATAACTTGGTTTAAATATTTTGTTTATAGCTTGGAAATAATTGAAAAAGTGTGCAAAGCCAAGTTACGTGAGATACACGCTGGCGTGGACGGTTTTATGGTTTATGATGCGACATTAGTTCCATGGATGAATGATTTATGGCAAAGATTTGGATCAAATAGTGGGCCAAACCAGATATTCTCTATTACTCATCCGGATTTAAAAATTAAGGGTTCAGATTTATTAAAAGTAACTTTTTATTGAGATTCTGTACTATTTTCAAGTTTTTGGGGAAATTCGTATTAATTTTTTAACAATTATATATTTTGTAACAGATTCCAAAAGGAGGTGTCACATTTGATGGACTTAAACACAATATAAAAGTGGGTGTTGTTTTCATTTACTCTTGGATAGCTAATGGAAAAGGGCATTTCTTTCTTGATGGTGCTGTAGAAGATTCAGCTACTGCAGAAATATCTCGCTCGCAAGTATGGCAATGGATTTATCATCAAGTAAGACTATTACACTTACCTATTATATGACCAATGCAGTAAATCTTATCAAAATGCATTATCTAAACTACTGGGTAATGGATATTCATGTTTACATAATATGCATTGATTGTTTTTAACTAAATAGGCAAGACTGGAGGATTCGTCTAAGGAGAAGATAACGAAAACTTTAGTCACTCAACTAACAAAGGACTTTTACGAACAAGAAATGTACAAGACTAATTTCGAGGTTAACCATTTGCATTCTGCATGCCAAATATTTCTGGAAATTGTCACCTCTGTAGATTTTCCAGAGTTCATTACAACTTATTTGTATAATCATTCCGTGTTTCGTTCACGGCACAACACGTAAACCTATTTAACTTATTGCCTAGTTCCAGTTTGCATATTTTACTAAAGATAAACAGATTGTATAATCACAACCTTGTAATACAATAGTATTATAAAGCTGTGGTATAACGTAAAATGAGTTTTTGTAATAAATGATGAATTTCTTTCTTCTTTTCACCAACGAAAGAAAAACTTATTTCAATAATAATTAGTATGCAATATCTACATAATACCTGTGCAAGTCTGCTCCATTCTTTGCAGCTGTATAAAAGCCCGAAATCGAGAGTACTGTCCGTTCAGTTTCATTTTCACAAACGTAAAAAGTATCGCATTTTTTATTCAGTAAAACTGAACTAGTAGACTTTTATTTTTTAAGCTAAAATCTCTAATAAAATCCCAAAGTCAGAATGCCCAACTCTAGTTCCAGAAATAGATTACTCAAGCCGTACGATAGGAAAGCTCCAACTATCACTAAGACTAGGACAGCGGAAAAGAAGACAACAGTAAAATTTTGTATTCAAAACAAAACTATTACTGTTAACAAAAGTACTGTCTGCAATTCCAGTCCAGTTTTCCAAGCCATGTTTGGAGGTCAGTTTGAAATCCCAGTCAACGGTGTAAAACTGACAGACATATCTCCAGAAGGATTCCAAATTCTTATAAAGGTAAGTATTTATACAATATACTAGTTAAAATCGTGGAAATAAATAATTTTTTTATAATTTGGGGCATAACTGGAAATAATTTACAAAATAATTTAATGTAATTCTATAATTTTCTAATGAAATAAATATTACTTTACCTTACAGGCGATCGAACAACAAGCGGAACGGAAAACTGGAAAAGATAGGAAAGCTAGTCCTGTGATGCAACAACTCCGTGAGGTTTGCTTGGACAAGGCACTGGAAATTCTACGTGCGGCCAACAAGTATTTGATCCTTAATGTAGAAAGTGAGATAACCAAGTACATCTCAAGATGTGTGGACTGGTCTACTGTACTCCAGGTGTTGCCATATGCTAATATCCTGAATAATATCCTGCTGAAGAGCAAATGCTGGTCCATAATTGAGCAGTTCACTACTCTAGTTGTGCAGACTCCAGCCTTTGAAAGGATATCATGGGAACTCCTGTGCAGTATTCTGGAAAACCCACATCTAAAGGTCAATGAATATCTGCTCTTCAATCGTGTAATTAGGTAAGTGTGAATTTTCACAAGCTTTGCTCTTTATGAAACAAATATGTAAAAATCTTTAAATTAAATTTGATTCATTCTATTTAATTTAATTCAAATTTAAACTTTAAAAACATTTCTCACCATGAAAAGCAGGATAATATTCACTTGTATGGTTGTATGCTAACAAATGTGTATTTTATTACAGCTGGTGTCAATCGGAGAGAAGAGGCAACAAAGAAAACACCGATAAAACTATCCGGGAGATCTTGGGTGTGGCTGTGTACAAATTAAGATTTCCCCTAATGACAAGAGCGGAGTTTGTCATAGCCAAGCACTCTGGACTTCTTGCTGCCGGAGAAGTTGAAGATTTGGTCACTTGCTTTCGTAAAAACAGAACGTTCATCAACACAAACAGGAAGAATATCTGCCAATGCATGCAGTCAAATCGAACCTGTCGCCTTTGTGTTCACAATGGACGTCTCTCCTCCCAAAGACCGCAGCGGATATTGACTGTTGGGAATGACGTAGATGCCCAGTGCCACTGTATTAAGTACATTTCTTGCCCTAACTTTCCAAACGGAGCTACTGGGGCTGTATTTCTTGAACTAGAGTCGTAACATGAGCAAGAACGTGCATATTTTTACTTGTTTGTACTACATACACTTAGCGATAAAATTTTGACAATTCTTCATGGATGCTTTTCCATTTACTTTGACTATAGACTTAATATTGTGTATGAAACTTAACTTTTTACTAGTTCTTGTGTATTTGTAGTTTTAAGTTTTGTATTTCGTGAATTTACTGATTTAGTGTAGTTCAGCATGCACGTTTTAATAAACATTTTTACCAATCACGAAATATTATTGAAAATTAGAACCAATTACTCAAGCTGCATTCTTTCTTACAAGTTCACCAATCTGCATATATTATTTCATTTGATTTGCATTAGTTTCCATGACTGGAGTTTTCCTCATTGTAATATTTTACGTTTGAAGGGACACATTCTGATGAGCAATGCATGCGAAGTAGATTAGAAATGGAATAAATGAAATTACTAAAAAATATCATAATTAGTGGGCGGACATTTGAACATCATGGGTGACGATGCAACCACCACCGCCCAATCATCATCTCCGAATGAACATTCTCAGTATAAAACCTTGGTCCAGCGATTCTTTCACAAAACAAAATCCTTGTCTGTCGTCACCAAAGAAATCGTTGAGGATCTAGAGTTCATTAGGTCTAGAACTGCGGCAGTTATAGAACAAAGTCCAAATTATGAAGATTTTGATGGTTAGTGAGTCATGCATTCATATTTTAGTAAAATATATTTTATTACAATATGTAATTACAGCCCGGTTTTAGTTTTAACAGCATTACTATCAATTATCTCTGAACTCGCAATGTCTATCGATTGGAGTAGCCTGGATAAACCTTACTACTGGGATGATTTTTGTTACGCGTCTAAGGAAATTATCGAGAAAGTCCCTCATCTTAAGAAAAATGCTTCATCACTTTGTGGAAAATCTAAGAAACTATGCAAGCAATCTGAAAATTTGTTTTCATATATTGATACAGTTGTCAAAGATGATCATCGCCCACACGATGAAATCTTGAAGACAATAATACAAACTCGTCATACACGTAGGTACTTATAAACTCCTAGTTATCAGATATATATAGAGGAAATCTTAAAATGTACTTATAATTTATTAATTTAGCTCCAGTAGGAATACATATATTGTGGAATAACTTCAAAAAGGAAATAGAAACGAAATCTCAAAATCCAGACGGGACTTACCGAGAAGAAACTCTTAAAGTTTCTACTGACCGAGTCAGAATAAGAATTCTTCGCTACCTGATGAATTACACGAAAGTTGTAATTGATTCCAATAGTGTCACTCTGAAGAAACTAGATTCAATTTTAGATTCGCAGATAGCAATGGACAGTTTGCAGAAATGTAATGTTTCTAAAGAAAGCAATTTAACTCCTTACGAACATAGATTAGTTGTCGAAGCTAAAAGTGTCCTGGATGAAGCTCTCGTTGAAATCTATGACGCAGTGTCGATGCTAACTTATCATTTTAAGTGCCACAAACCATTCGTTGATGTCTTAAGAAAAATCAAACCAAATAAAAGAATAGATCACGCGAAAGCTTTCCTAAGACTAGATTTATGTGTGGATGATAATCGGTTGATAAGGTAAGAAAATCAGTATCTCTTTATTATTATGAATTAAAAAAATGATACAACTATTTTTTGTTTCATTGAATAAGCTTCTGGTATCGTGAAGTAATGCACATGGAGGGAAATGAAGACGACGAAGATCAATTTCCGGTAATGCTTCAAGATCGATCCGATGATACTTTGGATATCATTGGAGACATGATGAACTTTTCCTCTGGGTGCTTCAAAAAAATGGAAGCCATAATTTTTCTATTGAAAAAATGCAAATGGAACGTTTTTGACGAATCTACTCCTACCAACAAAAATAATCCAAAAGTACGAATCGCTCTCACTGGTATAAAATCTAATCTGAAACCTTTGAAACAATTTCTCTCGAAATGCATCAAGTGCTTGAAAAATGACAATCTCCTCCAACATTTTGTTCCTGACTCATTGCAGTAAGTTTTACACTGAATGAAATATACATTTATGCAAATATTTAATAATATAGCTGTATTTTACAGGTAAAGGTTTCTCAATTACTGTATTACATAACATAGATACTTAAATTTTTGCAGAATGGCAGAATTTATTAGATTTCGAGATATTAATCCTGATGGACTGTGGAATATTAAAACTTTCGAAGGAATCCATGCTCCCTTATGGATACCTCTTACAGATGACCATCAAATATCCTTTATCGAAGATGCAGTTACATTGAAAAATTTACAAGATGAAACTATGAGTTTTGAAGAGTTGCCGTTACCTGAGAAAGTGACTGTCGTGATGAAATTGTTGGGAAACCTTAACAATATTATATGTTACGGTCGATATTTCATAGAATACGGTTATGAACGAGTCAAGCATGCAACTGTGTTAGCCAAACGACTTACTAAAACTGATCAAACGGGCAAAGCTTTAGCAAATAGTGTCAAAAATGGTGCGAATGAACTTAATTTACTTCTGGAACTTACTAAAGAAATCAAAATGTTGCAAGAACTTATAGTTTGATTATTGTAACACCATATTTAGTTGTGCCGAGCAAATTTTTATACCTATAGAATATAAGTGCCACTGAATTTCACCGTAAATTGTATTCGTCCAGCAATACTTAAAAGAAATAGACATTTTTAATAGAATAATTACATAGATACTTTATTTATAGCTACAGAAATAAAACCTGAAACATTTTGACCAAGAATAATAATTGTTGATTAAAGCAAAGCGGCATAAACAGGATCTCCAGTTTTTAAAACAGCCCCTTCACCAGCTGGTAGGTAAAGTCCTAAACGAAGTCCCATAATTCCTTTGTTTCTCAGTAACCCTTGAAGAGCTTTATCATCAAAGTATTCTGCTCTGTTCATGCTGGGGAATAATATGTAATGCAATTAGTAATGAATACCAAAATTAGTCATAAATTTTTCCCCGTTTAATTTTAAGGGTTTTATTTTACTTACTCTCGTAATGTCTTCAACGGTTCTCCATCATCTGGATAAACTCCTTCATCCGGATCAACAGTTGTTATTGGGCATCTGAAAAGATTTGAATTAGAAGGATTACCCAAACCTTAAAACTATTTACCCTTACCACCTGTTGATTATAATATTGGCAGAACTTTTGTGCTGAATTTCATTAAATTATATATTATTGTACTGACTTACCTGTAGCACGGTACAGCAGCTTTCAATATTCCATTTTCATTACCAACACGAACATAGGACCAATTAACTTCCGCAAACGGTTCCTGAATATTATCAATCAAAATGGTAGGACGCCAGTTTCTCCACGAAGACTGCTTTTCTAGTCTTTTATTCAACTCCGCAATAGATTCTTGGGCTACCATTAGGTATGACGTCTCGTTTTGGAAAGCTCCCTACATAATTGCAATCATAATCAGAATAATTTTGGAACAGAATTTTGATTATTTTCAGAATTATTGTTAAATTGTACCATATCGGATTGTGCAAACATAGGAGCATTGTACATGTATGGTTCAAAGGACCTTTGGGTCTCATTGATGTGATGATAGTAAAGGCGAAGGTCACTTCTGCCCAAATAAATCTGGAACCATTCTGAAACTGCATCTCCGCAATCCACAGCCCTCACTCCTTTATCGTGTTTCACCCTGATTTTTATTTCAATTTTCGTCATTAACAAATGGTTTGTCATATGGTTTCGTCATAAGTTCGTACTTTTTGCATGAAGATACTCACCGGCAAAGTTTCTCTTCACTTGTGTCCTTTGGAAATGAAAAAGTGCACGGGTCCATGTCAGGTGCGTATAAAGTAATTTCGTCTTTTCCTCCGACAGTCATGCTGATCAGAGCCATATTTGGGTATGCAGCCTGGGTAATCGATTTTCCTTTGTCATCGACGACCATGAAATCTCGATCTCGGACATGGTAGTTCTTAACTATAATAATAACCATAATATTTATCTCATTACTGATCATATCTCATAGTAATGGAGGCATTTTGGGTTTTTCTCACTGTTAACTTACATTTGAGTCCCAATGTTGTCACAACCGCTTCGTCCACCACAACACCTTGACAGGACTTAATAGGGTAGATTACCAATTTCTCAACTTTTCCAACTTGAACCCATTTCTGGGGACGAGGAGCAACTGGAGCAACTGGTAAGGTTTTACTTTGATTCTTTGTAGGTTCTGGATTAGATTTCTTTTTCAGTATTGTCCAAGCTGCAATCGCAGCAGCAGAAGTTAAACAAACAGCAGAAAATGTCGACGATACGGTTTTACTCCAAAATTGATCTTCGTTATCGTTATTCATTTTAAAAGTTCCAAAATCACATAAAACAATTATTTTTAAAAGCAAATGTACTAAAAAGCAATTTTATCGCAAATGCATTTATCACACTGCTTCTTAACCTAAAATAAAACCTTAGGCTACAGAACGAATAAAAAAGCAAAGAAAAGCGTATTTCGTTGCTAAAATATTGGTAAAATTACTAAACTCTTAAATTTAAAGACGTGATCTAAACTGTTAAGCTATTCTACGAAGACTGATTTCTGTTTAGTGAAAGCAGTTCTCTAATCACGAGGATTCTAGAACCAGTTGGGACCAGTTTACCTATTCTTATGTTATATCACTCGAATAGTTTTAATTTTTTCTTTATTTCAGATACGTATATATGATAGCAAAGGTAAATACTGTCCCAGAGGTCATCAATACTTATATAAGGCTCTGCCTTAGTATATGCCTGATCCTCCATAACCTTTACTTTGTACTTTGTATTAGCAGCAGGACCGTGGTAAGCAGCTTTTCTATTTACATCATGACATGATCCTCTTGCTTATTGATGATATGTACACATACTTCTTGAGTTGAGTATCGAAACTTAATGCTTAATAGGAAAAATACAACCAATTGTAAATACCTAGGGCTTTTGTATTGTAACTCAAGTTGTACTTTCAGTTACATTCACTGTTCGATTATTATACAGCGTTGGCCCCAAGTCATGCACCATAGGCAAATAGCACTATATAGGTACTATGTATGGAAATGCCTCTCAAACAGTTTGAGGGGAATTTTCAAGTATTACATTCATTTTTCTATGGTGCGTGACTTGTGGCTAATACTGTACACGTTAGATTATCTATAAGACTGATTATTCGACAATCGTCCAGACATTAGACACACAGATAACAACAACGCAGTAGTCATAAGACAATTACTGTGATGAATATTCTTGTTTGATGCTTATTAGTATTCTGGCTACTTGTTCCGTCTTAACGTACTTGTCGTGAAGTACTCACACGGACAGCATCCTATTCATAAATATCACTCTCCTCTGACTGGACAGTGGAAAGGACATACCTACGAAACATCTTTTGTATACCTGATCATCACATTAAGTATTATAAATGTTCTAATGCACAATACAAACTTAATAAGAAAAGAATTAGAGTCCTTTTCTTCAAATCATCTTTGAATTGGTATTATACCCAAGTACAAAGTGCATACATGTAAACTAATGTGTTTTCGTGCACTTCTCAAAGTCATGCATATGTGAGACACAGATAAACTGCAGATGAGTTATACCTACAGTAGGATTAGGGATGTGTAGAAACTAGAAAGTAAGTACGTATGTACAGTATCAAAGTGAAACATGAAAATAAGCTGAGATTACATCGCTATATCCTCTAGAAGCAAATGAACACGGTAAAAATCAAAGTGCTGTGCATTCCAAATGAAATAATTAAAATGCAACTTGCGTTCTTTTTTAAGTTGACATGACACGACAAAGTAGTAAAAACTGTTGACCGTGAATAAGCAAATCAGCTCTAATAGAATTGAATATGATTCTATAGAAATACAGGGTTCGGCAAAAAGCCCACAGGACAAGATTTTAGGATTGGGGCAAGATTTTGAGACTAGGGCAGAATTTCGAACACATGAACTTAGAAATTCGGAAGGCAAAGGCATATTAAATTGAGATTGTCAAAGAAAATAATTTTATTAACGATGTAAATTCAATAAATTCTGGTATTAACGATATTAAAATCAAAAAATATCAAGATTACGGCGAAATAGCGTAACATCTTTTTCCTCTCTACATGATGCTTGCAAAATGTATCTATTTAAAATAATTTAATTTTTGTATGGTAGGAATTCCACTATCAAGCACGAAAGGCTAAAATCTGAAAAATAACGGTCAACTAAATATCCACAGCTTAAACATTGAAAACTTCCACGGAGGTATTCGTCTATCAAGCACGAAAATGAAGGCTAAACGCTGAAAAGTAACGGTCGGCTGAGGCGGCACATTTTAAACAATGAAAGTTGGAGTATTCCACTATCAGGAAAGAAATTGAAGACTAAAAGCTGAAAAGTAACGGTTGTCTGAGGTGGCACAGTTTAAATATTGGAAACGGTAAATTTTACCCTTTGGATTTGTGCTCAGCTTTTTGGTACCCTAAAGATTGCAACCCTAAAGAAAGATGATTCTGTGCTACCCTGTATGTAAACCAAGTCAGGCATTGTGTACGTGAATATAGTGCTTAGTGCATTGCAATTCGAAATGATGACTTGGTATATTGAAACAATTCGGTTCCATTAGTCTTGTGGTCCTCTGGCTCTCTAAAAACTATTTATAGTATGTATTTAGTTATGTTATGTTCAATAGCAATAGAATTCTTCCAATTTATTTTTCTGTAGTTGCAGTATGACGAAATGACTAGGCAGTCAAGATGAAGTGATCAAAACCTGAATCTGTTGATGTTTTATTTGTATTGCCTTGTCTTAGTTATCCAGCCTTGTCCATCACAAATCACAAGTATTATTCTTTCATCCTTCCCTGCCTTGACTATTGACTGTATTGACTATGACTGTAAGATTACTATTTGCTATCGATATACACCTAAGATTTTAAGATTAGGTATGTAACACTATCATACATAACTATTACTGCTATTGCTTAAGTTCATAATATAATCAATGCGATTCCGTTCTCTCGACACCATTACTGTAACTATTACTTTTAACTGGTATTCGTTTTTCATGTAAGAAACCGGAATTCAAAAGAAATTAATGTTTTGTACATAGTACATAGTTCTCTCTGGATTTTCGTAGCAGTTTTTTGTGTAACAGTGTAACTATACAACTAGAATTAAGCTTTCCAGTCATCCTCTCATTTACTACCACTGGGGTAGTAAAAAGTTAACTGAAAGTACACTGCAGAATTTGTCATATTGTATGAATACCGTAAAGTCCGAAATCCTCACTTCTACCATACCGTGCTTAAAATTGCATGTTTTCAATGTTAATAGCGTATTGCAAAATGACAATTAATTGTATTGTAATACTTATTTCTTTTACCCTTGATTTACTCTTCCAGTAAACATATTATGTTAACAGGTTGGAATTTGGTAATCAGAAAAGGCATTAACTATTGGGAGGATCTTCACCAGATTTGAGGCATTCGTGTATGTCCTGTTGCTTAACTTTGGTAGTGATAATGGGATTTTATGGAGGAATTCTAATGTAATTAACTGTAGATGCTGCTATATATCGATAAATTGATAATCAATTCTGTTTCAAACTGTCAGGCTCAAATAGTAAACGAGACTGGTCGGGTTTTCTCTTTTTTCTGGTTGAAAATGTTGCAATATTTGTGTAAGGAAATTGCAATGCAATTGCAGGAAATTAACAGCAATATTTTTCAGATAGACTTTATTTATGTTGGGTATAGTTATTTATTTGGACCTCCTTAAAATGAAATGGAAATGTACACTTTACGTATTACATAATCATGTATGTGTAAATGTTCAAATAGTAAATGGAAGAAATTAGTATTGCACATTGCAGTTAAGATATCTTTATATAAATATTGTTTCTGAAACTGGTACATCATCAAATTATCCATTCTGTTTCTGTTTGGATTAGAGGAAATGAGTTTCCATTAACCACATTTAATACAGAGGACTCTGACCTTCATTTATGCAATATCTTCTTCCATGCAAAAGAACATTTCCGGCATTTGGCGACTTCCGAGGCCAAAGTCGAAATGTACAATCCTGTTCTTAGTGAGGACACTAACATCCTGAGAGTACTTATTCAAACGCCCAGTTTTGGGGCCCTGAACATTTGAAAACCACAATTACACAAGAAAATATAAAATACTTTTGTTTGAAAAACTCATCTATAATACAATATATATGAATGTTAAAATTGCAAAATTACATTCAACTCGAAAGCAATTTCCACATGGGTGTTTGCCGGAATATTAACTTTTCCCAAATTTATTTTGAATTTTTGGTTGGGATAAGTGGCAACGGTGACCTTTCCGCTTGCAAGGACTTGTCCCGGGCCTTCCACCCTTAAGAATCGAAGCATGGGGTACGAAGCATTGTCCACTACACTTATTTTGTACTCCACGTGGTAATCTATGCGCTGATGAAGCGGAGGATCTTCTGCTGCTCCGAAAAATCCCAATCCGACTAAAGTGATCGGATAGTTTACACGAAACCTAAAAAGAGCACATACAGAAATAGTGGGGTTAATTGTAAATAATACAGGGAAGGCTTACCTGCAGCACATTAAAAAGTCTTACATATTCCTGTAGAAAACACCATCGTATTGTTGAGTGTTCTTTAGATCTTCGTCAATTGCACCTCTCGACACCTCATATATGGAGTACTTGTGTTGATCCATTATTGTTTTCGTTGCCCAGTTTGGATCTTTTTAAAATACTACTTTACGTCTACTAAAAGTGCAAATTCTATTTTACGAAGATTGACTAAAATAAGATGTCTGCATGCAATTACTAAAACTTTGACTATTTAATATTGCAAATAACTGTTCTTTAAATTTTCACAGTTTCAAACCTACTATGGTTCAGTTCCAGATCTGCAATGAGTTTTAAATCTAAATGAGCAGATATTTTCTTCTCTACACTAAATAATATACACCCATAGTGAATCTTATGACAAACTATATCAGAATATCCGTCGTCGGACAAATATATGCAGAGGAGTAATAAAAGTGTTCATGTATTGTTACGAACCAATGCTATAGCATACAAAAATCATAAACACTCAATAAAGTTAGCTGAGATAAAGGCTTGCAAGAACCCATAAAATACTGTCACGTCTGCTTCTGTGGCAAAAAAACGCCCGAGAAATTAGAGTTTCAAGTTTCAAAGAATCAGAATCACGTACTCTATTTACTTTACAGTGTCGGTGTCGCATGTCGGTATTAGGTACTCTGGAGTGCACATCAGTGTGCAGTATTATGGAATCAGGAAAAACAGTTTGGCACAAATAACTCTATACATCCACACCATGGTCATAAATATAACAGGTTGTCAGTAATAAACATAAACAATAGAGTAAAATCTTTCGGTTGACTTATTTTATGCTTACTAATGACAAAGCATTTCGTTACACTGGACAAACAGACGACAATTTTATGTTCTGGCAACATTCGTAAAGGTACCTTAGATATCTTTATTTTGACAAAAAATGAACAAAGTGTGAATTGTGTGAAGTACTGACATATTATGGTCTACTAAAATATGCATAGTTCACCAATTGAAATAATAACTTTTTACAATGCTACTTAAATAGTTTTTGGTGTCATTTTTACATTTCATTTATTTATTGCGTATTAAGAAAAATTAACACACGTTTTATTAGTAGACAGAGACACCATTTGTACGAAATTTTATCAGCGTATAATAAAATAACAAAAATAAAGTTCAGGTATCTTGACGGGGACGATAGATTATAATTTTAAGTAAAAAATACTTTAGGTACTTATACGAAATAACATTCTATATAGTAATACTGTGTCAATTGGCTACTTGGCTACTCTTTTAATTCCAGGAACGTCAACATTACTATACATGGCATAATTTCTCCATTTGTTAGGTTTAACATGTGTGTACTCTAAAGGAAAAGAAGTTCTCTTCAAGGAAAACTCGTGAAAAACTTGTAATAATTCTTTTTCATTACGTTTTAGAAATCCGATAAGTAATTTGGTTCGATCAGATCTGCCTTGACAGACGTGCATCACAGCTTTGTATAAATGTTGCATAGAAATGTAGAAAAAGGGCGGATCAAAAACGATGACTCGCCAATTGTTCTGTTCTGATTCGGGTAAATTGGCTTTATTTGGACATTGGAGATCAAAATAGCGGAATTTTGGTAAATATGCGAATCTTGTATCGATATCTAAAAGATTAACAGCCTCTCCTTCTATCCACCAAGCGTGGGCTAAAGTTGGAGTGCATAAACAGCAACTTGCATCCACACCGAAAGTGTAACGAAGTCCATCAAGGATCCCTTGTATTGTTTTCTCTGTCCAGAAATATTGCTCTATGTCACGTCTCTCTGCAAAGGTTCCGCTCAGCATCTGCTGGCTCAGCTGTTTTAATTCTTCTTGGGTTTTCATTACTTCTGCCTTTCCAGGACGAGGTCGGATTTCAATTTTACCATTTTTCATTGTTTCCACCATCTGACTGGTAATATTGTCATCCAGGGTTGTCTTCCCAATCCCCGAGGAGATTTCTTCTTCATCACAAGACGGATCCATTTTTGGCAATTCAATCTATTTTAATTTGCAAACAAAATTATATTTAAATGTCAAAAGTGTCAATTGGCATAATTATTATAAATACATGATGTACAATAGGTGTAAATAAAATTAAATATTGTAAAATACCGACAAGTTTATTAGCAAAACCATAAAGTATGTAAAAAGTAAATATTGCAGATCATAACAACACAGCCTTGAGAAAACCAGTTATAGTTTAGTAGAAAATAGAAACTTTTAATACTGGATTGAAAAACTGTCAGATCCGAAGTTAGAAAATTATTTCATTCATTCCTTTAAATAGTAAAGTAAAAAAAGCTAGTATCTATCTTCGTATATAAACGAATGAAATGTACAGAAAATAGTGCAAAACACATAACTAGTTTCAAATGCAATATATTACCGAAATTCGAATTGCTGAATAAACAAATGTAGACGAATTAAAAAATAGAGCACTTAAGTTGAAACTTGAGCCTAGGTGTTATTCCGTGTGGCATGTGATTGAGAATGACAGAATCCTATACAGACTTTTATAGCTAAGGCAAAAGCAAAACGTTTGAGTTTCATTCAGTTCTCTGTATTGTACGTTTGAGTATTACAGAGAACTGTAAAAAGTTTTACCTGTATTCTATATGTGAGTCATCCTCATGTTGTAATCTATTTAATTAACTCCCTTGTTCTTATTCTCATTTTCTCATAGCAAACGTAAGCAATATGTAAAGGTATATCGCTATTGAAAACTGCATAAAGTTTCCACAAGAACTTTATATGAATTTACATAGAAATATTATGCGTGTACAAAAGTTACCTGTATAAGTATTTGGCTTTTTATGTATAAAAGGTCTATGTACTTGTACACTGAATGTCAAAAAGGGCAAAGTATTGTATATGTGAATACATAATTTGTATAATAATAATCATTTAGAGTCATAGATGCATTTGAATGACATAATAGTTATGTAACTCATTTAGCTTAGTTAATATAAATGCTGCAAATGACTGGACCGGTGGGCAAATATTTTCTTCGTTTTCAAGGATTTATTGATTTAGGACATTTCATATAATTTGTCATTTGTCAATAATAGTATAAAATATTATAATATAACGTATAGTACTATTATAACATAGCTATAATACCGCAATTTTAAATGGTTGGCTGAAGCGTGAAGCCAATTTTGGATTTCAATGTAGTGAACCTCTTTCCATTTTATATTCGTTTCGATATTACGAATTGAGGCATCAAATGATAATTTTGCTTCATCATCCAAAAGATGCTCAATATCCGATTTAAATTCTTTCATCTATGGAATAAAGCATAAATACAGGTACATAAACATTGAGATTAGAAATACTGAAGTATATTTTATGCTTCATTTTATGGAACTGCTTTTGGTTACCTGCAAAAGTAATTTATCGGTTGCAAAATATTTACTCAATGTGTTGATAACATTTGTAAAGCTGCTTAATCCCAAACTACAGAATATCAAAAAGATTTCCAAGTGTTACAGATACCATGTATCTTCCTTAACAAATCATGTAAATTTATAGTTAAAGTTAAATCGTATCTTACTAATTGATCATTTCCTGATACTTGGTTAAAATGAAATTGAAAGCTAATATTCTGCCAACAGAATTCTGAGCAATGGAATTAATAAGTAAGGCAGAGTCAACAAGCGGAATTTCTGAATTTTGATCGATTGCCTTTTCAAGATAGCTGCAAAAATTTTTTAAAAATTCTTACATTAAAGGTTATAAAATGCGATTATAAAGCAAATCCTGATTTTGGATTATTTTGCAACCTAATAAGCTTATCTTCTCTTTTTGTACACGCCAAAGCATTTAAAAGTAAATTCTTCTGCCTTGCAGAAACATCCGATATATACTTTTTCATTATAAATTCTGTAATATTTTCATTTCCTGAGACAGCAGCTGCACAATACAGCATAGGCTGAATGTCAACTCCCATTCTAAAAAGACAATTAATAATGTAATTGGAGTTAACAAATATTAACCAATACATCGACTAATATCGCTTAAATAGATTATTATTCACTAACGGATTAATATCTGGATTTCTAATCCATTTTTGGAACAAAGTCTCCGCATGAAGAATACAAATCTCACGTTCCATGGAGCAACACCAGTCCAACAATATAGCACGAAGTGAAGTTGTTAAAGGACTTTCATCAGAAATTTGATCCAAACCTATTGTCATCAATGGTGAAATTACTTTGCTGCTGAGGTAGTCCTGAAATGGGTTTTTAAAACAAACCTTTATAATGTTGCACTACTTACATCACAAAATTGCGTATGCATTGATCAAATTACAGAAAAGGGACCAATGAGATTTGTATCCATTAGGATGTGATACATTTCTCTTAAGTTATTCGTAACAGTCGTCCAAACAGATAAAGATATCTCTTTATCTAAATATTTTGTGAATTCCAGTGATCTATTGATACTTATGTACCCTAGAAGTAGAATAAACAATTGTGAATATAATTTTTATTATTGCTTACTCAAAGGTTCTTAATCTTCAGAAAAATTCTTGGTATGTATCAAATGTGTAAATAAACACTTTACGAGCAAATGCAGCTTTAAAGTAGTCATCTAAAAGTTGACTTCTACTTGGAGAGCTAAGGAGAGTAGGCGAATTAAGCAGTTGCTCTTGCAGCAACGATTCGTAGTGGCTGTCGTAAAGAACTCTGTAATAATCTGTTCATCATCCATTAGATTTTATCTAAAACTTTTCTTACGAAGATAATTACAACTCTTTATAGTTAACAAATATATTACAGCACTAATAATACATAACATATAATCATTGTAAGTTTGCTAGTAACTGTATTTTCTTTTACTCATGGCATCTGGATTAACTAATATCCACTCATCAGTCTGTATCCCATGACAAATGGTTAAACTATTTCTTTCTATCCATAATTTCGGTTTTAGACTTTCAAATGTAATAGCAGGATTCGATTTTGTCACATATGAAATCGGAATTCTCCACATAAAATTTTCGGGAACGGTGTTATTCAAAAGTGGAGAGTAATAAAACCTTTCCTAATTCACAATAAATTACAAATGCAATTCAAAGCTCATTGCAATTAAGTATTTCAAAATTGTTGTTCAAATTAATTATTTATTACTTGAGATAAAGAAATTCTCGAAGATCCCAATTTATTAACCCGAATAATCGGAAAACCTGGTTGGAGTGTCCATGGGTCCATTATTTCTTTAACAGTTATATTGAGTTGAAGAGTATTATCTAAATGGGCTTGTTTCGTTAATTCATGAAACATTTCGTCTTGGATAACTGATCCATAAGCTCTAAACGAAAGGTATTGGCTTTTCAAATACTCAAAGAAAGTATGACAAACTAGAAGACATTAAAAAAATAATTCTGAGGAAAAAATAAAAATAAACATACTTTTCTTTCAAATAATTTTGTAATCCCTTTAGCAGGGTTTCTGCTGTAAGAAAGCCTTCCATCATTCTAACTAGAGAAGCTCCCCTTTCGTAAATGACATATCTTGGAAAGCGAACCATTTCATTTGTAGTATTGCTATGGGTTGGTACAGTATTTGGTCCTTCGTCGAAATTCATGGCTAATTGCACAGCGTCATTTACAAATCTGTCCATTGCATTGAATTGAGGCTCGCTGGCAGCGCAACCCAGAAACGTGAAGTACGTAGATAAACCTTCATTTAACCAAACCCCCTAGAAAGGAAAAATGATTATTGTCTTTTGCACAAAATAATATACTGTTTCCAATAATTACATTCCACCAATCCATCGTTACAAGATTTCCGAACCACTGATGACTAAGTTCATGAGCAACGGTTGCTGAAATAAAGTATTTTTCGTATTGTGTTGAATCTCCTTCAATATACAAAAGTAATTCAGGTCTATAGGTATTTAATCCCCAATGTTCCATGGCTCCAATGTAATGGGAAACGACAATAGAATCCATTTTGGGAAAAGAATATTTAAAATCAAAATAATTATCAAAAAAACTTAAAGCTTTCGCTGAGGATTGCGCTGCGAAAACAGCAGTTCCACTTTGAATTAAATGAGATGGAGCCCAAACCTAAGAAAATACAAATTTCCATTATTTAATTGCGTTTATAAATGTTCATTATTAGGCAATTGATGACAAGCCATACATAACTGTGGATTTAACTTCTAAAATAACTTCTAAAATAACTTTATTACAGCAACAGGTTTGTCATAAAGAGATGCAGGAGCAACTTCTGATTCATAATCATCAGGCATGACTATTATTGCAACAAGGTAAGTTGACATCTTTTCCGTGGGTTGATAAACATCCCAAAACCAACCAGGCAAACTGTCTCTAAAAATTAACACATTCTTATAAAATTACTACAAACGAAATTCATAGAAATTTTAGCATACATGGGAAGTGTTTCACTAATAATTGTATTGCTGAGGGATTTGAAAGATTCTTGACGTCCCACACAAATTGTAAAGTTAGCCTTCAATGCTGGCTCGTCAAAACAAGGGAAAGCCATTCGTGCGTACAGATCTTGAAACTGTGTCGCTAAGATATATCTTGTTCAGGTAACAAATTTCAAAAATATGCTTAATCACGTAGAAAAGAAAAACAAAGGGTATAAATTTAGATTTTTCTTTATACCTGGGGTCACTTGTAGATGGTTGAATATAGTGATTCAAATAAAGTCCAACTAATCTGTCGGAAGCAACTTTAGCCGTGAAAGAAATATCGACTAAATATGTTTTCCCTGCTGAAAGAGACTCGTTCAAGTGAATAGTAAACCTTTCGTTTTCTATATCGAACGACAGATCGACGATTGGAATAGATTCTTCAGTTTCCATTGACCGTACCTGAATTTGAATATATCATTTGTAAATCAATATAATGTAGAATGTAGATATATATTTCCATGCTACATGAATATGGTACAATGTAAGAACTTTTGCATTGCTATTCCATTTCGGAAGTTTGTATTCAAAAAATTACCTTGGTAAACTCATTTCTATTAATTTCAATATCTACAGAATGCAAGGAAATCTCAGTTGTTTCTTCTACACAATTAACTTGAATTCTTACAAATCCTGGTGCCTTTAAGAAATCGTCATTTTCGTCAAGAATAGGAATAATATTCAAATAGTATTGTGTTGGTACTACAGTTTTGGGTAGTCGGTACTTTTCGGCATTAAATAACCGATTGGATTTGGGTACATCAGGTAGCCCTAAAATGGACCCTAGTCCTTTATGTATTTTTAGTTGTAAAGACGATAAACTGTTTACAGGTAATAATATTTTAGACAATAAGAAAAATATGATAATGATAAGTGATGCAAATATTTTAGACAGCATTATTATCTTTGATTATTAATTTTGTATCCAATTATCCAATTTAATAATTAAGTATTAATTTTGATATCCATGTAATTGAATTTATAAATTGAGAGCTTGTAAGGAAGGCCCTTTCAATTATTATGCGATAAAGCATTTATTAATCGTAGGCTATAACCCACTTTTAGATTATTGCACTGCACACGCTTATAATTTCTTACATCAAGAATTTCTCTATGGGCAATAATGCCTTATAAAAGGGCGCTTTTCGCATTTGCTAATCAGGAGAATATCAGCTTTTGAAATATACTTTGAAATTATGAGTTAAATGATTTGAATGAATATATTTGGTTTTTTAGTTACATATCGATCGAATAAGTGAAAGTTTACACCATGTATTTGTAATGAGTTGAACTTATTTTTATTTGCGAAAAGTTATGAAGATTTTAGAGAACAGAATTTGGGTACATTTTGTATATCTATATTTAGTACTTGTTTGGAAACTCAACAAAGTAATGAGAGAGATTTTGGAAGTGAACTGGAGAAGCCAAAGAGTCAAATCGGCAAGAATTTTATTTTTGGCCAACTGAACCTCTGTGGTTTAATATGGGTGTTGACTCAAAGTTGAAACGGCTCCTGTCTGGATTTTAGCTAAGATTCGGGTAGAGTCTAAAAAAACACTAAAAAAGTGTATAAATAAACTTTCTATTCTTTCAAATTCTTTAGCACAGGAAGTATTGATAGTTCAAAGGAACGTCATCTCTCAAGGGCTGCTGGAAAAGTTCTTTACTTCCGTGGGGAAGTTGGGATTGAGCTCATCTTTCCAATCTTTCCATTTCACTCTCATCTTTGCTTAGCTTCGCCATATTGCATAATACATCTTATACTGATTATAAGTTATAGGAAAATAACGATGTAACAGTGTGCTTGTACAGTCAATGTCAAAAAACGAGAAATTATCGGACGCAATTTAAAGTCGGGACACAAATGAGTGAAACCAGAAACAGGAAACTTTTCTGTGGACTGGATGAAAAGCGAACTGTTTTCCGGCTACAGAGAAGTTAGTAAATGAAATTGGGTACTACTACATTAATGCGAGTTAATACGGGTACGGATTTTCTATGGCACATGGAAAGACTGTTGTATGCTTGTAACTAGAATGTATGAGGGTGTTAGGTGCATATGATAAGGCAGGTGTTCAAACTCAGAATAGCAATGGAAAATATCTTTTTAATGAGTCCATTGTTAAGGTTAATACGTTTAGGAATACAAACTATATTACAAAGAATTTCTCTGTAAATGTCAAGTAGTGTAGTAATAGGTATAAAGGTATAATTATCTGTATAATTTGCATGATATGGATAAGAAATACAAAGAATTAGTCAGAATGAATTAGTTGAAAGTAGTGTAAGGAAAGAATTTAATATACGGTGGACGTATCAGGGCATCATATCTTCTTCGCCAAAACTGTTCAACCTCACTTTCAAGTACAGTGATTTCCTTCCAATCGTATTTTATAGCAACCGTAATTTTCTTTCTTTTTGAAATTTCATTTTCCTTATTGCTGTCATCACTATTATCACCGTCACTGTCGTAAGTTAACACAGAAAATTTGCTGGCCATTCTTGTCGCTTTACAGACACCAACTAAATAACAACCTTCAAAGACAGCTCGGTAAAAAGGTTACTTGCCTTATCCATATCATGCAAATCATGAAGATAATTAGACCTTAATACCTACTACTACCACTACTGCAGTTGTATTCCTTAGGGCAACAACCTAACACTAGACCATTTAAAACATTTTCTGTTACTATTCCGAGCTTGACCACAGCCACAGATATTTATAATGTGTTCCAAAATTTCCCTATTTCAATAGAGGAAAAGGGGACGTCCCGTGCATATGCAATAGAAAATCCGTACCCGTATTAATTCATTATTAATATAGTAGTCCCACATTTCATTTAGCAACTTCTCTGTCGCCAGAGAACCGTACCTAATTTCATTTGGTACGGTTTATGCAGTCCGCTTTTCATCCAGTCCACAGAAAAGTTTCCTGTCTCTGGTTTCACTCATTTGTGTCCCGACTTTAAATTTAATCCGAAATTATCTACTAATGAATAACGAGCATTAAGACTACATAGAAAGCGCTTTGTGTGATAACATTATTTGAATAATGGATCCAGTTTATTCCGAAAGATTAAATGTCTGATTGAAGCCAATTTTCGATTTCATTGTAGTGAACCTCTTTCCATATTATATTCGTTTCAATATTACGAATTGAGGCATCAAATGATAGTTTTGCTTCATCATCCAAAAGGTGCTCAATATCCGATTTAAAATCTTTCATCTATGGAATTAACCATCAATACAGGTACTTAAGCAATCAGATTAGAAATACTGAAGTATATTTTATACTTCATTTTATGGAATTCCTTTTGTCTACCTGCAATAGCAGCTCATCGGTTGCAAAATATTTACTCAATGTGTTGATAACATTTGTAAAGCTACTTAATCCCAAACTATAATCAAAAAGATTTAGAAGTGTTACATACCATAATGTAACTTCCTTAAAAAATACTTAAGTTTAATTATCGTATCTTACTAATTGATCATTTCTTGATGCTTCGTTAAAATGAAATCGAAAGCTAATATTCTGCCAAAAGAATTCTGAGCAATGGAATTAATAAGTAAGGCAGAGTCAATAACCGGAATTTCTGAATTTGGATCGATTGCCATTTCAAGATAGCTGTAATGAAATTAATGATACTTAAATATGGTTAAAACAAAGGACGGTATCAAAGTTGGTGAAAGTGATACCATTGGATAGCCCTTCGAAAATAAGGGTTAGTTTGTATAGGTGTCCCTATACCTAAAATGCATCTCTGATTTTATAGGGATGAAACACAAAAAATATGGATGCGATTTAATCTTTCGTCTTAATGATTTAAATTTTCGTCTTTTTCGGTTGAATTTTTCGGCAAATGAATTTTTCGTCTTATGATTTAATTTTTCGTCTTGCGATTTAATTTTTCGTCTTGTGATTTAATTTTTCGTCTTAGGAATTCATATTTCGTCTTCCATAGTATTTAGAAGTGCAATTATATTACAATTATATTTATGAAGGGTTTCATTTTTCATTTTAGTAAAGCTTTGGTGGCTCCCTTTGGTCTGCCACGTTTGCGCTTCTGTCCAAGGGGAACTTTCTTCACTTTAGGAGGAAAAGTTGGAAGTTTCTTCATGGACGCAATGTCAATGACGTAGTTCTTACTTACCTTATTACTGACTGAGCACAATCGCTTTTTATACGCTTGAAAGTACAATAAATTATCGTCATCTATGTCATGGTTTACAACGTAAAATTTGTCATTGTCTTTCGGCAAGTTAAGGTTAGCGATGCAAAAGTCTTCCTGGTCACCAAAACAAACTATATGATCACTATTTTTCCGCTTGTGGTATGTCAATTTCTGCTTCAGATTCTGAAAAATCAGTGTCTGATGAGTACACAAATTGAGAACCCATAGTTCTTTCTATTAGGAAAGTAAAGCGACTACTAGCTAGCATTTCTCTTTCGGTGCTTGCTAGGTACAGAACTGACAATCTTTTCTTAGCTTATGCTTATAAGCTATTATGCTATATGATAATTACCTATCATGTTCCTTGTGCATTTACATGTTCCGTGTGCATGTACATGCACAAGGAACTATGAATTCCTAAGACGAAAAATTAAATCACAAAACGAAAAATTAAATCATGAGACGAAAAATTCATTTGCCGAAACATTCAACCGAAAAAGACGAAAATTTAAATCATTAAGACGAAAGATTAAATTTAAGTCAAAAAATATTCCCTATGTTCCCCTCTTCCCCTTAGTAAACTTTTTTTGCACGTACCTCCTTTTAGGGAATTTGGCCGCGGATTTTGCAACATCTAAAAGTTAAAGTAGGTAAATGGATACTTTGGGCAGTTTTTGAGAAAAAGTTGGCTGTGTTTCATTTCATTTCGATTTTTAATTCTATTTTGAAGTATTGGCAAAAACGCTATTTTTTAGCAAAAAAAGGATATGCAGTCCCTTTCAGCATAAAAGATCTTCGCGTACAGTCATTGACGTAAATATTATTTCACATTTTGAGGTAGGTAAACAGTACAAAACTATTTTTGGATGCAGACTTCAAAAGTTGTTACTTATAATAATAATGATATAATGCGCACGCGCGCATTATGTCAAAGTATAATAATTACAAGTTATAAGTAACATCTATATTAAATACTTCAGAAAAAGCAGAAAATAAATATATTGAGAGTTCAGGCGATAAGTTATCCTTTACGAAAGTTATAATTGCAGACTAAACTATTTTAACACTCGTACCCGCGCGCCTACTTACTAAATATTTCAGAAAGATATGACATTCAAAATATAGTCTTTTGAAGAGTCCAGCAATGTCATGCACCGCAATAACTGGATCGCTACCATGTTCAAAGCGCATTCTGCAGCGCGGGGGCGCCCCAACTTTCTAAATATTTCAGAAAAATTTGACATTCAAAACTTAGTAGCTTCAGGACTCCAGCAATGTCATGCACAACGATAAATGAGTCATTGTCACGTTCGTCTAATCAACATGCCAGCATGTTATATCAAGATGCCAGCATGTTATATCAAGATGCCAGCATGTTATATCAAGATGCCAGCATGTTATATCAAGATGCCAGCATGTTATATCAAGATGCCAGCATGTTATATCAAGATGCCAGCATGTTATATCAAGATGCCAGCATGTTATATCAAGATGCCAGCATGTTATATCAAGATGCCAGCATGTTATATCAAGATGCCAGCATGTTATATCAAGATGCCAGCATGTTATATCAAGATGCCAGCATGTTATATCAAGATGCCAGCATGTTATATCAAGATGCCAGCATGTTATATCAAGATGCCAGCATGTTATATCAAGATGCCAGCATGTTATATCAAGATGCCAGCATGTTATATCAAGATGCCAGCATGTTATATCAAGATGCCAGCATGTTATATCAAGATGCCAGCATGTTATATCAAGATGCCAGCATGTTATATCAAGATGCCAGCATGTTATATCAAGATGCCAGCATGTTATATCAAGATGCCAGCATGTTATATCAAGATGCCAGCATGTTATATCAAGATGCCAGCATGTTATATCAAGATGCCAGCATGTTATATCAAGATGCCAGCATGTTATATCAAGATGCCAGCATGTTATATCAAGATGCCAGCATGTTATATCAAGATGCCAGCATGTTATATCAAGATGCCAGCATGTTATATCAAGATGCCAGCATGTTATATCAAGATGCCAGCATGTTATATCAAGATGCCAGCATGTTATATCAAGATGCCAGCATGTTATATCAAGATGCCAGCATGTTATATCAAGATGCCAGCATGTTATATCAAGATGCCAGCATGTTATATCAAGATGCCAGCATGTTATATCAAGATGCCAGCATGTTATATCAAGATGCCAGCATGTTATATCAAGATGCCAGCATGTTATATCAAGATGCCAGCATGTTATATCAAGATGCCAGCATGTTATATCAAGATGCCAGCATGTTATATCAAGATGCCAGCATGTTATATCAAGATGCCAGCATGTTATATCAAGATGCCAGCATGTTATATCAAGATGCCAGCATGTTATATCAAGATGCCAGCATGTTATATCAAGATGCCAGCATGTTATATCAAGATGCCAGCATGTTATATCAAGATGCCAGCATGTTATATCAAGATGCCAGCATGTTATATCAAGATGCCAGCATGTTATATCAAGATGCCAGCATGTTATATCAAGATGCCAGCATGTTATATCAAGATGCCAGCATGTTATATCAAGATGCCAGCATGTTATATCAAGATGCCAGCATGTTATATCAAGATGCCAGCATGTTATATCAAGATGCCAGCATGTTATATCAAGATGCCAGCATGTTATATCAAGATGCCAGCATGTTATATCAAGATGCCAGCATGTTATATCAAGATGCCAGCATGTTATATCAAGATGCCAGCATGTTATATCAAGATGCCAGCATGTTATATCAAGATGCCAGCATGTTATATCAAGATGCCAGCATGTTATATCAAGATGCCAGCATGTTATATCAAGATGCCAGCATGTTATATCAAGATGCCAGCATGTTATATCAAGATGCCAGCATGTTATATCAAGATGCCAGCATGTTATATCAAGATGCCAGCATGTTATATCAAGATGCCAGCATGTTATATCAAGATGCCAGCATGTTATATCAAGATGCCAGCATGTTATATCAAGATGCCAGCATGTTATATCAAGATGCCAGCATGTTATATCAAGATGCCAGCATGTTATATCAAGATGCCAGCATGTTATATCAAGATGCCAGCATGTTATATCAAGATGCCAGCATGTTATATCAAGATGCCAGCATGTTATATCAAGATGCCAGCATGTTATATCAAGATGCCAGCATGTTATATCAAGATGCCAGCATGTTATATCAAGATGCCAGCATGTTATATCAAGATGCCAGCATGTTATATCAAGATGCCAGCATGTTATATCAAGATGCCAGCATGTTATATCAAGATGCCAGCATGTTATATCAAGATGCCAGCATGTTATATCAAGATGCCAGCATGTTATATCAAGATGCCAGCATGTTATATCAAGATGCCAGCATGTTATATCAAGATGCCAGCATGTTATATCAAGATGCCAGCATGTTATATCAAGATGCCAGCATGTTATATCAAGATGCCAGCATGTTATATCAAGATGCCAGCATGTTATATCAAGATGCCAGCATGTTATATCAAGATGCCAGCATGTTATATCAAGATGCCAGCATGTTATATCAAGATGCCAGCATGTTATATCAAGATGCCAGCATGTTATATCAAGATGCCAGCATGTTATATCAAGATGCCAGCATGTTATATCAAGATGCCAGCATGTTATATCAAGATGCCAGCATGTTATATCAAGATGCCAGCATGTTATATCAAGATGCCAGCATGTTATATCAAGATGCCAGCATGTTATATCAAGATGCCAGCATGTTATATCAAGATGCCAGCATGTTATATCAAGATGCCAGCATGTTATATCAAGATGCCAGCATGTTATATCAAGATGCCAGCATGTTATATCAAGATGCCAGCATGTTATATCAAGATGCCAGCATGTTATATCAAGATGCCAGCATGTTATATCAAGATGCCAGCATGTTATATCAAGATGCCAGCATGTTATATCAAGATGCCAGCATGTTATATCAAGATGCCAGCATGTTATATCAAGATGCCAGCATGTTATATCAAGATGCCAGCATGTTATATCAAGATGCCAGCATGTTATATCAAGATGCCAGCATGTTATATCAAGATGCCAGCATGTTATATCAAGATGCCAGCATGTTATATCAAGATGCCAGCATGTTATATCAAGATGCCAGCATGTTATATCAAGATGCCAGCATGTTATATCAAGATGCCAGCATGTTATATCAAGATGCCAGCATGTTATATCAAGATGCCAGCATGTTATATCAAGATGCCAGCATGTTATATCAAGATGCCAGCATGTTATATCAAGATGCCAGCATGTTATATCAAGATGCCAGCATGTTATATCAAGATGCCAGCATGTTATATCAAGATGCCAGCATGTTATATCAAGATGCCAGCATGTTATATCAAGATGCCAGCATGTTATATCAAGATGCCAGCATGTTATATCAAGATGCCAGCATGTTATATCAAGATGCCAGCATGTTATATCAAGATGCCAGCATGTTATATCAAGATGCCAGCATGTTATATCAAGATGCCAGCATGTTATATCAAGATGCCAGCATGTTATATCAAGATGCCAGCATGTTATATCAAGATGCCAGCATGTTATATCAAGATGCCAGCATGTTATATCAAGATGCCAGCATGTTATATCAAGATGCCAGCATGTTATATCAAGATGCCAGCATGTTATATCAAGATGCCAGCATGTTATATCAAGATGCCAGCATGTTATATCAAGATGCCAGCATGTTATATCAAGATGCCAGCATGTTATATCAAGATGCCAGCATGTTATATCAAGATGCCAGCATGTTATATCAAGATGCCAGCATGTTATATCAAGATGCCAGCATGTTATATCAAGATGCCAGCATGTTATATCAAGATGCCAGCATGTTATATCAAGATGCCAGCATGTTATATCAAGATGCCAGCATGTTATATCAAGATGCCAGCATGTTATATCAAGATGCCAGCATGTTATATCAAGATGCCAGCATGTTATATCAAGATGCCAGCATGTTATATCAAGATGCCAGCATGTTATATCAAGATGCCAGCATGTTATATCAAGATGCCAGCATGTTATATCAAGATGCCAGCATGTTATATCAAGATGCCAGCATGTTATATCAAGATGCCAGCATGTTATATCAAGATGCCACCATCTTATATCAAGATGCCAGCATCTTATATCAAGATGCCACCATCTTATATCAAGATGCCAGCATCTTATATCAAGATGCCAGCATCTTATATCAAGATGCCAGCATGTTATATCAAGATGCCAGCATGTTATATCAAGATGCCAGCATGTTATATCAAGATGCCAGCATGTTATATCAAGATGCCAGCATGTTATATCAAGATGCCAGCATGTTATATCAAGATGCCAGCATGTTATATCAAGATGCCAGCATGTTATATCAAGATGCCAGCATGTTATATCAAGATGCCAGCATGTTATATCAAGATGCCAGCATGTTATATCAAGATGCCAGCATGTTATATCAAGATGCCAGCATGTTATATCAAGATGCCAGCATGTTATATCAAGATGCCAGCATGTTATATCAAGATGCCAGCATGTTATATCAAGATGCCAGCATGTTATATCAAGATGCCAGCATGTTATATCAAGATGCCAGCATGTTATATCAAGATGCCAGCATGTTATATCAAGATGCCAGCATGTTATATCAAGATGCCAGCATGTTATATCAAGATGCCAGCATGTTATATCAAGATGCCAGCATGTTATATCAAGATGCCAGCATGTTATATCAAGATGCCAGCATGTTATATCAAGATGCCAGCATGTTATATCAAGATGCCAGCATGTTATATCAAGATGCCAGCATGTTATATCAAGATGCCAGCATGTTATATCAAGATGCCAGCATGTTATATCAAGATGCCAGCATGTTATATCAAGATGCCAGCATGTTATATCAAGATGCCAGCATGTTATATCAAGATGCCAGCATGTTATATCAAGATGCCAGCATGTTATATCAAGATGCCAGCATGTTATATCAAGATGCCAGCATGTTATATCAAGATGCCAGCATGTTATATCAAGATGCCAGCATGTTATATCAAGATGCCAGCATGTTATATCAAGATGCCAGCATGTTATATCAAGATGCCAGCATGTTATATCAAGATGCCAGCATGTTATATCAAGATGCCAGCATGTTATATCAAGATGCCAGCATGTTATATCAAGATGCCAGCATGTTATATCAAGATGCCAGCATGTTATATCAAGATGCCAGCATGTTATATCAAGATGCCAGCATGTTATATCAAGATGCCAGCATGTTATATCAAGATGCCAGCATGTTATATCAAGATGCCAGCATGTTATATCAAGATGCCAGCCAGTTATATCAAGATGCCAGCATGTTATATCAAGATGCCAGCATGTTATATCAAGATGCCAGCATGTTATATCAAGATGCCAGCATGTTATATCAAGATGCCAGCATGTTATATCAAGATGCCAGCATGTTATATCAAGATGCCAGCATGTTATATCAAGATGCCAGCATGTTATATCAAGATGCCAGCATGTTATATCAAGATGCCAGCATGTTATATCAAGATGCCAGCATGTTATATCAAGATGCCAGCATGTTATATCAAGATGCCAGCATGTTATATCAAGATGCCAGCATGTTATATCAAGATGCCAGCATGTTATATCAAGATGCCAGCATGTTATATCAAGATGCCAGCATGTTATATCAAGATGCCAGCATGTTATATCAAGATGCCAGCATGTTATATCAAGATGCCAGCATGTTATATCAAGATGCCAGCATGTTATATCAAGATGCCAGCATGTTATATCAAGATGCCAGCATGTTATATCAAGATGCCAGCATGTTATATCAAGATGCCAGCATGTTATATCAAGATGCCAGCATGTTATATCAAGATGCCAGCATGTTATATCAAGATGCCAGCATGTTATATCAAGATGCCAGCATGTTATATCAAGATGCCAGCATGTTATATCAAGATGCCAGCATGTTATATCAAGATGCCAGCATGTTATATCAAGATGCCAGCATGTTATATCAAGATGCCAGCATGTTATATCAAGATGCCAGCATGTTATATCAAGATGCCAGCATGTTATATCAAGATGCCAGCATGTTATATCAAGATGCCAGCATGTTATATCAAGATGCCAGCATGTTATATCAAGATGCCAGCATGTTATATCAAGATGCCAGCATGTTATATCAAGATGCCAGCATGTTATATCAAGATGCCAGCATGTTATATCAAGATGCCAGCATGTTATATCAAGATGCCAGCATGTTATATCAAGATGCCAGCATGTTATATCAAGATGCCAGCATGTTATATCAAGATGCCAGCATGTTATATCAAGATGCCAGCATGTTATATCAAGATGCCAGCATGTTATATCAAGATGCCAGCATGTTATATCAAGATGCCAGCATGTTATATCAAGATGCCAGCATGTTATATCAAGATGCCAGCATGTTATATCAAGATGCCAGCATGTTATATCAAGATGCCAGCATGTTATATCAAGATGCCAGCATGTTATATCAAGATGCCAGCATGTTATATCAAGATGCCAGCATGTTATATCAAGATGCCAGCATGTTATATCAAGATGCCAGCATGTTATATCAAGATGCCAGCATGTTATATCAAGATGCCAGCATGTTATATCAAGATGCCAGCATGTTATATCAAGATGCCAGCATGTTATATCAAGATGCCAGCATGTTATATCAAGATGCCAGCATGTTATATCAAGATGCCAGCATGTTATATCAAGATGCCAGCATGTTATATCAAGATGCCAGCATGTTATATCAAGATGCCAGCATGTTATATCAAGATGCCAGCATGTTATATCAAGATGCCAGCATGTTATATCAAGATGCCAGCATGTTATATCAAGATGCCAGCATGTTATATCAAGATGCCAGCATGTTATATCAAGATGCCAGCATGTTATATCAAGATGCCAGCATGTTATATCAAGATGCCAGCATGTTATATCAAGATGCCAGCATGTTATATCAAGATGCCAGCATGTTATATCAAGATGCCAGCATGTTATATCAAGATGCCAGCATGTTATATCAAGATGCCAGCATGTTATATCAAGATGCCAGCATGTTATATCAAGATGCCAGCATGTTATATCAAGATGCCAGCATGTTATATCAAGATGCCAGCATGTTATATCAAGATGCCAGCATGTTATATCAAGATGCCAGCATCTTATATCAAGATGCCAGCATCTTATATCAAGATGCCAGCATCTTATATCAAGATGCCAGCATGTTATATCAAGATGCCAGCATGTTATATCAAGATGCCAGCATCTTATATCAAGATGCCAGCATGTTATATCAAGATGCCACCATCTTATATCAAGATGCCAGCATCTTATATCAAGATGCCACCATCTTATATCAAGATGCCAGCATCTTATATCAAGATGCCAGCATCTTATATCAAGATGCCAGCATCTTATATCAAGATGCCAGCATCTTATATCAAGATGCCAGCATCTTATATCAAGATGCCACCATCTTATATCAAGATGCCAGCATCTTATATCAAGATGCCACCATCTTATATCAAGATGCCAGCATCTTATATCAAGATGCCACCATCTTATATCAAGATGCCACCATCTTATATCAAGATGCCACCATCTTATATCAAGATGCCACCATCTTATATCAAGATGCCACCATCTTATATCAAGATGCCACCATCTTATATCAAGATGCCACCATCTTATATCAAGATGCCACCATCTTATATCAAGATGCCACCATCTTATATCAAGATGCCACCATCTTATATCAAGATGCCACCATCTTATATCAAGATGCCACCATCTTATATCAAGATGCCACCATCTTATATCAAGATGCCACCATCTTATATCAAGATGCCACCATCTTATATCAAGATGCCAGCATCTTATATCAAGATGCCAGCATCTTATATCAAGATGCCAGCATCTTATATCAAGATGCCAGCATCTTATATCAAGATGCCACCATCTTATATCAAGATGCCAGCATCTTATATCAAGATGCCAGCATCTTATATCAAGATGCCAGCATCTTATATCAAGATGCCAGCATCTTATATCAAGATGCCAGCATCTTATATCAAGATGCCAGCATCTTATATCAAGATGCCACCATCTTATATCAAGATGCCACCATCTTATATCAAGATGCCACCATCTTATATCAAGATGCCACCATCTTATATCAAGATGCCACCATCTTATATCAAGATGCCACCATCTTATATCAAGATGCCACCATCTTATATCAAGATGCCACCATCTTATATCAAGATGCCACCATCTTATATCAAGATGCCACCATCTTATATCAAGATGCCACCATCTTATATCAAGATGCCACCATCTTATATCAAGATGCCACCATCTTATATCAAGATGCCACCATCTTATATCAAGATGCCACCATCTTATATCAAGATGCCACCATCTTATATCAAGATGCCACCATCTTATATCAAGATGCCACCATCTTATATCAAGATGCCACCATCTTATATCAAGATGCCACCATCTTATATCAAGATGCCACCATCTTATATCAAGATGCCAGCATCTTATATCAAGATGCCAGCATCTTATATCAAGATGCCAGCATCTTATATCAAGATGCCAGCATCTTATATCAAGATGCCAGCATCTTATATCAAGATGCCAGCATCTTATATCAAGATGCCAGCATCTTATATCAAGATGCCAGCATCTTATATCAAGATGCCAGCATCTTATATCAAGATGCCAGCATCTTATATCAAGATGCCAGCATCTTATATCAAGATGCCAGCATCTTATATCAAGATGCCAGCATCTTATATCAAGATGCCAGCATCTTATATCAAGATGCCAGCATCTTATATCAAGATGCCAGCATCTTATATCAAGATGCCACCACCTTATATCAAGATGCCACCACCTTATATCAAGATGCCACCACCTTATATCAAGATGCCAGCATCTTATATCAAGATGCCAGCATCTTATATCAAGATGCCAGCATCTTATATCAAGATGCCAGCATCTTATATCAAGATGCCAGCATCTTATATCAAGATGCCAGCATCTTATATCAAGATGCCAGCACCTTATATCAAGATGCCAGCATCTTATATCAAGATGCCAGCATCTTATATCAAGATGCCAGCATCTTATATCAAGATGCCAGCATCTTATATCAAGATGCCAGCATCTTATATCAAGATGCCAGCATCTTATATCAAGATGCCAGCATCTTATATCAAGATATATCAAGATGCCAGCATCTTATATCAAGATTTTCACTTTTAGATGTTGCAAAATCCGCGGCCAAATTCCCTAAAAAGATGTACGCGCAAAAATGGTTTACTATTGGGAACATAGGGAATAGTTTTTGTTTTTCACCCCTATAAAATCACAGATGCAGTTTAGGTATAGGGATACCTATACAAACTAACCCTTATTTTCGAAGGGCTATCCAATGGTGTCTCTTTCACCAACTTGAATACCGTCCTTTACTTCTTAACTCTAATTATAATGCGCATGCTTTAGGTTATTTTGTAACCTGATAAGCTTATCTTCTCTTTTTGTACACGCTAGAGCATTTAAAAGCGAATTCTTCTGTCTTGCAGAAACAGCCGATGTATACTTTTCCATGATAAATTCTGTAACAATGTCATTTCCTGAGAGAGCAGCTGCGCAATATAGCATAGGCTGAATGTCAACTCCAATTCTAAAAGTTATGAGGACAGTAATTATATCACAATTGCTATTAACAGCTATTAAATAAATTATCATTCACTAACGGATTAATATTTGGATTTGTAATCCATTGTTGGAACAAACTCTCCGCATGCAAAATACAAATCTCATGTTCCATGGAGCAACACCAGTCCAACAAGACAGCACGAAGTGAAGTTGTTACAGGACTTTCATCAGGAATTTGTTCCAAGCCTATTGTCATCAATGGTGAAATTACTTTGCTGCTGAGGTATTCCTGAAATCGATTTTTAAAGCCAACCTTTACAATATTGCACTACTTCTACATCATATAATTGCGTATGCTACGGTCAAATTACAGAAAAGGGCCCAATGAGATTTGTATCCATTAGGACTTGATACATTTCTCTTAAGTTATTCGAAACAGTTGTCCAAACAGATAAAGACACCTCTTTTTCTAAATATTTTGTGAATTCCAGTGCTCTATTGATACTTATGTACCCTAGAAGTAGAATAAACAATTGTGAATATAATTTTTATTATTGCTTACTGAAAAGGTTCTTATCTTCAGAAAAATTCTTAGTATGTATCAAATGTCTACTAAATAAGCACTTACGAGCAAATGCAGCTTTAAAGTAGTCATCTAAAAGTTGACTTCTACTTGTAGAGCTAAGGATAGTATGAGAACTTAGAAGTTGCTCTTGCAGCAACGATTCGTAATGACTATCGTAAAGGACTCTGTAATAATCTGTTCATCACCCATTTGGTTTTATCATTTTTACTAACATAAATATAATTCTTTACACAAATGTAGTACAGCACTAATAATACATAATAAAAGCATTGTAAGTGTATTTTCTCTTACTCATGGCATCTGGATTAATGAATATCCACTCATCGGTCTGTATTGCATGAGAAATGATTAAACTATTTCTTTCTATCCATAATTTTGGTTTTAAACTTTCAGAAGTAATATCAGGATTCGATTTTGTCACATATGAAACCGGAATTCTCCACATAAGATTTTCGGGAACGGTGCTATCCAAAAGTGGAAAGTAGTAAAACCTTTCCTAATTCACAACAAATTACAAATGTAATTCAAAATTCTTTGTAATTAAGTAAATGAGAGTTCTGTATTTCAAAATTTATTGCTGTGGAATATTTATTACTTGAGATAAAGATATTCTTGAAGATCCCAATTTATTGACACGAAGAATAGGAAAACCTGGTTGGAGTGTCCACGGGTCCATTATTTCCTTAACAGTTATATTGAGTTGAAGAGTATTATCTAAATGAGCTTGTTCGGTTAATTCATGAAACATTTCGTCTTGGATAACTGTCCCATAAGCTCTAAATGAAAAGTATTTGCATTTCAAATACTCATGGAAAATATGAGAAGCTACGAAATTAGTTTTGATTGATGAAAATAAACATACTTTTCCTTCAAATAATTTTGCAATCCCTTTTGCAGGGTTTCTGCTGTAAGAAAACCTTGCATCATTCTAACTAGAGAAGCTCCTCTTTCGTAAATGACATCTCTTGGAAAATGAACCATTTCATCTGTAGTATTGCTTTGGGTTGGTACAGTATTTGGCCCTTCGTCGAAATTCATGGCTAATTGCACAGCGTCATTTACAAATCTATCCATTGCATTGAATTGAGGCTCACTGGCAGCTGAACCGAGAAACATGAAGTATGTAGATAAGCCTTCATTTAACCAAATCCCCTAGAAATCAAAAATTATTATTATTTTATGTACAAAACAATTTTTAAACCATTTTTTGCTTCAATAATAATTACATTCCACCAATCCATTGTCACAAGATTTCCGAACCACTGATGATTAAGTTCATGAGCAACGATTGCTGAAATAAAATATTTTTCGTATTGTGTTGATTCTCCTTCGATATACAATAGAAATCCAGGGCTATAAATATTTTGTCCCCAATTTTCCATTGCTCCAAAGTTAAAATCAGGAACGGAAGTAGAATCCATTTTCGGAAAAGAATATTTGAAACTAAGTAATCGTCAAAATAACCTAAAGTTTTCGCTGAGGACTGCGCTGCGAAAACAGCAGCTCCACTTTGAATTAAATGAGGGGGAGCCCAAACCTAAAGAAACAATATCATTAGCACTTGAGTTTTCACAAACACTTTTTTAAGCAATTGATGAAAAAACGTGATTGCAAATCTGTAGTGAAATTTAAATTTTTATTACTGTAACAGGTATATCATACAGAGATGCAGGAGCAACTTCTGATTCGAAATCAGACACAATTATTGCAACAAGGTAAGTTGACATCTTTTCCGTAGGTTGATAAACATCCCAAACCCAACCAGGTAAATTGTCTCTAAAATGTAACGTATTCTTATAAAATGGCCACAAACGAAATGAGAAATTTTTACATACATGGGAAGTGTTTCCGTAATTATTGTATTGCTGAGGGATTTGTAAGATTCTTGACGTCCCACACGAATTGAAAAGTTAGCCTTCAATGCTGGCTCGTCAAAACAAGGGAAAGCCATTCGTGCGTACAGATCTTGAAACTGTGTCGCTGCTAAATATCTTACTCAGGTAAAAATTTCAAAATATGTTTAATCACGTAGAAAAGAAAAACATGGGATATGCATTTAGATTTTTCGTTTTACCTGGGGTCATCTGTAGATGGTTCAATATATTGACTCAAATAAAGTCCAACTAGTCTGTCCGAAGCAACTTTAGCCATAAAAGAAATTTCGATGAAATAAGTTTTCCCTGCTGAAAGACGATTTTCCAAGTGAATAGTAAAACTTTCGGTTTCTACATCAAATGACAGATCGGCGACTGGAATTAGTTCTTCAGGTTCCATTGACCGTACCTGAATTTGCATATTTCATTGGTAAAATAATATATACATATATATTTCTATGCTACATGAATACAATGTAACAACTTTAGCATTGCTTTCATTTCGGAAGTTTGTATTCAAAAACTTACCTGTACATCATCTTTATTGATTTCAATATCTACTGAATGCAAGGAAATTACACTTGTTTCTTCTACACAATTAACTTGAATTCTTACATATCCAGGTGCATTTAAGAAATCGTCATTTTCTTCCAGAATAGGACGGATATTTAAATCGTATTGTGTTGGTATTACTGTTTTGGGTAGTCGGTACCTTTCGGCATTAAATAACCGATTGGATTTGGGTAGACCTAAAGTGGACCCTAGTCCTTTCTGTATTTTTAGTTGTAAAGACGATGAACCGTTTACAGGTGACAATAATATAATAGACATCGAGAAAAGTATGACAAGTGATGCAAATATTTTAGAATGCATTGTTAACTTTATGCTATTAAAAAATCTTAAAATGAATGTTAGTTGTATTACAAATTTTACTTATGTACCTATAAATACTAAATGTAAAAATTCGGTAACTTATAATATTCTGAGTAAAAAATTAACGGGCAAGCTTGCATCATCATTTTATCATTTATCTGTATCATTATCATTTTTCCGTTTATTGTTAATATTTACAAGTAACACGAAGAACCTATACATAGACCTATTATCTGAACACATGTATTGATAAAACTTTCATTCCTATCGAAATTATTTACAATTAATAGTTACTAAATATGTCCCGACGGGATATTATGTAAGGGTGCTTGTTCAGTCAATGTCAAAAAAGGTGAAATTATCTACTAATGAATAATGAGCATTAAGAGCACATGGAAAGCGCTTTGTGTGATTATAATATTTGAATCATGGAACGAAATGTTATATGTTTGATTGAAGCCAATTTTCCATTTCATTGTAGTAAACTTCTTTCCATTTTATATTTGCCTTGATATTTTGAATTGATTCATCAAATGACGTTTTAGCTTCATCGTCCAAAATGTGTTCAATATACGATTTGAATTTCGTCATCTACAAAATGGAACCATGTTAATGAAAAATCCTTTCAATATGAGATTTGCTGTATTATTTTTGCAATCTTACTATTTCATTTTGCAAAGTAATTTATGGTTACCTGCAGTAATAGATCATCGGTTGCAAAATATTGACTTAATGTGTTGATGACATTTGTGAGACTACTTAAACCCAAACTACAGAAAATAAATAATAAAGTTAACATGAAAATTAAATAATTAATTACATACAAATAATTGTATACAAATAATGCGCTTACTGATCGATAATTTCTTGATACTTCATTGAGATGAAAAAGAAAGTTAATTTCCTGCCAACAGAATTTTGAACAATGGAGTTAATGAGTGTGGCAGAGAACCCGGAAGAAGATGGAGCTGAATTTGGATCAATCGCCATATTAAGATAACTATAAAGAAATGAAATATTATGACTAGGGAGCATTATTTTACTCGGTACGGTTTCTAGGTTCTTTTTTAACCTGATGAGTAAATCTTTTCTTTTTGTACATGCCATGGCCCTTAGAAGATAGTAAGCCTCTCTCCCAGAAGCACTGGATATATTATACCTTTTCACTATAAACTCTGAAACATTTGTGTCTTCTGAAACAACAGCTGCACAATAAACCATAGGTCGAACATCAGCTCCTATTCTGCTGATATAGTAATTAAAAATAGAAACAACTAAAGATTCTAAAATACGTTGTTGCCTATTTTAAGAAATTCGAATATTCTACACGAACGGATTAATGTATGGATCTGTAATCCATTTTTGGAACAAACTCTGGGCATGTAGAATGCAAATCTCATGTTCCATGGAGCAACACAAGTCCAACAAGATAGCACGAAGGGAAGTAACCACAGGGCTTTCCTCCTCCGTTTCTTCCATACCTATTGTGAGCAATGGTAAAATTACTTTGCTACCGAAGTATTTCTGAAATGAATTTGCAAAACACAACCTTTTCAGACGATGCACCACAATACATTATTCAGTACGAAATTGAGTATTTCATAATCATAGTATTACAACAAAAGGACCACTCAGATCTGTATCCATTAAAATATAATAAACTCCTCTAAAGTTCTCGAGAACAGTCGTCCAAACAGATAAGGACATTTCTTTGTCCAAATATTTTGTAAATTCCATTGCTCGGCTAATATTAATATATCCTATAAGAACAATAAGTAATTAGACATTATATATCAACACTTTCTTAATTTTAAAAGGAATTCTTAGCTTGTGGGTTTCTAAATAAGCGCTTACGAGCAAATGCAGCTTTAAAGTAGTCGTCTAAAAGTTGGCTTCTGCTTGAAGAACTAAGAAGAGTGTGATAATTTAACAATTGTTCTTGCAGCAAAGATTCGAAATGTCTATCGTAAAGAACTCTGTAATAATCTGCTCATTAACAAATAGATTTTATCACCAAAATGCACGATAATTAATACCGTATGATTGTGTATTTGATCTTACTCATGGCATCTGGATTAATTGTTGATTAAACAGCATGTTTCACTGCACTATTTGTTAACACTGTACGTTGATGGTTTAGCGTAGTTCGAGCGAAGCGAGAACGAAGCTAAACCATCAACGTACAGTGTTAACAAAAGTGCAGTCGAAACGTGCGCGTTTAGTCGTAATTGTCCTAGTGATTGGATTTCTTCACACCCTGTGTCAACGCCGCTTCGCGGCGTTGCCACATGGTGTGAAGAAATCCAATCATGACGGACAATTAGTATCCACTCGTCAGTCTTTATTGCATGAGAAATGAGAAATTTGTTTCTTTCTAACTTTCTATCCATAATTTCGGTTTTAGACTTTCAGAAGTAATATCAGGACTTGATTTGGTCACATATGAAATCGGAATTCTCCACATAATATTTTGTGGAGCATGGTCCAACTGTGGAGCGTGGTAAAATCTTTCCTAATTCACAATAAATTACAAATGCAATTCAAAATTCTTTGTAATTAAGTAAATGAGAGTTCCATAATATTTCAAAATTGCTGTTGATTATTTATTACTTGAGATAACGAAATTCTTGAAGATCCCAGTTTATTAACCCGAAGAATAGGAAAACCTGGTTGGAGTGTCCATGGGTCCATTATTTCTTTAACAGTTATATCGAGTGGAAGAGTATTGTCTAAATGGGCTTGTTCGGTTAATTCATGGAACATTTCGTCTTGGATAACTGACCCATACGCTCTAAATGAAAATTTTTTGTATTTCAAGTACTCAAAGAAAGTATGAGAAAAGGAAATTAGTTCTAACTGGTGAAAATAATCATACTTTTCCTTCAAAT
>CM036943.2:15119759-15143119 GCA_020352615.2 Yoshiicerus persimilis
AGATGCTGGTATCTTGATATAACATGCTGGCATCTTGATATAACATGCTGGCATCTTGATATAACATGCTGGCATCTTGACATAAGATGCTGGCATCTTGATATAACATGCTGGCATCTTGATATAAGATGCTGGCATCTTGATATAAGATGCTGGCATCTTGATATAAGATGCTGGCATCTTGATATAACATGCTGGCATCTTGATATAAGATGCTGGCATCTTGATATAACATGCTGGCATCTTGATATAAGATGCTGGCATCTTGATATAAGATGCTGGCATCTTGATATAAGATGCTGGCATCTTGATATAAGATGCTGGCATCTTGATATAAGATGCTGGCATCTTGATATAAGATGCTGGCATCTTGATATAAGATGCTGGCATCTTGATATAACATGCTGGCATCTTGATATAACATGCTGGCATCTTGATATAACATGCTGGCATCTTGACATAAGATGCTGGCATCTTGATATAAGATGCTGGCATCTTGATATAAGATGCTGGCATCTTGATATAACATGCTGGCATCTTGATATAACATGCTGGCATCTTGATATAACATGCTGGCATCTTGATATAAGATGCTGGCATCTTGATATAAGATGCTGGCATCTTGATATAAGATGCTGGCATCTTGATATAACATGCTGGCATCTTGATATAACATGCTGGCATCTTGATATAACATGCTGGCATCTTGATATAAGATGCTGGCATCTTGATATAAGATGCTGGCATCTTGATATAAGATGCTGGCATCTTGATATAAGATGCTGGCATCTTGATATAAGATGCTGGCATCTTGATATAAGATGCTGGCATCTTGATATAAGATGCTGGCATCTTGATATAAGATGCTGGCATCCTGATATAAGATGCTGGCATCTTGATATAAGATGCTGGCATCTTGATATAAGATGCTGGCATCTTGATATAAGATGCTGGCATCTTGATATAAGATGCTGGCATCTTGATATAAGATGCTGGCATCTTGATATAAGATGCTGGCATCTTGATATAAGATGCTGGCATCTTGATATAAGATGCTGGCATCTTGATATAAGATGCTGGCATCTTGATATAAGATGCTGGCATCTTGATATAAGATGCTGGCATCTTGATATAAGATGCTGGCATCTTGATATAAGATGCTGGCATCTTGATATAAGATGCTGGCATCTTGATATAAGATGCTGGCATCTTGATATAAGATGCTGGCATCTTGATATAAGATGCTGGCATCTTGATATAAGATGCTGGCATCTTGATATAAGATGCTGGCATCTTGATATAAGATGCTGGCATCTTGATATAAGATGCTGGCATCTTGATATAAGATGCTGGCATCTTGATATAAGATGCTGGCATCTTGATATAAGATGCTGGCATCTTGATATAAGATGCTGGCATCTTGATATAAGATGCTGGCATCTTGATATAAGATGCTGGCATCTTGATATAAGATGCTGGCATCTTGATATAAGATGCTGGCATCTTGATATAAGATGCTGGCATCTTGATATTAGATGCTGGCATCTTGATATAAGATGCTGGCATCTTGATATAAGATGCTGGCATCTTGATATAAGATGCTGGCATCTTGATATAAGATGCTGGCATCTTGATATAAGATGCTGGCATCTTGATATAAGATGCTGGCATCTTGATATAAGATGCTGGCATCTTGATATAACATGCTGGCATCTTGATATAACATGCTGGCATCTTGATATAAGATGCTGGCATCTTGATATAACATGCTGGCATCTTGATATAAGATGCTGGCATCTTGATATAAGATGCTGGCATCTTGATATAACATGCTGGCATCTTGATATAACATGCTGGCATCTTGATATAAGATGCTGGCATCTTGATATAAGATGCTGGCATCTTGATATAAGATGCTGGCATCTTGATATAAGATGCTGGCATCTTGATATAAGATGCTGGCATCTTGATATAAGATGCTGGCATCTTGATATAACATGATGGCATCTTGATATAACATGATGGCATCTTGATATAACATGATGGCATCTTGATATAAGATGCTGGCATCTTGATATAAGATGCTGGCATCTTGATATAAGATGCTGGCATCTTGATATAAGATGCTGGCATCTTGATATAAGATGCTGGCATCTTGATATAACATGCTGGCATCTTGACATAAGATGCTGGCATCTTGATATAACATGCTGGCATCTTGATATAAGATGCTGGCATCTTGATATAACATGCTGGCATCTTGATATAAGATGCTGGCATCTTGATATAAGATGCTGGCATCTTGATATAAGATGCTGGCATCTTGATATAAGATGCTGGCATCTTGATATAAGATGCTGGCATCTTGATATAAGATGCTGGCATCTTGATATAAGATGCTGGCATCTTGATATAAGATGCTGGCATCTTGATATAAGATGCTGGCATCTTGATATAAGATGCTGGCATCTTGATATAAGATGCTGGCATCTTGATATAAGATGCTGGCATCTTGATATAAGATGCTGGCATCTTGATATAAGATGCTGGCATCTTGATATAAGATGCTGGCATCTTGATATAAGATGCTGGCATCTTGATATAAGATGCTGGCATCTTGATATAAGATGCTGGCATCTTGATATAAGATGCTGGCATCTTGATATAAGATGCTGGCATCTTGATATAAGATGCTGGCATCTTGATATAAGATGCTGGCATCTTGATATAAGATGCTGGCATCTTGATATAAGATGCTGGCATCTTGATATAAGATGCTGGCATCTTGATATAAGATGCTGGCATCTTGATATAAGATGCTGGCATCTTGATATAAGATGCTGGCATCTTGATATAAGATGCTGGCATCTTGATATAAGATGCTGGCATCTTGATATAAGATGCTGGCATCTTGATATAAGATGCTGGCATCTTGATATAAGATGCTGGCATCTTGATATAAGATGCTGGCATCTTGATATAAGATGCTGGCATCTTGATATAAGATGCTGGCATCTTGATATAACATGCTGGCATCTTGATATAAGATGCTGGCATCTTGATATAACATGCTGGCATCTTGATATAACATGCTGGCATCTTGATATAACATGCTGGCATCTTGATATAAGATGCTGGCATCTTGATATAAGATGCTGGCATCTTGATATAAGATGCTGGCATCTTGATATAAGATGCTGGCATCTTGATATAACATGCTGGCATCTTGATATAAAATGCTGGCATCTTGATATAAGATGCTGGCATCTTGATATAAGATGCTGGCATCTTGATATAAGATGCTGGCATCTTGATATAAGATGCTGGCATCTTGATATAAGATGCTGGCATCTTGATATAAGATGCTGGCATCTTGATATAAGATGCTGGCATCTTGATATATAAGATGCTGGCATCTTGATATAAGATGCTGGCATCTTGATTTAAGATGCTGGCATCTTGATATAAGATGCTGGCATCTTGATATAAGATGCTGGCATCTTGATATAAGATGCTGGCATCTTGATATAAGATGCTGGCATCTTGATATAAGATGCTGGCATCTTGATATAACAATAAGATGCTGGCATCTTGATATAACATGCTGGCATCTTGATATAACATGCTGGCATCTTGATATAAGATGCTGGCATCTTGATATAAGATGCTGGCATCTTGATATAAGATGCTGGCATCTTGATATAAGATGCTGGCATCTTGATATAAGATGCTGGCATCTTGATATAAGATGCTGGCATCTTGATATAAGATGCTGGCATCTTGATATAAGATGCTGGCATCTTGATATAAGATGCTGGCATCTTGATATAAGATGCTGGCATCTTGATATAAGATGCTGGCATCTTGATATAAGATGCTGGCATCTTGATATAAGATGCTGGCATCTTGATATAAGATGCTGGCATCTTGATATAAGATGCTGGCATCTTGATATAAGATGCTGGCATCTTGATATAAGATGCTGGCATCTTGATATAAGATGCTGGCATCTTGATATAAGATGCTGGCATCTTGATATAAGATGCTGGCATCTTGATATAAGATGCTGGCATCTTGATATAACATGCTGGCATCTTGATATAACATGCTGGCATCTTGATATAAGATGCTGGCATCTTGATATAAGATGCTGGCATCTTGATATAAGATGCTGGCATCTTGATATAAGATTCTGGCATCTTGATATAAGATGCTGGCATCTTGATATAAGATGCTGGCATCTTGATATAAGATGCTGGCATCTTGATATAAGATGCTGGCATCTTGATATAACATGCTGGCATCTTGATATAACATGCTGGCATCTTGATATAAGATGCTGGCATCTTGATATAAGATGCTGGCATCTTGATATAAGATGCTGGCATCTTGATATAAGATGCTGGCATCTTGATATAAGATGCTGGCATCTTGATATAAGATGCTGGCATCTTGATATAAGATGCTGGCATCTTGATATAAGATGCTGGCATCTTGATATTAGATGCTGGCATCTTGATATAAGATGCTGGCATCTTGATATAAGATGCTGGCATCTTGATATAACATGCTGGCATCTTGATATAAGATGCTGGCATCTTGATATAAGATGCTGGCATCTTGATATAAGATGCTGGCATCTTGATATAAGATGCTGGCATCTTGATATAAGATGCTGGCATCTTGATATAAGATGCTGGCATCTTGATATAAGATGCTGGCATCTTGATATAAGATGCTGGCATCTTGATATAAGATGCTGGCATCTTGATATAAGATGCTGGCATCTTGATATAAGATGCTGGCATCTTGATATAAGATGCTGGCATCTTGATATAAGATGCTGGCATCTTGATATAAGATGCTGGCATCTTGATATAAGATGCTGGCATCTTGATATAAGATGCTGGCATCTTGATATAAGATGCTGGCATCTTGATATAAGATGCTGGCATCTTGATATAAGATGCTGGCATCTTGATATAAGATGCTGGCATCTTGATATAAGATGCTGGCATCTTGATATAAGATGCTGGCATCTTGATATAAGATGCTGGCATCTTGATATAAGATGCTGGCATCTTGATATAAGATGCTGGCATCTTGATATAAGATGCTGGCATCTTGATATAAGATGCTTGCATCTTGATATAAGATGCTGGCATCTTGATATAAGATGCTGGCATCTTGATATAAGATGCTGGCATCTTGATATAAGATGCTGGCATCTTGATATAAGATGCTGGCATCTTGATATAAGATGCTGCATCTTGATATAAGATGCTGGCATCTTGATATAAGATGCTGGCATCTTGATATAAGATGCTGGCATCTTGATATAAGATGCTGGCATCTTGATATAACATGCTGGCATCTTGATATAACATGCTGGCATCTTGATATAACATGCTGGCATCTTGATATAACATGCTGGCATCTTGATATAAGATGCTGGCATCTTGATATAAGATGCTGGCATCTTGATATAAGATGCTGGCATCTTGATATAAGATGCTGGCATCTTGATATAACATGCTGGCATCTTGATATAAGATGCTGGCATCTTGATATAAGATGCTGGCATCTTGATATAAGATGCTGGCATCTTGATATAAGATGCTGGCATCTTGATATAAGATGCTGGCATCTTGATATAAGATGCTGGCATCTTGATATAACATGCTGGCATCTTGATATAACAATAAGATGCTGGCATCTTGATATAACAATAAGATGCTGGCATCTTGATATAAGATGCTGGCATCTTGATATAAGATGCTGGCATCTTGATATAACATGCTGGCATCTTGATATAAGATGCTGGCATCTTGATATAAGATGCTGGCATCTTGATATAAGATGCTGGCATCTTGATATAACATGCTGGCATCTTGATTTAACATGCTGGCATCTTGATATAACATGCTGGCATCTTGATATAACATGCTGGCATCTTGATATAAGATGCTGGCATCTTGATATAAGATGCTGGCATCTTGATATAACATGCTGGCATCTTGATATAACATGCTGGCATCTTGATATAAGATGCTGGCATCTTGATATAAGATGCTGGCATCTTGATATAAGATGCTGGCATCTTGATATAAGATGCTGGCATCTTGATATAAGATGCTGGCATCTTGATATAAGATGCTGGCATCTTGATATAAGATGCTGGCATCTTGATATAAGATGCTGGCATCTTGATATAAGATGCTGGCATCTTGATATAAGATGCTGGCATCTTGATATAAGATGCTGGCATCTTGATATAAGATGCTGGCATCTTGATATAAGATGCTGGCATCTTGATATAAGATGCTGGCATCTTGATATAAGATGCTGGCATCTTGATATAAGATGCTGGCATCTTGATATAAGATGCTGGCATCTTGATATAAGATGCTGGCATCTTGATATAAGATGCTGGCATCTTGATATAAGATGCTGGCATCTTGATATAAGATGCTGGCATCTTGATATAAGATGCTGGCATCTTGATATAAGATGCTGGCATCTTGATATAAGATGCTGGCATCTTGATATAAGATGCTGGCATCTTGATATAAGATGCTGGCATCTTGATATAAGATGCTGGCATCTTGATATAAGATGCTGGCATCTTGATATAAGATGCTGGCATCTTGATATAAGATGCTGGCATCTTGATATAAGATGCTGGCATCTTGATATAAGATGCTGGCATCTTGATATAAGATGCTGGCATCTTGATATAAGATGCTGGCATCTTGATATAAGATGCTGGCATCTTGATATAAGATGCTGGCATCTTGATATAAGATGCTGGCATCTTGATATAACATGCTGGCATCTTGATATACGATGCTGGCATCTTGATATAAGATGCTGGCATCTTGATATAAGATGCTGGCATCTTGATATAAGATGCTGGCATCTTGATATAAGATGCTGGCATCTTGATATAACATGCTGGCATCTTGATATAACATGCTGGCATCTTGATATAACATGCTGGCATCTTGATATAACATGCTGGCATCTTGATATAACATGCTGGCATCTTGATATAAGATGCTGGCATCTTGATATAAGATGCTGGCATCTTGATATAAGATGCTGGCATCTTGATATAAGATGCTGGCATCTTGATATAAGATGCTGGCATCTTGATATAACATGCTGGCATCTTGATATAAGATGCTGGCATCTTGATATAAGATGCTGGCATCTTGATATAAGATGCTGGCATCTTGATATAAGATGCTGGCATCTTGATATAAGATGCTGGCATCTTGATATAAGATGCTGGCATCTTGATATAAGATGCTGGCATCTTGATATAAGATGCTGGCATCTTGATATAAGATGCTGGCATCTTGATATAAGATGCTGGCATCTTGATATAACATGCTGGCATCTTGATATAACAATAAGATGCTGGCATCTTGATATAACATGCTGGCATCTTGATATAACATGCTGGCATCTTGATATAACATGCTGGCATCTTGATATAAGATGCTGGCATCTTGATATAAGATGCTGGCATCTTGATATAACATGCTGGCATCTTGATATAACATGCTGGCATCTTGATATAAGATGCTGGCATCTTGATATAAGATGCTGGCATCTTGATATAAGATGCTGGCATCTTGATATAAGATGCTGGCATCTTGATATAACATGCTGGCATCTTGATATAAGATGCTGGCATCTTGATATAAGATGCTGGCATCTTGATATAAGATGCTGGCATCTTGATATAACATGCTGGCATCTTGATATAACATGCTGGCATCTTGATATAACATGCTGGCATCTTGACATAAGATGCTGGCATCTTGATATAAGATGCTGGCATCTTGATATAAGATGCTGGCATCTTGATATAAGATGCTGGCATCTTGATATAAGATGCTGGCATCTTGATATAAGATGCTGGCATCTTGATATAACATGCTGGCATCTTGATATAACATGCTGGCATCTTGATATAAGATGCTGGCATCTTGATATAACATGCTGGCATCTTGATATAACATGCTGGCATCTTGATATAAGATGCTGGCATCTTGATATAAGATGCTGGCATCTTGATATAAGATGCTGGCATCTTGATATAAGATGCTGGCATCTTGATATAAGATGCTGGCATCTTGATATAAGATGCTGGCATCTTGAATATAAGATGCTGGCATCTTGATATAAGATGCTGGCATCTTGATATAAGATGCTGGCATCTTGATATAAGATGCTGGCATCTTGATATAAGATGCTGGCATCTTGATATAAGATGCTGGCATCTTGACATAAGATGCTGGCATCTTGATATAACATGCTGGCATCTTGATATAACATGCTGGCATCTTGATATAACATGCTGGCATCTTGATATAACATGCTGGCATCTTGATATAACATGCTGGCATCTTGATATAAGATGCTGGCATCTTGATATAAGATGCTGGCATCTTGATATAAGATGCTGGCATCTTGATATAAGATGCTGGCATCTTGATATAAGATGCTGGCATCTTGATATAAGATGCTGGCATCTTGATATAAGATGCTGGCATCTTGATATAAGATGCTGGCATCTTGATATAAGATGCTGGCATCTTGATATAAGATGCTGGCATCTTGATATAAGATGCTGGCATCTTGATATAAGATGCTGGCATCTTGTAGAGCTGGATCTGATATAAGATGCTGGCATCTTGATATAAGATGCTGGCATCTTGATATAAGATGCTGGCATCTTGATATAAGATGCTGGCATCTTGATATAAGATGCTGGCATCTTGATATAAGATGCTGGCATCTTGATATAAGATGCTGGCATCTTGATATAAGATGCTGGCATCTTGATATAAGATGCTGGCATCTTGATATAAGATGCTGGCATCTGATATAAGATGCTGGCATCTTGATATAAGATGCTGGCATCTTGATATAAGATGCTGGCATCTTGATATAAGATGCTGGCATCTTGATATAAGATGCTGGCATCTTGATATAAGATGCTGGCATCTTGATATAAGATGCTGGCATCTTGATATAAGATGCTGGCATCTTGATATAAGATGCTGGCATCTTGATATAAGATGCTGGCATCTTGATATAAGATGCTGGCATCTTGATATAAGATGCTGGCATCTTGATATAAGATGCTGGCATCTTGATATACGATGCTGGCATCTTGATATAAGATGCTGGCATCTTGATATAAGATGCTGGCATCTTGATATAACATGCTGGCATCTTGATATAACATGCTGGCATCTTGATATAACATGCTGGCATCTTGATATAAGATGCTGGCATCTTGATATAAGATGCTGGCATCTTGATATAAGATGCTGGCATCTTGATATAAGATGCTGGCATCTTGATATAAGATGCTGGCATCTTGATATAACATGCTGGCATCTTGATATAACATGCTGGCATCTTGATATAACAATAAGATGCTGGCATCTTGATATAAGATGCTGGCATCTTGATATAAGATGCTGGCATCTTGATATAACATGCTGGCATCTTGATATAACATGCTGGCATCTTGATATAACATGCTGGCATCTTGATATAACATGCTGGCATCTTGATATAACATGCTGGCATCTTGATATAACATGCTGGCATCTTGATATAAGATGCTGGCATCTTGATATAAGATGCTGGCATCTTGATATAAGATGCTGGCATCTTGATATAAGATGCTGGCATCTTGATATAAGATGCTGGCATCTTGATATAAGATGCTGGCATCTTGATATAAGCTGCTGGCATCTGATATAAGATGCTGGCATCTTGATATAAGATGCTGGCATCTTGATATAAGATGCTGGCATCTTGATATAAGATGCTGGCATCTTGATATAAGATGCTGGCATCTTGATATAAGATGCTGGCATCTTGATATAAGATGCTGGCATCTTGATATAAGATGCTGGCATCTTGATATAAGATGCTGGCATCTTGATATAAGATGCTGGCATCTTGATATAAGATGCTGGCATCTTGATATAAGATGCTGGCATCTTGATATAAGATGCTGGCATCTTGATATAAGATGCTGGCATCTTGATATAAGATGCTGGCATCTTGATATAAGATGCTGGCATCTTGATATAAGATGCTGGCATCTTGATATAAGATGCTGGCATCTTGATATAAGATGCTGGCATCTTGATATAAGATGCTGGCATCTTGATATAAGATGCTGGCATCTTGATATAAGATGCTGGCATCTTGATATAAGATGCTGGCATCTTGATATAAGATGCTGGCATCTTGATATAAGATGCTGGCATCTTGATATAAGATGCTGGCATCTTGATATAAGATGCTGGCATCTTGATATAAGATGCTGGCATCTTGATATAACATGCTGGCATCTTGATATAACAATAAGATGCTGGCATCTTGATATAACATGCTGGCATCTTGATATAACAATAAGATGCTGGCATCTTGATATAACATGCTGGCATCTTGATATAACATGCTGGCATCTTGATATAAGATGCTGGCATCTTGATATAAGATGCTGGCATCTTGATATAAGATGCTGGCATCTTGATATAAGATGCTGGCATCTTGATATAACATGCTGGCATCTTGATATAACAATAAGATGCTGGCATCTTGATATAACATGCTGGCATCTTGATATAAGATGCTGGCATCTTGATATAAGATGCTGGCATCTTGATATAAGATGCTGGCATCTTGATATAAGATGCTGGCATCTTGATATAAGATGCTGGCATCTTGATATAACATGCTGGCATCTTGATATAACATGCTGGCATCTTGATATAACATGCTGGCATCTTGATATAAGATGCTGGCATCTTGATATAAGATGCTGGCATCTTGATATAAGATGCTGGCATCTTGATATAAGATGCTGGCATCTGGATATAAGATGCTGGCATCTTGATATAAGATGCTGGCATCTTGATATAACATGCTGGCATCTTGATATAAGATGCTGGCATCTTGATATAAGATGCTGGCATCTTGATATAAGATGCTGGCATCTTGATATAAGATGCTGGCATCTTGATATAAGATGCTGGCATCTTGATATAAGATGCTGGCATCTTGATATAAGATGCTGGCATCTTGATATAAGATGCTGGCATCTTGATATAAGATGCTGGCATCTTGATATAAGATGCTGGCATCTTGATATAAGATGCTGGCATCTTGATATAAGATGCTGGCATCTTGATATAACATTGCTGGCATCTTGATATAAGATGCTGGCATCTTGATATAAGATGCTGGCATCTTGATATAAGATGCTGGCATCTTGATATAACATGCTGGCATCTTGATATAACATGCTGGCATCTTGATATAACATGCTGGCATCTTGATATAAGATGCTGGCATCTTGATATAACATGCTGGCATCTTGATATAAGATGCTGGCATCTTGATATAACATGCTGGCATCTTGATATAACATGCTGGCATCTTGATATAAGATGCTGGCATCTTGATATAAGATGCTGGCATCTTGATATAAGATGCTGGCATCTTGATATAAGATGCTGGCATCTTGATATAAGATGCTGGCATCTTGATATAAGATGCTGGCATCTTGATATAAGATGCTGGCATCTTGATATAAGATGCTGGCATCTTGATATAAGATGCTGGCATCTTGATATAAGATGCTGGCATCTTGATATAAGATGCTGGCATCTTGATATAAGATGCTGGCATCTTGATATAAGATGCTGGCATCTTGATATAAGATGCTGGCATCTTGATATAAGATGCTGGCATCTTGATATAAGATGCTGGCATCTTGATATAAGATGCTGGCATCTTGATATAAGATGCTGGCATCTTGATATAAGATGCTGGCATCTTGATATAAGATGCTGGCATCTTGATATAAGATGCTGGCATCTTGATATAAGATGCTGGCATCTTGATATAAGATGCTGGCATCTTGATATAAGATGCTGGCATCTTGATATAAGATGCTGGCATCTTGATATAAGATGCTGGCATCTTGATATAAGATGCTGGCATCTTGATATAAGATGCTGGCATCTTGATATAAGATGCTGGCATCTTGATATAAGATGCTGGCATCTTGATATAAGATGCTGGCATCTTGATATAAGATGCTGGCATCTTGATATAAGATGCTGGCATCTTGATATAAGATGCTGGCATCTTGATATAAGATGCTGGCATCTTGATATAAGATGCTGGCATCTTGATATAAGATGCTGGCATCTTGATATAAGATGCTGGCATCTTGATATAAGATGCTGGCATCTTGATATAAGATGCTGGCATCTTGATATAAGATGCTGGCATCTTGATATAAGATGCTGGCATCTTGATATAAGATGCTGGCATCTTGATATAAGATGCTGGCATCTTGATATAAGATGCTGGCATCTTGATATAAGATGCTGGCATCTTGATATAAGATGCTGGCATCTTGATATAAGATGCTGGCATCTTGATATAAGATGCTGGCATCTTGATATAAGATGCTGGCATCTTGATATAAGATGCTGGCATCTTGATATAAGATGCTGGCATCTTGATATAAGATGCTGGCATCTTGATATAAGATGCTGGCATCTTGATATAAGATGCTGGCATCTTGATATAACATGATGGCATCTTGATATAACATGATGGCATCTTGATATAAGATGCTGGCATCTTGATATAAGATGCTGGCATCTTGATATAAGATGCTGGCATCTTGATATAAGATGCTGGCATCTTGATATAACATGCTGGCATCTTGATATAACATGCTGGCATCTTGATATAAGATGCTGGCATCTTGATATAAGATGCTGGCATCTTGATATAACATGCTGGCATCTTGATATAACATGCTGGCATCTTGATATAAGATGCTGGCATCTTGATATAAGATGCTGGCATCTTGATATAAGATGCTGGCATCTTGATATAACATGCTGGCATCTTGATATAAGATGCTGGCATCTTGATATAAGATGCTGGCATCTTGATATAAGATGCTGGCATCTTGATATAAGATGCTGGCATCTTGATATAAGATGCTGGCATCTTGATATAAGATGCTGGCATCTTGATATAAGATGCTGGCATCTTGATATAAGATGCTGGCATCTTGATATAAGATGCTGGCATCTTGATATAAGATGCTGGCATCTTGATACAAGATGCTGGCATCTTGATATAAGATGCTGGCATCTTGATATAAGATGCTGGCATCTTGATATAAGATGCTGGCATCTTGATATAAGATGCTGGCATCTTGATATAAGATGCTGGCATCTTGATATAAGATGCTGGCATCTTGATATAAGATGCTGGCATCTTGATATAAGATGCTGGCATCTTGATATAAGATGCTGGCATCTTGATATAAGATGCTGGCATCTTGATATAAGATGCTGGCATCTTGATATAAGATGCTGGCATCTTGATATAAGATGCTGGCATCTTGATATAAGATGCTGGCATCTTGATATAAGATGCTGGCATCTTGATATAACATGCTGGCATCTTGATATAACATGCTGGCATCTTGATATAAGATGCTGGCATCTTGATATAACATGCTGGCATCTTGATATAACATGCTGGCATCTTGATATAACATGCTGGCATCTTGATATAACATGCTGGCATCTTGATATAACATGCTGGCATCTTGATATAACATGCTGGCATCTTGATATAAGATGCTGGCATCTTGATATAAGATGCTGGCATCTTGATATAAGATGCTGGCATCTTGATATAAGATGCTGGCATCTTGATATAAGATGCTGGCATCTTGATATAAGATGCTGGCATCTTGATATAAGATGCTGGCATCTTGATATAAGATGCTGGCATCTTGATATAAGATGCTGGCATCTTGATATAAGATGCTGGCATCTTGATATAAGATGCTGGCATCTTGATATAAGATGCTGGCATCTTGATATAAGATGCTGGCATCTTGATATAAGATGCTGGCATCTTGATATAAGATGCTGGCATCTTGATATAAGATGCTGGCATCTTGATATAAGATGCTGGCATCTTGATATAAGATGCTGGCATCTTGATATAAGATGCTGGCATCTTGATATAAGATGCTGGCATCTTGATATAAGATGCTGGCATCTTGATATAAGATGCTGGCATCTTGATATAAGATGCTGGCATCTTGATATAAGATGCTGGCATCTTGATATAAGATGCTGGCATCTTGATATAAGATGCTGGCATCTTGATATAAGATGCTGGCATCTTGATATAAGATGCTGGCATCTTGATATAAGATGCTGGCATCTTGATATAAGATGCTGGCATCTTGATATAAGATGCTGGCATCTTGATATAAGATGCTGGCATCTTGATATAAGATGCTGGCATCTTGATATAAGATGCTGGCATCTTGATATAAGATGCTGGCATCTTGATATAAGATGCTGGCATCTTGATATAAGATGCTGGCATCTTGATATAAGATGCTGGCATCTTGATATAAGATGCTGGCATCTTGATATAAGATGCTGGCATCTTGATATAAGATGCTGGCATCTTGATATAAGATGCTGGCATCTTGATATAAGATGCTGGCATCTTGATATAAGATGCTGGCATCTTGATATAAGATGCTGGCATCTTGATATAAGATGCTGGCATCTTGATATAAGATGCTGGCATCTTGATATAAGATGCTGGCATCTTGATATAAGATGCTGGCATCTTGATATAAGATGCTGGCATCTTGATATAAGATGCTGGCATCTTGATATAAGATGCTGGCATCTTGATATAAGATGCTGGCATCTTGATATAAGATGCTGGCATCTTGATATAAGATGCTGGCATCTTGATATAAGATGCTGGCATCTTGATATAAGATGCTGGCATCTTGATATAAGATGCTGGCATCTTGATATAAGATGCTGGCATCTTGATATAAGATGCTGGCATCTTGATATAAGATGCTGGCATCTTGATATAAGATGCTGGCATCTTGATATAAGATGCTGGCATCTTGATATAAGATGCTGGCATCTTGATATAAAATGCTGGCATCTTGATATAAGATGCTGGCATCTTGATATAAGATGCTGGCATCTTGATATAAGATGCTGGCATCTTGATATAAGATGCTGGCATCTTGATATAAGATGCTGGCATCCTGATATAACATGCTGGCATCTTGATATAACATGCTGGCATCTTGATATAACATGCTGGCATCTTGATATAACATGCTGGCATCTTGATATAAGATGCTGGCATCTTGATATAAGATGCTGGCATCTTGATATAAGATGCTGGCATCTTGATATAACATGCTGGCATCTTGATATAAGATGCTGGCATCTTGATATAACATGCTGGCATCTTGATATAACATGCTGGCATCTTGATATAAGATGCTGGCATCTTGATATAAGATGCTGGCATCTTGATATAAGATGCTGGCATCTTGATATAAGATGCTGGCATCTAGATATAAGATGCTGGCATCTTGATATAAGATGCTGGCATCTTGATATAAGATGCTGGCATCTTGATATAAGATGCTGGCATCTTGATATAAGATGCTGGCATCTTGATATAAGATGCTGGCATCTTGATATAAGATGCTGGCATCTTGATATAACATGCTGGCATCTTGATATAAGATGCTGGCATCTTGATATAACATGCTGGCATCTTGATATAACATGCTGGCATCTTGATATAAGATGCTGGCATCTTGATATAACATGCTGGCATCTTGATATAAGATGCTGGCATCTTGATATAACATGCTGGCATCTTGATATAACATGCTGGCATCTTGATATAAAATGCTGGCATCTTGATATAACATGCTGGCATCTTGATATAAGATGCTGGCATCTTGATATAAGATGCTGGCATCTTGATATAAGATGCTGGCATCTTGATATAAGATGCTGGCATCTTGATATAAGATGCTGGCATCTTGATATAAGATGCTGGCATCTTGATATAAGATGCTGGCATCTTGATATAAGATGCTGGCATCTTGATATAAGATGATGGCATCTTTATATCAGATGCTGGCATCTTTATATAAGATGCTGGCATCTTGATATAAGATGCTGGCATCTTGATATAAGATGCTGGCATCTTGATATAAGATGCTGGCATCTTGATATAAGATGCTGGCATCTTGATATAAGATGCTGGCATCTTGATATAAGATGCTGGCATCTTGATATAACATGCTGGCATCTTGATATAAGATGCTGGCATCTTGATATAAGATGCTGGCATCTTGATATAAGATGCTGGCATCTTGATATAAGATGCTGGCATCTTGATATAAGATGCTGGCATCTTGATATAACATGCTGGCATCTTGATATAACATGCTGGCATCTTGATATAAGATGCTGGCATCTTGATATAAGATGCTGGCATCTTGATATAAGATGCTGGCATCTTGATATAAGATGCTGGCATCTTGATATAAGATGCTGGCATCTTGATATAAGATGCTGGCATCTTGATATAAGATGCTGGCATCTTGATATAAGATGCTGGCATCTTGATATAAGATGCTGGCATCTTGATATAAGATGCTGGCATCTTGATATAAGATGCTGGCATCTTGATATAAGATGCTGGCATCTTGATATAAGATGCTGGCATCTTGATATAACATGCTGGCATCTTGATATAAGATGCTGGCATCTTGATATAAGATGCTGGCATCTTGATATAACATGCTGGCATCTTGATATAGCATGCTGGCATCTTGATATAACATGCTGGCATCTTGATATAACATGCTGGCATCTTGATATAACATGCTGGCATCTTGATATAACATGCTGGCATCTTGATATAACATGCTGGCATCTTGATATAACATGCTGGCATCTTGATATAAGATGCTGGCATCTTGATATAAGATGCTGGCATCTTGATATAAGATGCTGGCATCTTGATATAAGATGCTGGCATCTTGATATAAGATGCTGGCATCTTGATATAAGATGCTGGCATCTTGATATAAGATGCTGGCATCTTGATATAAGATGCTGGCATCTTGATATAAGATGCTGGCATCTTGATATAAGATGCTGGCATCTTGATATAAGATGCTGGCATCTTGATATAAGATGCTGGCATCTTGATATAAGATGCTGGCATCTTGATATAAGATGCTGGCATCTTGATATAAGATGCTGGCATCTTGATATAAGATGCTGGCATCTTGATATAAGATGCTGGCATCTTGATATAAGATGCTGGCATCTTGATATAAGATGCTGGCATCTTGATATAAGATGCTGGCATCTTGATATAAGATGCTGGCATCTTGATATAACATGCTGGCATCTTGATATAAGATGCTGGCATCTTGATATAAGATGCTGGCATCTTGATATAAGATGCTGGCATCTTGATATAACATGCTGGCATCTTGATATAACATGCTGGCATCTTGATATAACATGCTGGCATCTTGATATAACATGCTGGCATCTTGATATAACATGCTGGCATCTTGATATAACATGCTGGCATCTTGATATAGCATGCTGGCATCTTGATATAAGATGCTGGCATCTTGATATAAGATGCTGGCATCTTGATATAAGATGCTGGCATCTTGATATAAGATGCTGGCATCTTGATATAAGATGCTGGCATCTTGATATAACATGCTGGCATCTTGATATAAGATGCTGGCATCTTGATATAAGATGCTGGCATCTTGATATAAGATGCTGGCATCTTGATATAAGATGCTGGCATCTTGATATAAGATGCTGGCATCTTGATATAAGATGCTGGCATCTTGATATAAGATGCTGGCATCTTGATATAACATGCTGGCATCTTGATATAACATGCTGGCATCTTGATATAAGATGCTGGCATCTTGATATAACATGCTGGCATCTTGATATAAGATGCTGGCATCTTGATATAACATGCTGGCATCTTGATATAACATGCTGGCATCTTGATATAAGATGCTGGCATCTTGATATAACATGCTGGCATCTTGATATAAGATGCTGGCATCTTGATATAAGATGCTGGCATCTTGATATAACATGCTGGCATCTTGATATAAGATGCTGGCATCTTGATATAACATGCTGGCATCTTGATATAAGATGCTGGCATCTTGATATAACATGCTGGCATCTTGATATAAGATGCTGGCATCTTGATATAAGATGCTGGCATCTTGATATAACATGCTGGCATCTTGATATAACATGCTGGCATCTTGATATAAGATGCTGGCATCTTGATATAAGATGCTGGCATCTTGATATAAGATGCTGGCATCTTGATATAAGATGCTGGCATCTTGATATAAGATGCTGGCATCTTGATATAAGATGCTGGCATCTCCATATAAGATGCTGGCATCTTGATATAAGATGCTGGCATCTTGATATAAGATGCTGGCATCTTGATATAAGATGCTGGCATCTTGATATAAGATGCTGGCATCTTGATATAAGATGCTGGCATCTTGATATAAGATGCTGGCATCTTGATATAACATGCTGGCATCTTGATATAAGATGCTGGCATCTTGATATAAGATGCTGGCATCTTGATATAAGATGCTGGCATCTTGATATAAGATGCTGGCATCTTGATATAACATGCTGGCATCTTGATATAAGATGCTGGCATCTTGATATAACATGCTGGCATCTTGATATAAGATGCTGGCATCTTGATATAACATGCTGGCATCTTGATATAACATGCTGGCATCTTGATATAACATGCTGGCATCTTGATATAAGATGCTGGCATCTTGATATAAGATGCTGGCATCTTGATATAAGATGCTGGCATCTTGATATAAGATGCTGGCATCTTGATATAAGATGCTGGCATCTTGATAAAAGATGCTGGCATCTTGATATAAGATGCTGGCATCTTGATATAAGATGCTGGCATCTTGATATAAGATGCTGGCATCTTGATATAAGATGCTGGCATCTTGATATAAGATGCTGGCATCTTGATATAACATGCTGGCATCTTGATATAACATGCTGGCATCTTGATATAAGATGCTGGCATCTTGATATAAGATGCTGGCATCTTGACATAAGATGCTGGCATCTTGATATAAGATGCTGGCATCTTGATATAAGATGCTGGCATCTTGATATAAGATGCTGGCATCTTGATATAAGATGCTGGCATCTTGATATAAGATGCTGGCATCTTGATATAACATGCTGGCATCTTGATATAAGATGCTGGCATCTTGATATAAGATGCTGGCATCTTGATATAAGATGCTGGCATCTTGATATAAGATGCTGGCATCTTGATATAAGATGCTGGCATCTTGATATAAGATGCTGGCATCTTGATATAAGATGCTGGCATCTTGATATAAGATGCTGGCATCTTGATATAACATGCTGGCATCTTGATATAAGATGCTGGCATCTTGATATAAGATGCTGGCATCTTGATATAAGATGCTGGCATCTTGATATAACATGCTGGCATCTTGATATAAGATGCTGGCATCTTGATATAAGATGCTGGCATCTTGATATAAGATGCTGGCATCTTGATATAAGATGCTGGCATCTTGATATAAGATGCTGGCATCTTGATATAAGATGCTGGCATCTTGATATAACATGCTGGCATCTTGATATAACATGCTGGCATCTTGATATAACATGCTGGCATCTTGATATAACATGCTGGCATCTTGATATAAGATGCTGGCATCTTGATATAACATGCTGGCATCTTGATATAAGATGCTGGCATCTTGATATAAGATGCTGGCATCTTGATATAAGATGCTGGCATCTTGATATAAGATGCTGGCATCTTGATATAACATGCTGGCATCTTGATATAAAATGCTGGCATCTTGATATAACATGCTGGCATCTTGATATAACATGCTGGCATCTTGATATAAGATGCTGGCATCTTGATATAAGATGCTGGCATCTTGATATAAGATGCTGGCATCTTGATATAACATGCTGGCATCTTGATATACGATGCTGGCATCTTGATATAACATGCTGGCATCTTGATATAACATGCTGGCATCTTGATATAACATGCTGGCATCTTGATATAAGATGCTGGCATCTTGATATAAGATGCTGGCATCTTGATATAACATGCTGGCATCTTGATATAACATGCTGGCATCTTGATATAACATGCTGGCATCTTGATATAAGATGCTGGCATCTTGATATAACATGCTGGCATCTTGATATAAGATGCTGGCATCTTGATATAAGATGCTGGCATCTTGATATAACATGCTGGCATCTTGATATAACATGCTGGCATCTTGATATAACATGCTGGCATCTTGATATAAGATGCTGGCATCTTGATATAAGATGCTGGCATCTTGATATAAGATGCTGGCATCTTGATATAAGATGCTGGCATCTTGATATAAGATGCTGGCATCTTGATATAAGATGCTGGCATCTTGATATAAGATGCTGGCATCTTGATATAACATGCTGGCATCTTGATATAACATGCTGGCATCTTGATATAACATGCTGGCATCTTGATATAACATGCTGGCATCTTGATATAACATGCTGGCATCTTGATATAAGATGCTGGCATCTTGATATAACATGCTGGCATCTTGATATAACATGCTGGCATCTTGATATAAGATGCTGGCATCTTGATATAACATGCTGGCATCTTGATATAACATGCTGGCATCTTGATATAACATGCTGGCATCTTGATATAAGATGCTGGCATCTTGATATAACATGCTGGCATCTTGATATAAGATGCTGGCATCTTGATATAACATGCTGGCATCTTGATATAACATGCTGGCATCTTGATATAACATGCTGGCATCTTGATATAAGATGCTGGCATCTTGATATAAGATGCTGGCATCTTGATATAAGATGCTGGCATCTTGATATAAGATGCTGGCATCTTGATATAAGATGCTGGCATCTTGATATAAGATGCTGGCATCTTGATATAAGATGCTGGCATCTTGATATAAGATGCTGGCATCTTGATATAACATGCTGGCATCTTGATATAACATGCTGGCATCTTGATATAACATGCTGGCATCTTGATATAACATGCTGGCATCTTGATATAACATGCTGGCATCTTGATATAACATGCTGGCATCTTGATATAAGATGCTGGCATCTTGATATAACATGCTGGCATCTTGATATAACATGCTGGCATCTTGATATAAGATGCTGGCATCTTGATATAACATGCTGGCATCTTGATATAACATGCTGGCATCTTGATATAACATGCTGGCATCTTGATATAAGATGCTGGCATCTTGATATAACATGCTGGCATCTTGATATAAGATGCTGGCATCTTGATATAACATGCTGGCATCTTGATATAACATGCTGGCATCTTGATATAACATGCTGGCATCTTGATATAAGATGCTGGCATCTTGATATAAGATGCTGGCATCTTGATATAAGATGCTGGCATCTTGATATAAGATGCTGGCATCTTGATATAAGATGCTGGCATCTTGATATAAGATGCTGGCATCTTGATATAAGATGCTGGCATCTTGATATAAGATGCTGGCATCTTGATATAAGATGCTGGCATCTTGATATAACATGCTGGCATCTTGATATAACATGCTGGCATCTTGATATAACATGCTGGCATCTTGATATAACATGCTGGCATCTTGATATAACATGCTGGCATCTTGATATAACATGCTGGCATCTTGATATAAGATGCTGGCATCTTGATATAACATGCTGGCATCTTGATATAACATGCTGGCATCTTGATATAACATGCTGGCATCTTGATATAACATGCTGGCATCTTGATATAACATGCTGGCATCTTGATATAACATGCTGGCATCTTGATATAAGATGCTGGCATCTTGATATAAGATGCTGGCATCTTGATATAAGATGCTGGCATCTTGATATAAGATGCTGGCATCTTGATATAAGATGCTGGCATCTTGATATAAGATGCTGGCATCTTGATATAAGATGCTGGCATCTTGATATACGATGCTGGCATCTTGATATAAGATGCTGGCATCTTGATATAAGATGCTGGCATCTTGATATAAGATGCTGGCATCTTGATATAAGATGCTGGCATCTTGATATAACATGCTGGCATCTTGATATAAGATGCTGGCATCTTGATATAAGATGCTGGCATCTTGATATAACATGCTGGCATCTTGATATAACATGCTGGCATCTTGATATAAGATGCTGGCATCTTGATATAACATGCTGGCATCTTGATATAACATGCTGGCATCTTGATATAACATGCTGGCATCTTGATATAACATGCTGGCATCTTGATATAACATGCTGGCATCTTGATATAACATGCTGGCATCTTGATATAACATGCTGGCATCTTGATATAACATGCTGGCATCTTGATATAACATGCTGGCATCTTGATATAACATGCTGGCATCTTGATATAAGATGCTGGCATCTTGATATAACATGCTGGCATCTTGATATAACATGCTGGCATCTTGATATAACATGCTGGCATCTTGATATAACATGCTGGCATCTTGATATAACATGCTGGCATCTTGATATACGATGCTGGCATCTTGATATAACATGCTGGCATCTTGATATAACATGCTGGCATCTTGATATAACATGCTGGCATCTTGATATAACATGCTGGCATCTTGATATAACATGCTGGCATCTTGATATAACATGCTGGCATCTTGATATAACATGCTGGCATCTTGATATAACATGCTGGCATCTTGATATAACATGCTGGCATCTTGATATAACATGCTGGCATCTTGATATAACATGCTGGCATCTTGATATAACATGCTGGCATCTTGATATAAGATGCTGGCATCTTGATATAAGATGCTGGCATCTTGATATAAGATGCTGGCATCTTGATATAAGATGCTGGCATCTTGATATAAGATGCTGGCATCTTGATATAACATGCTGGCATCTTGATATAACATGCTGGCATCTTGATATAACATGCTGGCATCTTGATATAACATGCTGGCATCTTGATATAACATGCTGGCATCTTGATATAACATGCTGGCATCTTGATATAAGATGCTGGCATCTTGATATAACATGCTGGCATCTTGATATAACATGCTGGCATCTTGATATAACATGCTGGCATCTTGATATAACATGCTGGCATCTTGATATAACATGCTGGCATCTTGATATAACATGCAGGCATCTTGATATAACATGCTGGCATCTTGATATAACATGCTGGCATCTTGATATAACATGCTGGCATCTTGATATAACATGCTG
>CM036943.2:15143219-15165219 GCA_020352615.2 Yoshiicerus persimilis
ATCTTGATATAAGATGCTGGCATCTTGATATAAGATGCTGGCATCTTGATATAAGATGCTGGCATCTTGATATAAGATGCTGGCATCTTGATATAAGATGCTGGCATCTTGATATAAGATGCTGGCATCTTGATATAAGATGCTGGCATCTTGATATAAGATGCTGGCATCTTGATATAAGATGCTGGCATCTTGATATAAGATGCTGGCATCTTGATATAAGATGCTGGCATCTTGATATAAGATGCTGGCATCTTGATATAAGATGCTGGCATCTTGATATAAGATGCTGGCATCTTGATATAAGATGCTGGCATCTTGATATAAGATGCTGGCATCTTGATATAAGATGCTGGCATCTTGATATAAGATGCTGGCATCTTGATATAAGATGCTGGCATCTTGATATAAGATGCTGGCATCTTGATATAAGATGCTGGCATCTTGATATAAGATGCTGGCATCTTGATATAAGATGCTGGCATCTTGATATAAGATGCTGGCATCTTGATATAAGATGCTGGCATCTTGATATAAGATGCTGGCATCTTGATATAAGATGCTGGCATCTTGATATAAGATGCTGGCATCTTGATATAAGATGCTGGCATCTTGATATAAGATGCTGGCATCTTGATATAAGATGCTGGCATCTTGATATAAGATGCTGGCATCTTGATATAAGATGCTGGCATCTTGATATAAGATGCTGGCATCTTGATATAAGATGCTGGCATCTTGATATAAGATGCTGGCATCTTGATATAAGATGCTGGCATCTTGATATAAGATGCTGGCATCTTGATATAAGATGCTGGCATCTTGATATAAGATGCTGGCATCTTGATATAAGATGCTGGCATCTTGATATAAGATGCTGGCATCTTGATATAAGATGCTGGCATCTTGATATAAGATGCTGGCATCTTGATATAAGATGCTGGCATCTTGATATAAGATGCTGGCATCTTGATATAAGATGCTGGCATCTTGATATAAGATGCTGGCATCTTGATATAAGATGCTGGCATCTTGATATAAGATGCTGGCATCTTGATATAAGATGCTGGCATCTTGATATAAGATGCTGGCATCTTGATATAAGATGCTGGCATCTTGATATAAGATGCTGGCATCTTGATATAAGATGCTGGCATCTTGATATAAGATGCTGGCATCTTGATATAAGATGCTGGCATCTTGATATAAGATGCTGGCATCTTGATATAAGATGCTGGCATCTTGATATAAGATGCTGGCATCTTGATATAAGATGCTGGCATCTTGATATAAGATGCTGGCATCTTGATATAAGATGCTGGCATCTTGATATAAGATGCTGGCATCTTGATATAAGATGCTGGCATCTTGATATAAGATGCTGGCATCTTGATATAAGATGCTGGCATCTTGATATAAGATGCTGGCATCTTGATATAAGATGCTGGCATCTTGATATAAGATGCTGGCATCTTGATATAAGATGCTGGCATCTTGATATAAGATGCTGGCATCTTGATATAAGATGCTGGCATCTTGATATAAGATGCTGGCATCTTGATATAAGATGCTGGCATCTTGATATAAGATGCTGGCATCTTGATATAAGATGCTGGCATCTTGATATAAGATGCTGGCATCTTGATATAAGATGCTGGCATCTTGATATAAGATGCTGGCATCTTGATATAAGATGCTGGCATCTTGATATAAGATGCTGGCATCTTGATATAAGATGCTGGCATCTTGATATAAGATGCTGGCATCTTGATATAAGATGCTGGCATCTTGATATAAGATGCTGGCATCTTGATATAAGATGCTGGCATCTTGATATAAGATGCTGGCATCTTGATATAAGATGCTGGCATCTTGATATAAGATGCTGGCATCTTGATATAAGATGCTGGCATCTTGATATAAGATGCTGGCATCTTGATATAAGATGCTGGCATCTTGATATAAGATGCTGGCATCTTGATATAAGATGCTGGCATCTTGATATAAGATGCTGGCATCTTGATATAAGATGCTGGCATCTTGATATAAGATGCTGGCATCTTGATATAAGATGCTGGCATCTTGATATAAGATGCTGGCATCTTGATATAAGATGCTGGCATCTTGATATAAGATGCTGGCATCTTGATATAAGATGCTGGCATCTTGATATAAGATGCTGGCATCTTGATATAAGATGCTGGCATCTTGATATAAGATGCTGGCATCTTGATATAAGATGCTGGCATCTTGATATAAGATGCTGGCATCTTGATATAAGATGCTGGCATCTTGATATAAGATGCTGGCATCTTGATATAAGATGCTGGCATCTTGATATAAGATGCTGGCATCTTGATATAAGATGCTGGCATCTTGATATAAGATGCTGGCATCTTGATATAAGATGCTGGCATCTTGATATAAGATGCTGGCATCTTGATATAAGATGCTGGCATCTTGATATAAGATGCTGGCATCTTGATATAAGATGCTGGCATCTTGATATAAGATGCTGGCATCTTGATATAAGATGCTGGCATCTTGATATAAGATGCTGGCATCTTGATATAAGATGCTGGCATCTTGATATAAGATGCTGGCATCTTGATATAAGATGCTGGCATCTTGATATAAGATGCTGGCATCTTGATATAAGATGCTGGCATCTTGATATAAGATGCTGGCATCTTGATATAAGATGCTGGCATCTTGATATAAGATGCTGGCATCTTGATATAAGATGCTGGCATCTTGATATAAGATGCTGGCATCTTGATATAAGATGCTGGCATCTTGATATAAGATGCTGGCATCTTGATATAAGATGCTGGCATCTTGATATAAGATGCTGGCATCTTGATATAAGATGCTGGCATCTTGATATAAGATGCTGGCATCTTGATATAAGATGCTGGCATCTTGATATAAGATGCTGGCATCTTGATATAAGATGCTGGCATCTTGATATAAGATGCTGGCATCTTGATATAAGATGCTGGCATCTTGATATAAGATGCTGGCATCTTGATATAAGATGCTGGCATCTTGATATAAGATGCTGGCATCTTGATATAAGATGGCATTGATGCTGGCATCTTGATATAAGATGCTGGCATCTTGATATAAGATGCTGGCATCTTGATATAAGATGCTGGCATCTTGATATAAGATGCTGGCATCTTGATATAAGATGCTGGCATCTTGATATAAGATGCTGGCATCTTGATATAAGATGCTGGCATCTTGATATAAGATGCTGGCATCTTGATATAAGATGCTGGCATCTTGATATAAGATGCTGGCATCTTGATATAAGATGCTGGCATCTTGATATAAGATGCTGGCATCTTGATATAAGATGCTGGCATCTTGATATAAGATGCTGGCATCTTGATATAAGATGCTGGCATCTTGATATAAGATGCTGGCATCTTGATATAAGATGCTGGCATCTTGATATAAGATGCTGGCATCTTGATATAAGATGCTGGCATCTTGATATAAGATGCTGGCATCTTGATATAAGATGCTGGCATCTTGATATAAGATGCTGGCATCTTGATATAAGATGCTGGCATCTTGATATAAGATGCTGGCATCTTGATATAAGATGCTGGCATCTTGATATAAGATGCTGGCATCTTGATATAAGATGCTGGCATCTTGATATAAGATGCTGGCATCTTGATATAAGATGCTGGCATCTTGATATAAGATGCTGGCATCTTGATATAAGATGCTGGCATCTTGATATAAGATGCTGGCATCTTGATATAAGATGCTGGCATCTTGATATAAGATGCTGGCATCTTGATATAAGATGCTGGCATCTTGATATAAGATGCTGGCATCTTGATATAAGATGCTGGCATCTTGATATAAGATGCTGGCATCTTGATATAAGATGCTGGCATCTTGATATAAGATGCTGGCATCTTGATATAAGATGCTGGCATCTTGATATAAGATGCTGGCATCTTGATATAAGATGCTGGCATCTTGATATAAGATGCTGGCATCTTGATATAAGATGCTGGCATCTTGATATAAGATGCTGGCATCTTGATATAAGATGCTGGCATCTTGATATAAGATGCTGGCATCTTGATATAAGATGCTGGCATCTTGATATAAGATGCTGGCATCTTGATATAAGATGCTGGCATCTTGATATAAGATGCTGGCATCTTGATATAAGATGCTGGCATCTTGATATAAGATGCTGGCATCTTGATATAAGATGCTGGCATCTTGATATAAGATGCTGGCATCTTGATATAAGATGCTGGCATCTTGATATAAGATGCTGGCATCTTGATATAAGATGCTGGCATCTTGATATAAGATGCTGGCATCTTGATATAAGATGCTGGCATCTTGATATAAGATGCTGGCATCTTGATATAAGATGCTGGCATCTTGATATAAGATGCTGGCATCTTGATATAAGATGCTGGCATCTTGATATAAGATGCTGGCATCTTGATATAAGATGCTGGCATCTTGATATAAGATGCTGGCATCTTGATATAAGATGCTGGCATCTTGATATAAGATGCTGGCATCTTGATATAAGATGCTGGCATCTTGATATAAGATGCTGGCATCTTGATATAAGATGCTGGCATCTTGATATAAGATGCTGGCATCTTGATATAAGATGCTGGCATCTTGATATAAGATGCTGGCATCTTGATATAAGATGCTGGCATCTTGATATAAGATGCTGGCATCTTGATATAAGATGCTGGCATCTTGATATAAGATGCTGGCATCTTGATATAAGATGCTGGCATCTTGATATAAGATGCTGGCATCTTGATATAAGATGCTGGCATCTTGATATAAGATGCTGGCATCTTGATATAAGATGCTGGCATCTTGATATAAGATGCTGGCATCTTGATATAAGATGCTGGCATCTTGATATAAGATGCTGGCATCTTGATATAAGATGCTGGCATCTTGATATAAGATGCTGGCATCTTGATATAAGATGCTGGCATCTTGATATAAGATGCTGGCATCTTGATATAAGATGCTGGCATCTTGATATAAGATGCTGGCATCTTGATATAAGATGCTGGCATCTTGATATAAGATGCTGGCATCTTGATATAAGATGCTGGCATCTTGATATAAGATGCTGGCATCTTGATATAAGATGCTGGCATCTTGATATAAGATGCTGGCATCTTGATATAAGATGCTGGCATCTTGATATAAGATGCTGGCATCTTGATATAAGATGCTGGCATCTTGATATAAGATGCTGGCATCTTGATATAAGATGCTGGCATCTTGATATAAGATGCTGGCATCTTGATATAAGATGCTGGCATCTTGATATAAGATGCTGGCATCTTGATATAAGATGCTGGCATCTTGATATAAGATGCTGGCATCTTGATATAAGATGCTGGCATCTTGATATAAGATGCTGGCATCTTGATATAAGATGCTGGCATCTTGATATAAGATGCTGGCATCTTGATATAAGATGCTGGCATCTTGATATAAGATGCTGGCATCTTGATATAAGATGCTGGCATCTTGATATAAGATGCTGGCATCTTGATATAAGATGCTGGCATCTTGATATAAGATGCTGGCATCTTGATATAAGATGCTGGCATCTTGATATAAGATGCTGGCATCTTGATATAAGATGCTGGCATCTTGATATAAGATGCTGGCATCTTGATATAAGATGCTGGCATCTTGATATAAGATGCTGGCATCTTGATATAAGATGCTGGCATCTTGATATAAGATGCTGGCATCTTGATATAAGATGCTGGCATCTTGATATAAGATGCTGGCATCTTGATATAAGATGCTGGCATCTTGATATAAGATGCTGGCATCTTGATATAAGATGCTGGCATCTTGATATAAGATGCTGGCATCTTGATATAAGATGCTGGCATCTTGATATAAGATGCTGGCATCTTGATATAAGATGCTGGCATCTTGATATAAGATGCTGGCATCTTGATATAAGATGCTGGCATCTTGATATAAGATGCTGGCATCTTGATATAAGATGCTGGCATCTTGATATAAGATGCTGGCATCTTGATATAAGATGCTGGCATCTTGATATAAGATGCTGGCATCTTGATATAAGATGCTGGCATCTTGATATAAGATGCTGGCATCTTGATATAAGATGCTGGCATCTTGATATAAGATGCTGGCATCTTGATATAAGATGCTGGCATCTTGATATAAGATGCTGGCATCTTGATATAAGATGCTGGCATCTTGATATAAGATGCTGGCATCTTGATATAAGATGCTGGCATCTTGATATAAGATGCTGGCATCTTGATATAAGATGCTGGCATCTTGATATAAGATGCTGGCATCTTGATATAAGATGCTGGCATCTTGATATAAGATGCTGGCATCTTGATATAAGATGCTGGCATCTTGATATAAGATGCTGGCATCTTGATATAAGATGCTGGCATCTTGATATAAGATGCTGGCATCTTGATATAAGATGCTGGCATCTTGATATAAGATGCTGGCATCTTGATATAAGATGCTGGCATCTTGATATAAGATGCTGGCATCTTGATATAAGATGCTGGCATCTTGATATAAGATGCTGGCATCTTGATATAAGATGCTGGCATCTTGATATAAGATGCTGGCATCTTGATATAAGATGCTGGCATCTTGATATAAGATGCTGGCATCTTGATATAAGATGCTGGCATCTTGATATAAGATGCTGGCATCTTGATATAAGATGCTGGCATCTTGATATAAGATGCTGGCATCTTGATATAAGATGCTGGCATCTTGATATAAGATGCTGGCATCTTGATATAAGATGCTGGCATCTTGATATAAGATGCTGGCATCTTGATATAAGATGCTGGCATCTTGATATAAGATGCTGGCATCTTGATATAAGATGCTGGCATCTTGATATAAGATGCTGGCATCTTGATATAAGATGCTGGCATCTTGATATAAGATGCTGGCATCTTGATATAAGATGCTGGCATCTTGATATAAGATGCTGGCATCTTGATATAAGATGCTGGCATCTTGATATAAGATGCTGGCATCTTGATATAAGATGCTGGCATCTTGATATAAGATGCTGGCATCTTGATATAAGATGCTGGCATCTTGATATAAGATGCTGGCATCTTGATATAAGATGCTGGCATCTTGATATAAGATGCTGGCATCTTGATATAAGATGCTGGCATCTTGATATAAGATGCTGGCATCTTGATATAAGATGCTGGCATCTTGATATAAGATGCTGGCATCTTGATATAAGATGCTGGCATCTTGATATAAGATGCTGGCATCTTGATATAAGATGCTGGCATCTTGATATAAGATGCTGGCATCTTGATATAAGATGCTGGCATCTTGATATAAGATGCTGGCATCTTGATATAAGATGCTGGCATCTTGATATAAGATGCTGGCATCTTGATATAAGATGCTGGCATCTTGATATAAGATGCTGGCATCTTGATATAAGATGCTGGCATCTTGATATAAGATGCTGGCATCTTGATATAAGATGCTGGCATCTTGATATAAGATGCTGGCATCTTGATATAAGATGCTGGCATCTTGATATAAGATGCTGGCATCTTGATATAAGATGCTGGCATCTTGATATAAGATGCTGGCATCTTGATATAAGATGCTGGCATCTTGATATAAGATGCTGGCATCTTGATATAAGATGCTGGCATCTTGATATAAGATGCTGGCATCTTGATATAAGATGCTGGCATCTTGATATAAGATGCTGGCATCTTGATATAAGATGCTGGCATCTTGATATAAGATGCTGGCATCTTGATATAAGATGCTGGCATCTTGATATAAGATGCTGGCATCTTGATATAAGATGCTGGCATCTTGATATAAGATGCTGGCATCTTGATATAAGATGCTGGCATCTTGATATAAGATGCTGGCATCTTGATATAAGATGCTGGCATCTTGATATAAGATGCTGGCATCTTGATATAAGATGCTGGCATCTTGATATAAGATGCTGGCATCTTGATATAAGATGCTGGCATCTTGATATAAGATGCTGGCATCTTGATATAAGATGCTGGCATCTTGATATAAGATGCTGGCATCTTGATATAAGATGCTGGCATCTTGATATAAGATGCTGGCATCTTGATATAAGATGCTGGCATCTTGATATAAGATGCTGGCATCTTGATATAAGATGCTGGCATCTTGATATAAGATGCTGGCATCTTGATATAAGATGCTGGCATCTTGATATAAGATGCTGGCATCTTGATATAAGATGCTGGCATCTTGATATAAGATGCTGGCATCTTGATATAAGATGCTGGCATCTTGATATAAGATGCTGGCATCTTGATATAAGATGCTGGCATCTGGATATAAGATGCTGGCATCTTGATATAAGATGCTGGCATCTGGATATAAGATGCTGGCATCTTGATATAAGATGCTGGCATCTTGATATAAGATGCTGGCATCTTGATATAAGATGCTGGCATCTTGATATAAGATGCTGGCATCTTGATATAAGATGCTGGCATCTTGATATAAGATGCTGGCATCTTGATATAAGATGCTGGCATCTTGATATAAGATGCTGGCATCTTGATATAAGATGCTGGCATCTTGATATAAGATGCTGGCATCTTGATATAAGATGCTGGCATCTTGATATAAGATGCTGGCATCTTGATATAAGATGCTGGCATCTTGATATAAGATGCTGGCATCTTGATATAAGATGCTGGCATCTTGATATAAGATGCTGGCATCTTGATATAAGATGCTGGCATCTTGATATAAGATGCTGGCATCTTGATATAAGATGCTGGCATCTTGATATAAGATGCTGGCATCTTGATATAAGATGCTGGCATCTTGATATAAGATGCTGGCATCTTGATATAAGATGCTGGCATCTTGATATAAGATGCTGGCATCTTGATATAAGATGCTGGCATCTTGATATAAGATGCTGGCATCTTGATATAAGATGCTGGCATCTTGATATAAGATGCTGGCATCTTGATATAAGATGCTGGCATCTTGATATAAGATGCTGGCATCTTGATATAAGATGCTGGCATCTTGATATAAGATGCTGGCATCTTGATATAAGATGCTGGCATCTTGATATAAGATGCTGGCATCTTGATATAAGATGCTGGCATCTTGATATAAGATGCTGGCATCTTGATATAAGATGCTGGCATCTTGATATAAGATGCTGGCATCTTGATATAAGATGCTGGCATCTTGATATAAGATGCTGGCATCTTGATATAAGATGCTGGCATCTTGATATAAGATGCTGGCATCTTGATATAAGATGCTGGCATCTTGATATAAGATGCTGGCATCTTGATATAAGATGCTGGCATCTTGATATAAGATGCTGGCATCTTGATATAAGATGCTGGCATCTTGATATAAGATGCTGGCATCTTGATATAAGATGCTGGCATCTTGATATAAGATGCTGGCATCTTGATATAAGATGCTGGCATCTTGATATAAGATGCTGGCATCTTGATATAAGATGCTGGCATCTTGATATAAGATGCTGGCATCTTGATATAAGATGCTGGCATCTTGATATAAGATGCTGGCATCTTGATATAAGATGCTGGCATCTTGATATAAGATGCTGGCATCTTGATATAAGATGCTGGCATCTTGATATAAGATGCTGGCATCTTGATATAAGATGCTGGCATCTTGATATAAGATGCTGGCATCTTGATATAAGATGCTGGCATCTTGATATAAGATGCTGGCATCTTGATATAAGATGCTGGCATCTTGATATAAGATGCTGGCATCTTGATATAAGATGCTGGCATCTTGATATAAGATGCTGGCATCTTGATATAAGATGCTGGCATCTTGATATAAGATGCTGGCATCTTGATATAAGATGCTGGCATCTTGATATAAGATGCTGGCATCTTGATATAAGATGCTGGCATCTTGATATAAGATGCTGGCATCTTGATATAAGATGCTGGCATCTTGATATAAGATGCTGGCATCTTGATATAAGATGCTGGCATCTTGATATAAGATGCTGGCATCTTGATATAAGATGCTGGCATCTTGATATAAGATGCTGGCATCTTGATATAAGATGCTGGCATCTTGATATAAGATGCTGGCATCTTGATATAAGATGCTGGCATCTTGATATAAGATGCTGGCATCTTGATATAAGATGCTGGCATCTTGATATAAGATGCTGGCATCTTGATATAAGATGCTGGCATCTTGATATAAGATGCTGGCATCTTGATATAAGATGCTGGCATCTTGATATAAGATGCTGGCATTTTGATATAAGATGCTGGCATCTTGATATAAGATGCTGGCATCTTGATATAAGATGCTGGCATCTTGATATAAGATGCTGGCATCTTGATGCTGGCATCTTGATATTAGATGCTGGCATCTTGATATAAGATGCTGGCATCTTGATATAAGATGCTGGCATCTTGATATAAGATGCTGGCATCTTGATATAAGATGCTGGCATCTTGATATAAGATGCTGGCATCTTGATATAAGATGCTGGCATCTTGATATAAGATGCTGGCATCTTGATATAAGATGCTGGCATCTTGATATAAGATGCTGGCATCTTGATATAAGATGCTGGCATCTTGATATAAGATGCTGGCATCTTGATATAAGATGCTGGCATCTTGATATAAGATGCTGGCATCTTGATATAAGATGCTGGCATCTTGATATAAGATGCTGGCATCTTGATATAAGATGCTGGCATCTTGATATAAGATGCTGGCATCTTGATATAAGATGCTGGCATCTTGATATAAGATGCTGGCATCTTGATATAAGATGCTGGCATCTTGATATAAGATGCTGGCATCTTGATATAAGATGCTGGCATCTTGATATAAGATGCTGGCATCTTGATATAAGATGCTGGCATCTTGATATAAGATGCTGGCATCTTGATATAAGATGCTGGCATCTTGATATAAGATGCTGGCATCTTGATATAAGATGCTGGCATCTTGATATAAGATGCTGGCATCTTGATATAAGATGCTGGCATCTTGATATAAGATGCTGGCATCTTGATATAAGATGCTGGCATCTTGATATAAGATGCTGGCATCTTGATATAAGATGCTGGCATCTTGATATAAGATGCTGGCATCTTGATATAAGATGCTGGCATCTTGATATAAGATGCTGGCATCTTGATATAAGATGCTGGCATCTTGATATAAGATGCTGGCATCTTGATATAAGATGCTGGCATCTTGATATAAGATGCTGGCATCTTGATATAAGATGCTGGCATCTTGATATAAGATGCTGGCATCTTGATATAAGATGCTGGCATCTTGATATAAGATGCTGGCATCTTGATATAAGATGCTGGCATCTTGATATAAGATGCTGGCATCTTGATATAAGATGCTGGCATCTTGATATAAGATGCTGGCATCTTGATATAAGATGCTGGCATCTTGATATAAGATGCTGGCATCTTGATATAAGATGCTGGCATCTTGATATAAGATGCTGGCATCTTGATATAAGATGCTGGCATCTTGATATAAGATGCTGGCATCTTGATATAAGATGCTGGCATCTTGATATAAGATGCTGGCATCTTGATATAAGATGCTGGCATCTTGATATAAGATGCTGGCATCTTGATATAAGATGCTGGCATCTTGATATAAGATGCTGGCATCTTGATATAAGATGCTGGCATCTTGATATAAGATGCTGGCATCTTGATATAAGATGCTGGCATCTTGATATAAGATGCTGGCATCTTGATATAAGATGCTGGCATCTTGATATAAGATGCTGGCATCTTGATATAAGATGCTGGCATCTTGATATAAGATGCTGGCATCTTGATATAAGATGCTGGCATCTTGATATAAGATGCTGGCATCTTGATATAAGATGCTGGCATCTTGATATAAGATGCTGGCATCTTGATATAAGATGCTGGCATCTTGATATAAGATGCTGGCATCTTGATATAAGATGCTGGCATCTTGATATAAGATGCTGGCATCTTGATATAAGATGCTGGCATCTTGATATAAGATGCTGGCATCTTGATATAAGATGCTGGCATCTTGATATAAGATGCTGGCATCTTGATATAAGATGCTGGCATCTTGATATAAGATGCTGGCATCTTGATATAAGATGCTGGCATCTTGATATAAGATGCTGGCATCTTGATATAAGATGCTGGCATCTTGATATAAGATGCTGGCATCTTGATATAAGATGCTGGCATCTTGATATAAGATGCTGGCATCTTGATATAAGATGCTGGCATCTTGATATAAGATGCTGGCATCTTGATATAAGATGCTGGCATCTTGATATAAGATGCTGGCATCTTGATATAAGATGCTGGCATCTTGATATAAGATGCTGGCATCTTGATATAAGATGCTGGCATCTTGATATAAGATGCTGGCATCTTGATATAAGATGCTGGCATCTTGATATAAGATGCTGGCATCTTGATATAAGATGCTGGCATCTTGATATAAGATGCTGGCATCTTGATATAAGATGCTGGCATCTTGATATAAGATGCTGGCATCTTGATATAAGATGCTGGCATCTTGATATAAGATGCTGGCATCTTGATATAAGATGCTGGCATCTTGATATAAGATGCTGGCATCTTGATATAAGATGCTGGCATCTTGATATAAGATGCTGGCATCTTGATATAAGATGCTGGCATCTTGATATAAGATGCTGGCATCTTGATATAAGATGCTGGCATCTTGATATAAGATGCTGGCATCTTGATATAAGATGCTGGCATCTTGATATAAGATGCTGGCATCTTGATATAAGATGCTGGCATCTTGATATAAGATGCTGGCATCTTGATATAAGATGCTGGCATCTTGATATAAGATGCTGGCATCTTGATATAAGATGCTGGCATCTTGATATAAGATGCTGGCATCTTGATATAAGATGCTGGCATCTTGATATAAGATGCTGGCATCTTGATATAAGATGCTGGCATCTTGATATAAGATGCTGGCATCTTGATATAAGATGCTGGCATCTTGATATAAGATGCTGGCATCTTGATATAAGATGCTGGCATCTTGATATAAGATGCTGGCATCTTGATATAAGATGCTGGCATCTTGATATAAGATGCTGGCATCTTGATATAAGATGCTGGCATCTTGATATAAGATGCTGGCATCTTGATATAAGATGCTGGCATCTTGATATAAGATGCTGGCATCTTGATATAAGATGCTGGCATCTTGATATAAGATGCTGGCATCTTGATATAAGATGCTGGCATCTTGATATAAGATGCTGGCATCTTGATATAAGATGCTGGCATCTTGATATAAGATGCTGGCATCTTGATATAAGATGCTGGCATCTTGATATAAGATGCTGGCATCTTGATATAAGATGCTGGCATCTTGATATAAGATGCTGGCATCTTGATATAAGATGCTGGCATCTTGATATAAGATGCTGGCATCTTGATATAAGATGCTGGCATCTTGATATAAGATGCTGGCATCTTGATATAAGATGCTGGCATCTTGATATAAGATGCTGGCATCTTGATATAAGATGCTGGCATCTTGATATAAGATGCTGGCATCTTGATATAAGATGCTGGCATCTTGATATAAGATGCTGGCATCTTGATATAAGATGCTGGCATCTTGATATAAGATGCTGGCATCTTGATATAAGATGCTGGCATCTTGATATAAGATGCTGGCATCTTGATATAAGATGCTGGCATCTTGATATAAGATGCTGGCATCTTGATATAAGATGCTGGCATCTTGATATAAGATGCTGGCATCTTGATATAAGATGCTGGCATCTTGATATAAGATGCTGGCATCTTGATATAAGATGCTGGCATCTTGATATAAGATGCTGGCATCTTGATATAAGATGCTGGCATCTTGATATAAGATGCTGGCATCTTGATATAAGATGCTGGCATCTTGATATAAGATGCTGGCATCTTGATATAAGATGCTGGCATCTTGATATAAGATGCTGGCATCTTGATATAAGATGCTGGCATCTTGATATAAGATGCTGGCATCTTGATATAAGATGCTGGCATCTTGATATAAGATGCTGGCATCTTGATATAAGATGCTGGCATCTTGATATAAGATGCTGGCATCTTGATATAAGATGCTGGCATCTTGATATAAGATGCTGGCATCTTGATATAAGATGCTGGCATCTTGATATAAGATGCTGGCATCTTGATATAAGATGCTGGCATCTTGATATAAGATGCTGGCATCTTGATATAAGATGCTGGCATCTTGATATAAGATGCTGGCATCTTGATATAAGATGCTGGCATCTTGATATAAGATGCTGGCATCTTGATATAAGATGCTGGCATCTTGATATAAGATGCTGGCATCTTGATATAAGATGCTGGCATCTTGATATAAGATGCTGGCATCTTGATATAAGATGCTGGCATCTTGATATAAGATGCTGGCATCTTGATATAAGATGCTGGCATCTTGATATAAGATGCTGGCATCTTGATATAAGATGCTGGCATCTTGATATAAGATGCTGGCATCTTGATATAAGATGCTGGCATCTTGATATAAGATGCTGGCATCTTGATATAAGATGCTGGCATCTTGATATAAGATGCTGGCATCTTGATATAAGATGCTGGCATCTTGATATAAGATGCTGGCATCTTGATATAAGATGCTGGCATCTTGATATAAGATGCTGGCATCTTGATATAAGATGCTGGCATCTTGATATAAGATGCTGGCATCTTGATATAAGATGCTGGCATCTTGATATAAGATGCTGGCATCTTGATATAAGATGCTGGCATCTTGATATAAGATGCTGGCATCTTGATATAAGATGCTGGCATCTTGATATAAGATGCTGGCATCTTGATATAAGATGCTGGCATCTTGATATAAGATGCTGGCATCTTGATATAAGATGCTGGCATCTTGATATAAGATGCTGGCATCTTGATATAAGATGCTGGCATCTTGATATAAGATGCTGGCATCTTGATATAAGATGCTGGCATCTTGATATAAGATGCTGGCATCTTGATATAAGATGCTGGCATCTTGATATAAGATGCTGGCATCTTGATATAAGATGCTGGCATCTTGATATAAGATGCTGGCATCTTGATATAAGATGCTGGCATCTTGATATAAGATGCTGGCATCTTGATATAAGATGCTGGCATCTTGATATAAGATGCTGGCATCTTGATATAAGATGCTGGCATCTTGATATAAGATGCTGGCATCTTGATATAAGATGCTGGCATCTTGATATAAGATGCTGGCATCTTGATATAAGATGCTGGCATCTTGATATAAGATGCTGGCATCTTGATATAAGATGCTGGCATCTTGATATAAGATGCTGGCATCTTGATATAAGATGCTGGCATCTTGATATAAGATGCTGGCATCTTGATATAAGATGCTGGCATCTTGATATAAGATGCTGGCATCTTGATATAAGATGCTGGCATCTTGATATAAGATGCTGGCATCTTGATATAAGATGCTGGCATCTTGATATAAGATGCTGGCATCTTGATATAAGATGCTGGCATCTTGATATAAGATGCTGGCATCTTGATATAAGATGCTGGCATCTTGATATAAGATGCTGGCATCTTGATATAAGATGCTGGCATCTTGATATAAGATGCTGGCATCTTGATATAAGATGCTGGCATCTTGATATAAGATGCTGGCATCTTGATATAAGATGCTGGCATCTTGATATAAGATGCTGGCATCTTGATATAAGATGCTGGCATCTTGATATAAGATGCTGGCATCTTGATATAAGATGCTGGCATCTTGATATAAGATGCTGGCATCTTGATATAAGATGCTGGCATCTTGATATAAGATGCTGGCATCTTGATATAAGATGCTGGCATCTTGATATAAGATGCTGGCATCTTGATATAAGATGCTGGCATCTTGATATAAGATGCTGGCATCTTGATATAAGATGCTGGCATCTTGATATAAGATGCTGGCATCTTGATATAAGATGCTGGCATCTTGATATAAGATGCTGGCATCTTGATATAAGATGCTGGCATCTTGATATAAGATGCTGGCATCTTGATATAAGATGCTGGCATCTTGATATAAGATGCTGGCATCTTGATATAAGATGCTGGCATCTTGATATAAGATGCTGGCATCTTGATATAAGATGCTGGCATCTTGATATAAGATGCTGGCATCTTGATATAAGATGCTGGCATCTTGATATAAGATGCTGGCATCTTGATATAAGATGCTGGCATCTTGATATAAGATGCTGGCATCTTGATATAAGATGCTGGCATCTTGATATAAGATGCTGGCATCTTGATATAAGATGCTGGCATCTTGATATAAGATGCTGGCATCTTGATATAAGATGCTGGCATCTTGATATAAGATGCTGGCATCTTGATATAAGATGCTGGCATCTTGATATAAGATGCTGGCATCTTGATATAAGATGCTGGCATCTTGATATAAGATGCTGGCATCTTGATATAAGATGCTGGCATCTTGATATAAGATGCTGGCATCTTGATATAAGATGCTGGCATCTTGATATAAGATGCTGGCATCTTGATATAAGATGCTGGCATCTTGATATAAGATGCTGGCATCTTGATATAAGATGCTGGCATCTTGATATAAGATGCTGGCATCTTGATATAAGATGCTGGCATCTTGATATAAGATGCTGGCATCTTGATATAAGATGCTGGCATCTTGATATAAGATGCTGGCATCTTGATATAAGATGCTGGCATCTTGATATAAGATGCTGGCATCTTGATATAAGATGCTGGCATCTTGATATAAGATGCTGGCATCTTGATATAAGATGCTGGCATCTTGATATAAGATGCTGGCATCTTGATATAAGATGCTGGCATCTTGATATAAGATGCTGGCATCTTGATATAAGATGCTGGCATCTTGATATAAGATGCTGGCATCTTGATATAAGATGCTGGCATCTTGATATAAGATGCTGGCATCTTGATATAAGATGCTGGCATCTTGATATAAGATGCTGGCATCTTGATATAAGATGCTGGCATCTTGATATAAGATGCTGGCATCTTGATATAAGATGCTGGCATCTTGATATAAGATGCTGGCATCTTGATATAAGATGCTGGCATCTTGATATAAGATGCTGGCATCTTGATATAAGATGCTGGCATCTTGATATAAGATGCTGGCATCTTGATATAAGATGCTGGCATCTTGATATAAGATGCTGGCATCTTGATATAAGATGCTGGCATCTTGATATAAGATGCTGGCATCTTGATATAAGATGCTGGCATCTTGATATAAGATGCTGGCATCTTGATATAAGATGCTGGCATCTTGATATAAGATGCTGGCATCTTGATATAAGATGCTGGCATCTTGATATAAGATGCTGGCATCTTGATATAAGATGCTGGCATCTTGATATAAGATGCTGGCATCTTGATATAAGATGCTGGCATCTTGATATAAGATGCTGGCATCTTGATATAAGATGCTGGCATCTTGATATAAGATGCTGGCATCTTGATATAAGATGCTGGCATCTTGATATAAGATGCTGGCATCTTGATATAAGATGCTGGCATCTTGATATAAGATGCTGGCATCTTGATATAAGATGCTGGCATCTTGATATAAGATGCTGGCATCTTGATATAAGATGCTGGCATCTTGATATAAGATGCTGGCATCTTGATATAAGATGCTGGCATCTTGATATAAGATGCTGGCATCTTGATATAAGATGCTGGCATCTTGATATAAGATGCTGGCATCTTGATATAAGATGCTGGCATCTTGATATAAGATGCTGGCATCTTGATATAAGATGCTGGCATCTTGATATAAGATGCTGGCATCTTGATATAAGATGCTGGCATCTTGATATAAGATGCTGGCATCTTGATATAAGATGCTGGCATCTTGATATAAGATGCTGGCATCTTGATATAAGATGCTGGCATCTTGATATAAGATGCTGGCATCTTGATATAAGATGCTGGCATCTTGATATAAGATGCTGGCATCTTGATATAAGATGCTGGCATCTTGATATAAGATGCTGGCATCTTGATATAAGATGCTGGCATCTTGATATAAGATGCTGGCATCTTGATATAAGATGCTGGCATCTTGATATAAGATGCTGGCATCTTGATATAAGATGCTGGCATCTTGATATAAGATGCTGGCATCTTGATATAAGATGCTGGCATCTTGATATAAGATGCTGGCATCTTGATATAAGATGCTGGCATCTTGATATAAGATGCTGGCATCTTGATATAAGATGCTGGCATCTTGATATAAGATGCTGGCATCTTGATATAAGATGCTGGCATCTTGATATAAGATGCTGGCATCTTGATATAAGATGCTGGCATCTTGATATAAGATGCTGGCATCTTGATATAAGATGCTGGCATCTTGATATAAGATGCTGGCATCTTGATATAAGATGCTGGCATCTTGATATAAGATGCTGGCATCTTGATATAAGATGCTGGCATCTTGATATAAGATGCTGGCATCTTGATATAAGATGCTGGCATCTTGATATAAGATGCTGGCATCTTGATATAAGATGCTGGCATCTTGATATAAGATGCTGGCATCTTGATATAAGATGCTGGCATCTTGATATAAGATGCTGGCATCTTGATATAAGATGCTGGCATCTTGATATAAGATGCTGGCATCTTGATATAAGATGCTGGCATCTTGATATAAGATGCTGGCATCTTGATATAAGATGCTGGCATCTTGATATAAGATGCTGGCATCTTGATATAAGATGCTGGCATCTTGATATAAGATGCTGGCATCTTGATATAAGATGCTGGCATCTTGATATAAGATGCTGGCATCTTGATATAAGATGCTGGCATCTTGATATAAGATGCTGGCATCTTGATATAAGATGCTGGCATCTTGATATAAGATGCTGGCATCTTGATATAAGATGCTGGCATCTTGATATAAGATGCTGGCATCTTGATATAAGATGCTGGCATCTTGATATAAGATGCTGGCATCTTGATATAAGATGCTGGCATCTTGATATAAGATGCTGGCATCTTGATATAAGATGCTGGCATCTTGATATAAGATGCTGGCATCTTGATATAAGATGCTGGCATCTTGATATAAGATGCTGGCATCTTGATATAAGATGCTGGCATCTTGATATAAGATGCTGGCATCTTGATATAAGATGCTGGCATCTTGATATAAGATGCTGGCATCTTGATATAAGATGCTGGCATCTTGATATAAGATGCTGGCATCTTGATATAAGATGCTGGCATCTTGATATAAGATGCTGGCATCTTGATATAAGATGCTGGCATCTTGATATAAGATGCTGGCATCTTGATATAAGATGCTGGCATCTTGATATAAGATGCTGGCATCTTGATATAAGATGCTGGCATCTTGATATAAGATGCTGGCATCTTGATATAAGATGCTGGCATCTTGATATAAGATGCTGGCATCTTGATATAAGATGCTGGCATCTTGATATAAGATGCTGGCATCTTGATATAAGATGCTGGCATCTTGATATAAGATGCTGGCATCTTGATATAAGATGCTGGCATCTTGATATAAGATGCTGGCATCTTGATATAAGATGCTGGCATCTTGATATAAGATGCTGGCATCTTGATATAAGATGCTGGCATCTTGATATAAGATGCTGGCATCTTGATATAAGATGCTGGCATCTTGATATAAGATGCTGGCATCTTGATATAAGATGCTGGCATCTTGATATAAGATGCTGGCATCTTGATATAAGATGCTGGCATCTTGATATAAGATGCTGGCATCTTGATATAAGATGCTGGCATCTTGATATAAGATGCTGGCATCTTGATATAAGATGCTGGCATCTTGATATAAGATGCTGGCATCTTGATATAAGATGCTGGCATCTTGATATAAGATGCTGGCATCTTGATATAAGATGCTGGCATCTTGATATAAGATGCTGGCATCTTGATATAAGATGCTGGCATCTTGATATAAGATGCTGGCATCTTGATATAAGATGCTGGCATCTTGATATAAGATGCTGGCATCTTGATATAAGATGCTGGCATCTTGATATAAGATGCTGGCATCTTGATATAAGATGCTGGCATCTTGATATAAGATGCTGGCATCTTGATATAAGATGCTGGCATCTTGATATAAGATGCTGGCATCTTGATATAAGATGCTGGCATCTTGATATAAGATGCTGGCATCTTGATATAAGATGCTGGCATCTTGATATAAGATGCTGGCATCTTGATATAAGATGCTGGCATCTTGATATAAGATGCTGGCATCTTGATATAAGATGCTGGCATCTTGATATAAGATGCTGGCATCTTGATATAAGATGCTGGCATCTTGATATAAGATGCTGGCATCTTGATATAAGATGCTGGCATCTTGATATAAGATGCTGGCATCTTGATATAAGATGCTGGCATCTTGATATAAGATGCTGGCATCTTGATATAAGATGCTGGCATCTTGATATAAGATGCTGGCATCTTGATATAAGATGCTGGCATCTTGATATAAGATGCTGGCATCTTGATATAAGATGCTGGCATCTTGATATAAGATGCTGGCATCTTGATATAACATGCTGGCATCTTGATATAAGATGCTGGCATCTTGATATAAGATGCTGGCATCTTGATATAAGATGCTGGCATCTTGATATAAGATGCTGGCATCTTGATATAAGATGCTGGCATCTTGATATAAGATGCTGGCATCTTGATATAAGATGCTGGCATCTTGATATAAGATGCTGGCATCTTGATATAAGATGCTGGCATCTTGATATAAGATGCTGGCATCTTGATATAAGATGCTGGCATCTTGATATAAGATGCTGGCATCTTGATATAAGATGCTGGCATCTTGATATAAGATGCTGGCATCTTGATATAAGATGCTGGCATCTTGATATAAGATGCTGGCATCTTGATATAAGATGCTGGCATCTTGATATAAGATGCTGGCATCTTGATATAAGATGCTGGCATCTTGATATAAGATGCTGGCATCTTGATATAAGATGCTGGCATCTTGATATAAGATGCTGGCATCTTGATATAAGATGCTGGCATCTTGATATAAGATGCTGGCATCTTGATATAAGATGCTGGCATCTTGATATAAGATGCTGGCATCTTGATATAAGATGCTGGCATCTTGATATAAGATGCTGGCATCTTGATATAAGATGCTGGCATCTTGATATAAGATGCTGGCATCTTGATATAAGATGCTGGCATCTTGATATAAGATGCTGGCATCTTGATATAAGATGCTGGCATCTTGATATAAGATGCTGGCATCTTGATATAAGATGCTGGCATCTTGATATAAGATGCTGGCATCTTGATATAAGATGCTGGCATCTTGATATAAGATGCTGGCATCTTGATATAAGATGCTGGCATCTTGATATAAGATGCTGGCATCTTGATATAAGATGCTGGCATCTTGATATAAGATGCTGGCATCTTGATATAAGATGCTGGCATCTTGATATAACATGCTGGCATCTTGATATAAGATGCTGGCATCTTGATATAAGATGCTGGCATCTTGATATAAGATGCTGGCATCTTGATATAAGATGCTGGCATCTTGATATAAGATGCTGGCATCTTGATATAAGATGCTGGCATCTTGATATAAGATGCTGGCATCTTGATATAAGATGCTGGCATCTTGATATAAGATGCTGGCATCTTGATATAAGATGCTGGCATCTTGATATAAGATGCTGGCATCTTGATATAAGATGCTGGCATCTTGATATA
>CM036943.2:16365319-16753539 GCA_020352615.2 Yoshiicerus persimilis
ATTACTATTTGACGGCTGGAGTACCTACAGTTTTGCTTCCAGCAAAGAGCAGTGTAAAGTTTGTGGAATGACTTTAAAGGAAGTGGCAAATTGTAAATGTTCATTTCATTACACATTGAAGGGTGCAAAAGAACCGGTGACAGTAATGCAGTAACAGACGCAAGCATTTGATTGCCCGGCAGATCTCCCTTAAAAACTGTCACTGACCAGTTTTACAGACTTTTATATTTACTCAATTTATTACCTTATAAAAAGTGTCCTTCAACTTTGCCGAAGAAGCATCAGTGCTTTGGATGCGAAAACGTCTCAATTTGGTTATAATCTGGCATTAATTGAAATAGTTTAGCTAAGTGATGCAAGTTATTGTTGGTGCTGCTTAAATTCAACTGCCCAAATGTCACGGAGAGGTGACTCGACACGCGTTTTCAATATCGCTGTGGTCGGATTGTCAGGTAAGCATAATTGTGTTTAAGTAGTGTTATAGATTTACGAAATAGTTTCTTCGTAAAGTAGAATGCAGCATTGAACATCTTTAACCTTTCAAGCAGTCCGAAAGGTGTAGATTGAACTTACTTATGAAGGGGCAGGGGTAAAAATTTTCTAGTTGTAAACCGAAACTCTAAGTACTATAAAGTTTTATCTTTTTGAGATTTAATTTAACTACCAAAAAATCAATTAATTTTGTCGGTATCATAAGTCCAGTGTGTCACACAAATAAAATTCCTTTTTATTATGTCTTTGAAACTTGAGACTACGTATAAATTGGTAATATGCAAATACTGACCTAAATGTATAACAGCCGAGGTAGGTGCATAAAACGGCGTAAAAAGCAAACTCAAGGTTATCAGCTTTCCTTTAAAAATAGCAGCATAAATATTTTTCCTTTAACATGTCCGTTCCTCGGAATTATTTTAGTGAGCAACACCTATTTTCATTTTGATATTTATATATTTATATTCGTTTATTTTTATTAGATTAATCACTGCAATGCTTAGGGAAGGGGCAATAACATTCATTGTTCAAACAAGTCAGTTTAGTCAGTGATGCTTCTACCAGAGCAAATACATAACATCAAGACATGTATTTCTAGTGTTAACTTGTATGGTGGTTCTAAGAAATATTTAGTGTGTGCATTGCTCACTATATTCACCAAGGTAGTTCTGCTCTTTATTGTATGCATTCATGCGTCACTGAAAGGAAGCGAAAAGGGCTTTTTACTTGACTTAATTTCACATTTAAATTCTGCTTTGCTGCTTAACTTGCCTTCGTTTTTAGATTATTTTAGTTGTTTGTCTTGTCGTCAATCTAACCGACGTTTTGACCTCATTAGGATTGGAAGAGTTGAATTATATTATCAGTAAGTGGGCATAAAAGCAAAGCTATTTAAAGAAGTACTATGTTCTCTCTTTAGCTCTTAACATGCAGAGATAGAGATCAATCAATACTAGATTCTTACTTTATAATGCTTTGAGTTTATGCAGTGCAGAATTATTACGTAAACTAAGGTACAATTGAGGTAATAAATTAAATAGTATATCTGACAAGCTCCTAAACGATCTGGCCAATAAGTAGGAACTTTAGATTTGCTTTGTTGTGCCGTTGCTGTTCCTTTTTTATTTAGGAATGTAACCTGCAGCCAGTACTTCTACTTTTTGTCAGTCTCGATTGTTATTGGTCATGAAAAAACTGCTAGACCGGAGACCGGCGGTCTTCTGGAAATTACAAAGGGGAGGAGCTAAAACTTGGAAATTGGCTCTCCCCATGTTAAAAATTTGGGAGCCGCCGGTTCTCTGGAAAAAATTATACATATGTCAGAATGTGAAGCATGCTTTTTGAAGCAGATTGTATGACTTCGGAGAATGCCCTTTCATTTTGTTTCGTAATTCTAAATGACATTTCTGAATGGGTGTATAAAAATGACAAAAAGTGAATAAAGGCTAGGGAAAGGTATTATGAAGAGTAAATAGGATTTCTGGAAAGAGTATCTACAGTTGTACTCTATCGATCTAGCCTAGAGTGGAGTCAAAGATTCCAGTCTAGACTCGGACTGGAATAGGATTATGGGATAGATTTGGATCAGTAGATCAACTCTTTAAAGTAAATGTGATCTTTCAGGTATAGAAAAAGATAAAGGCCAAATCGGAGTTGGGAAATCGTGTTTATGCAATCGGTTCATCCGGCACAGGGCAGATGATTACTTTCCAGAGCACATCTCCGTCCTCAGTGTAACCGATTTCAGCGGAAGAGTGGTCAACAATGACCATTTTCTATATTGGGGATATGCAACGAAGGCAACAGAAGACAGTCCAGAAATCGGATTTCACCTTGTGGAGCAGACCGAGTTTATTGACGATGCCACCTTTCAACCTTTCAAAGTAAGTGTGTTCGAAGTTTGGGTTCGATTCGAATGGACCCCAAGGTCATTTAATTCAAGAAATTTTGTTAAAAATTAATGATTTGAAAATTGAAAACGTGCGTTTCCCTTATCTAATATTTTTGATTCCTATTTCATATCACAGGGAGGAAAAATGGAACCGTACACGAAACGGTGTGCTTCCTCGCGTTTATTTTCTGCAGAGAAGCTTATGTATATTTGCAAGAGTCAGTTAGGTATTGAGAAAGAGTACGAGCAAAAAGTTATGCCTGATGGAAGACTTAGTATAGATGGTTTTATACTTGTTTACGATGTCAGTGCCGTTCCAGGTAAGAATAGCATTAAATTATTCATACTTAACTTAATTTGTTTGCTTTTCTTCACATATTATTACAAAACTGGAGGAAACTGTGTTACGGCTTTCCTTTTATATCGCCTACTTATTAGTCACCTATAAATAAATTATCACAAAGAAGTTTTAAACCAAAACCTTAATTAATAAAGGCCCTCTTATGCCCACTGGGAATTTTTATGTTTTAGGACGCTCCATTGAACGTCAAACAGAATTCTCAGCCGCCATACTTTTCAATATTATACGCACAAAGAAGCCAGTAGTCTTAGTCACAACGAAAAATGACGAAGCCTGTGAAGCATACGTGAAAGAAGCAGAAAAACTTATTCAGCGAAAGGAATTCAGACAGTTAAATATACCAATAGTGGAAACATCCGCACATGAAAATGTTAATGTGGACGTAGCGTTTTTACTGCTTGCACAGTTAATTGATCGAGTCAAAAACCGTCTTAGACCCTTAACTTACAATGAAACATCAAGAAACAGAAAAGAAATGCTAGATTCTGTTTCAGATTCTTTCCAAGCGTTGATTCAATCACATGTAACAGATCACAGAGCAGTTTGGACACCAGTATATCGGGAATTATTGAAATACCCTGCTTTTCAAAGGTAAGTTTTTAAAATCTACGAAAACTATTGAAATTACTTATCATTCACTATTGTGGAGTTACTAATAGCATTTTACAACGTGAGAGTAAAGTTAGATTGTGATGTTTTCGTCAACCTATTTCAACTTTCACCTTAAATTGCATGTGTCATAAAGTCACATCATTTCTTTGCGGTATTTCGATTTTTCAAATGTGATTTTTGAGTGACATTAGCTCTGAAGACATTTCTTTTAGAAGTTTAGCATGAATTCCTAAGAAAATCATAAATATTGTATAAGCAATGTCGTTTGCATAACTTTTTTTAGGTACATCGAGTTATTTGGTGAAGACTGTGCTCAGCGTCTTTTTAGAAGACATTTGAAACGACTCAAAGATGAATTTTTGTCTCGCCGTGAGCGACGCTACTTAGAGAGGTTGCCCGAGATTTTACAAACTTTGTTTCCAGACTCCTTGCCCGAGTCTCAACCGTGGGAAGCAGTTATGCAGCGAATCAAAGAACACCCGGAGTGTTCTATTTATTTCGTCGTGGCGCCTTCTGGTTTAGCTCCAGAGACAGATTGGACATGGGGGTCAGAATCTTCTACAGAAACAAATATTCGTGAAAACCGCATTCCAATGGATTTACTGTCAACGGGGGAGGCCGAAACGGTTAGTGATTTTATTTTTGATGCTACAGTCACTTTTACCATCACGAATTTTAAGTGTTTTAATTTGCTTTGATGATTGTGCCGTTTTCATTGCTATCCAAAAACAAATTAAGACATTCACTTTTATGGTAATCAGAATAATATGCGTATGTACAAATGAATGCTCTAATATTAGGCAGAGCACTGAATTTCAAATAACTTGCCTCTTGGCCAATATTGATTAAAAGGTCAATATCAAAAGTTATAGGCGCACACAGCATGTGTGAATAGGGCTTTGCCTAATCGAAAAATTGAAAACATTTTATTACCAGTCCACCATCTTTTCAATGTCAAAAGCAATCTGTTCAAAGTCAGTAACCCAATTTCCTGTATGAAACGGTTATGGAAAGTCAAAGTGATTTCTGAGACGACTAAAGCGTATTCTTAGTATTTCAACAATGCAAGTTATATGCTTAAGAAAGGGTTTTTAATTTAGGTGAAATTGTCATTTAGCAAAACTTTGAAATTAAAAAAACGCTGTTTTTGTGTTTTTATTGCTAAAGTAGTTTGTTTTCGCTAATTATGCTGTAATGTGAATGTATGGTAAAAGCGTTGTTCTGTAATGTCAATATAGGTGTGGAGAAATTTAATAAATTCATTGCAAGCAGACCGTAAAAGAGGAGAGTTTAGACAACAGTTTAAATTCTTGCTGGACAATACACCTTACGTGACGCCAGGGAAATCACTGAACGAGTTGCAAGTGTTGTTCATGGGCCATGAGTGTTTTGAAGCTCTTACTGGGCAAGAAATACAGTCCATATATGAACAGCATCAAGCCGAATTGATTGAGAAAGCTAAGAGATCCTTCGTAGAATTGATGTTAGAACATGCTGAAATTTTCACTCAAGTGCAGACTTCGTCTCCGATGGCTACAATAACACAACAGCAGGTGCGAGAAATGGTTGAAATTTTGCAAGAAGACTCACGTTATAAAGCTTTAGATCGATTAGATCAAGAAAGAAGACTAATGCTTCTTCAACATTTGGGATTTGTTCACTGCCCTCAAAGGGAGCACTGCCCTTCTTTCCCCAACTGCATGGATTCTGTGGTAACTCACTCTACCTACTTGATCTTAGGCGTAACATTAAATCTTAATTACACGCCCGTGCTAGTAATAGATATAGTGAATTGTCTTATTATATACTTAGTACCTACTAGGTATTCCAATTTCATTATTTGTTAGCACATTATACGAATTATTTTTACAATTTTTTTATTGTGCTGCGGTTTCGACTGATTTTCTAATTTACATTTTGTACATTTTGTAAAATGATACATTTTGTAGGTGGAAAGACTCTTGGATTCAACAGCTCCGAAAGTTACCCATTACAATGGAACCACTAATAATTTATCCACCGACGCAGTATTAACATTATATTTGATCGGGGCTCCAGATTTAGTGGAAAATGTAAAATTCGGTAAGACTTGGAATACTCATTTTTTTACTTCTTTAAAGTTTATATACCGGATGTAATTCCGGACAGGATATGTGCTACAACATATTTCGCTTCTAATGAGTGCAATTACTATGTATTTATTCGATGTGTAGTAATAATTATGAATTTGGTTGTGCTGATCTTAAGGATTGCGATTTTTAGGTTTGGAAGAACATTGTGAGGATGACGAATATGAACTAGATGGTGTAGTTTACACTGTGGAGTTGAAGACAACAGACATTCCTATGACATTTCCTACTAACACTTCGGGTCATTTACAATCGCGACTTGTTTTATATTCAGCTTCTGAAACTCTGGAAGACACTAAAGCTTACTTAGAGAAAACTTTGCTTAGTAATTTGGCGGAAGAAAATGTTCCTTTTGCGGAACCCCCCGTAGTCATTGTTTTTAATGCAGGTCAGATAGAAAATCCAGAAGAGAAAGAAATTCTTAGTAATGAAGGGCAGTCTCTAGCAGATAGTTTAGGTTGTGGATTTGTAGACGTAAGCGGCTCAGATGCTAGACCAAGGTAAACTTTTTAAGTTGATTTATAATTATGTTCTTTGGGATTGTAAATAAAATCCCCAAGAGGAGCTTTTACTGCATCTTGTGTAATGTAATTATAATTAATTGTTTTTTCAGCACTCAACTACTTGCAGAAGCATTACAGTCGCTCGTTCGTTCGTTGAGAGATCGAGTGAATCCTCATCATTCACCGTTTGCAACACAGGTTGTGTTAAGTGGGCAGGCTCCTGACATACGTGTAATAATGTGCATGTTTTGTGGGGATTCCTACAATGTTGGATCTCTCATCGCCCCTTTGTTCACTCTTCCGGCGTGTCAGCAAACAGACAACAAAGCCATTAGTCTTCTAACCTTTTTAGGCGAAAGGCGCCGTTGTGTACAGGTGAGGAGGACAATTTCAACAGCATAATATTAATTAGACCCATTGAACGCGATTTGTCATGCTTTCATTAAATAAAGAATATTACTTTTGGGGCAGAACAATCGAAAAATCTGCGCTCTTAATATTATACAGTGCAGGCATTGTGTGATACTTATGCTATATATCGTACATCATCATTACATCCCTACTTTGATTGTGGTATTATGTATAACGTTGTATAGAATGAAACAAAAACCAAGATTAGTAACTAACATCAAAATAACATTACTCAAACATGGTTATGTGATTGAGTAGTGTCTACAAACCTAGACAGAGTAGTGTGTGGTATATGGTACTTTTTAATAGAATTACTGTTCTGTCTATGTCTATGCAGTCTTTGAAAGTTGTAGTATTGAAACCGTGCTCTGGATTTCACGTTGAAATAGTTTGTATGTAATACAGTGTATATGTATTTATTTACTAGGATACAGTAATGAAACTACAGTGCATTTTGTATTAAGGTCTCTGTCTAGTACTCATAGTTTAGAACCAAAAAGACGACAGTATAATTAAAGACAAGTAAAGAGGAGATGTTTAATGTAAAGTAGCCAATTTAGTAGAGCGTAGATGTAATACAATTAATCAGAGTGATTAGAAGCGTGAAGAATAGCTGGTAGCTCGACCAAGTTGAGTAAGAAGCGTGACTTGTCTACGTAATGTGTGAACCATGTATGTGTGTTATATGTTGCTTCTTTATGTCTATAGATTATGATGTCTTCATACCATGGAGCATCTTCACACCGAGAAGACCTAGTCCACGGATTGATCTTGGTCTATTCAGCAAATCGGACAGCATCCTTTTCTGCCCTAAAAGCATTTTCTGCTAACGTTCCCAATCTTCCAATACAAATATTAGCAGTGACAGAAAACGGTGGTGCAGCTACTGCCATGTTTGGCTCAACTTTAGGACAAAAGCTGATTACTGAAGGCAATGCCTTGGCGGATGAATTGCGTGGACATTTTGCAACTTGGAGTGGAGAACATACAGTTGGGATATACACGCCTTTCTTTAGGCAAGTATGGGATCAGAAAAGTGATATTGAGAAAGCATTCAGGTACGTAATTCTATGTAATGTAATTACCGTTCATTAAAACTTTCAGTCCTCAGGTGAAAATGTGTAAATGGAGAATAACAATGAAAAGTTTTAATTTTTGCTAAAGTTCTTTCCACTTATTTGTTCAACAGAATGGAGTCGCCTCCATTGTACAGAGCTCCACCTGCTCCATCATCACACCCTCCTGTGGGAATAGAGGGACATGTGGGTTCTACGAATGACTCTGATGATATATATGAGCAATTGCCTAGTGGTGATAGTGATGGCGGAAGTGAAGATGCTTTGGTCAGACCTTCTTGGATCCGGCAACGACAAGCTCAGTTGCTGCCTCCTACAAAGCAGAAGATGGAACCTTCTGCTTCTGACAATTTTGTGATGAAAGACTTTGATAAGTTTGACAATTTATGGGCAGGAGCGAGAAGAAGCCATCGAGAAATGGGGACCGCAGCAAGTGCTAAATCACAGCAAGCATATCTAGCATTTGCAACCGGACGTAGAAGTCATCATTCCAGATCGGTTAATAATAATGGAACATCGACCCAAGTGCGGCATGGCCATGGCACCCACGGTCATGTAAATAATCCCGGAAGAATCAATATGGCTGAGTATTCAGCTGTTACTGATGCTTTATCTCGCATGAGATTGCCCCGTACATCTCCTCCATACTCCAATCTTCCAAATGATGACTATGTTAGTGACACTGGGCATAGAAATCGAACCAATCGCTCTCGTAGGAACACAGGTGAATAATTAAACGATTTTATGATCGGTGATTAATATTATGCTCTTTTATGTAAATGCATGTGATAAAATTGATAGTCGGTTTTACCTTGATAATTTAAAGAACAAAGATAAGATAAGTTCTAATTTGCATCCCTTATAAAAAGAAATAATACACACATAACATAAGTGAAGGTTGTTCAGTTCTTCAGGTGTTAAGTATGAGTCAGGAATAATAGTTTAGTGCATAATTAGAGTGACTGTTTTTAACAGGGCGCCTACCTCCTCCGCCAAGTGACTCCAGTTCTTCCGCTTCTCCAGTTTCAGATCCAGAAGATTTTTCCAGGCCAAGGCACAAAAAGAAGAGTTTGAAAAGTACAAGTATTCGTTCGAGACATCACGCACCACCTAAACCTAAGGCTATATTTACTCCTATTCCAACGGTACCCAAAGGGTTTGTTCCGTACCAATTATCTGGAGATTCTGGAATATTTTCTGGCTCTCGAAATAAATCTTTGACAATGGAAGAAGGTTCCGGTAAGTTTCTTAATATCGATATCTGGTGATGGGCACAAAATACGTATTGACTAATTCCCGGTTCATTATTCATATCAGAAGCGTCATCACCTGTTGATGTTGAGAAGAAACCTTTCGCTCGGCTTAAAGAAGAGATGAGTAATCTGGGATCTAAAAATAAAACTGATAAAGCACGCGTTAAGAAGGAGAAGCCACCAAAGAAATTGACAAAGTCAAAGTCAACTGAGCAACAACCTCAGGCTACACCTAGTTTCGGAACTAGTGTAAGTGGATTAGAGATGGTTACCGAATTTCAGTATCAGATTGATGTTTCTCCTGTACATACAAATCGTTATAATTGAAGGTTTGACAGCTAAACCATTTATCTTTGTTTGGTATTACAGCTCGAAGACGCTACAGCTCCTAATGGAATTTTGGAACGATGTGTCAGATTTATTGAGGAGGAAGGTCTAGATATGGAAGGTTTGTACCGGGTTCCAGGAAACAGAGCTCACGTTGAAACTCTATTTTCTCGATTGGCTGACGATCCTAATACTGACCTGAGAGCTTTAGATATTCCAGTCAATGCTGTAGCCACAGCTTTGAAGGATTTTCTTGCGAAGAGACTCCCGCCCCCAATTCCCACTGACATGATGGGCGAAGTTGAAAGGGTTAATAAATACATATTAGTCTACTAATTTCTAATATCAACATTTCAATCATTGCAAATACCTAACCAAACTGAATTTTATAGGTTGCCCTGATCTCTGACCGGTCACTTCGGTTATTGGAGCTAAAACAGTTTCTATTGCATTTGCCACCACCTAACTTTGCGGTGTTGCGTATTGTATTTTCTCATTTGGTAAGAGTTTCTGAGCGATCCCGAGTTAATGCTATGGATTCAAAGAATCTGGCTATCTGTTGGTGGCCAACTCTTTTGCCATTCAGCTTTGCTGACATGCTTCGATTTGAGCAAATGAGACCGCACTTAGAAGATCTCGTACAGACAATGATTGACCAGTACCCATTCCTGTTCTGTGGAAAAGAAGATGTTGTGATGGTCTGACATCATCTGTATCCCCAGTATCAGTATCAGTTATATACTCCACATTCTCAGTTTAATCAGCCCTCAACCTCCGCGTCTCACTCATCACCACAGCATATGCAGCAGGCATCTCGTCAACAGTATGACCTGCAGAGACAATCTTTGGAGGTCCCTGCACATTATTATTATTACTATAATTATTATGCTGGGGACAATGCTGGTAATAGTGCTGCTAGCGCCGGATTCCGACGTTCTTGCTAATTTCTTGCACACTGCACACTACTTTTTTTGGATTAATATTTTAAGTGCTGCCAGTTTAGCGTAACACATACAAGTTGTCTTTATTAGAGAAAAATTGTCTTCAAATTATAATGTAGCTATTTGTAACAAAAATATATAATTGATGTCGTATTTGTAGGTACAATATTAGATTTTTTTGTTAACTGACATTAGTTGACCTATTTAGAAAGACATTCAAAGAGCGTAACTAATAAATTGAAACGTTTATCGATATATTGAATATCGGCTTGCTTCAAGAGCTAACTCTTCTCTAGTGACCTATTGTGGTAATATTTAATTATTACAGAAATCTATCTAATATACACACACAAATCGTAATCTTATCTGAAAACCGGTTATTTAAAATTGCAATCTTCGTTAACGTATTCAACGAAGGTCGGGATGTTCAGCGTGAACAACTCGAAATCTCTTTAACCAATACTATAATTAAATGATATATTATGCCATAGTGTAGAACGAAGTTGCATCTCCTGTTGTGAAAACGGTTTTAGAGATACATATTTTACTTTACAAATACTTTATTATGCTCTAAACTATGCTATTCTCATTTTTTGTTGGGTGAGATCTAGTTGACTTTATTCCTGTATGAAATTGTAATGGTTGTGCATGTATGCATACACAATACCAACCTACTAACAAATTATTACTTAGATGATATATATACATTACTCTATCATTAAATCTCAATACATATTCTAATACCGTTAATCAATGCTCTTAAAACACAGGTATGCCCACAACTGAAATGTACGTAGAAAAGGAAGTAATTCTGAATGTAGTACATATACCTTGCATGATTAAAGGAATATTAAGGGAATATGATGCAGTAATCCTTTTCGGATTCAAAAGTAGTAGATACTTAATGTTCAGACATTTCTGTCTATAACTTAAGATTTGTGTAATTCTCATTGTTGAACGTTACTGATGAGAAATATAAATGATCTTATTGCGAGGAACGATGTTAGGAATTAGTGAATATTCCCTGCTTTTCTCGTAGATGGTAAATATATTTTGAGTTTAATTATCGAGTCATGTTTAGCTTGTTTATTAGCTAGATAGTACATAGCCAGTAATTTTATGATGAATATGATAAATTTATGGAATATTGCTGTTATAATTGTAATTCTAGGCGCAATTAGTGTGGGAAATGTACCTTCTTGTTTTATGAATATTTAGACTTTAGACTTTAGAAGTTTAGTTTTAATACAAAATAAACTTGAATTGAAGCTATAACTAAAATAATATTCACAAGAGAGACTGAGTGTTCTACAGCACCGATTTATATTATCAAATCAATAGTAATGTTTATGTTTTTGAAGTGGTTTAGAGTATTTGTGCTTTTTTACACCAAATACATACATACACTGCTCACTATCGTAACTGCATACTAATCCATAGTATGTTGATTCGGTATAATAATTTTTTTGAGATTTATTGCGAATCTAGGCTGTACTGGAACTACAGAGAGATATTGAAGGATAAAAATTTTTTATACATTGTTTCTGTAATATTTTATGCTATATTTGTAAAAGTGAACATATAATACTACGAAATGAGAAGGGAAGGATTTGTTAAGAGTGTGGCAGTATTGAAAATGTAAAGAATAGACTGGAAATTGCTGTTCTTCGGCAAGTCATACATAACATACTATCACTAACTATGAAGCAGTTAAAGAATAATTGCAATTATTGGTCTTCTGAAAAATTTCATGGTCTTAAAACGTATGTCTTAAAAATAAAAGGGCTTATAGGTAAGGTGGCTCTGTCTTACTACATTAAAAATGATTGTCGTAAGTATAAAATTCTACTCAACTAATATAATGTTATGTTAGCAGGAATGTCAACTTAACTGAGTGCAGTTATTTAAATTAATTGAAATGGATTAGTGGCGAAATCAACTCGTACAGATACATACAATGGATAAGCTTAATTATCGAGTTATGTAAGTTACGAAATTCCATGGAGTTGTGAATCTTGTGAATGTTTAATGAAGTTTGCACAAAAATCAGATTTATACATTACTTACATACTTGTACATTCAAAAATAATATTTCATCACACAATTATATTTCAATTTTAGTGTCTAGTGAAGTAAATAGGTAAGGTATTCTAGGAATCCACTTTAGTATTAGTACTACTTTGGTGAATTGAACCTAAATTGTACATAGGTAGGTCATTATGCGGTTTTTTAAATTATTTTAATACATAATTTATACTTGATTTTTGCAAATAAATACACGTACACGTTAGCCTGTGACTTGAAGCAAACTGATAATACTATAATAATGATACGGAAAAATAATTATTACGTATAAAAACATTTACCTTATTAAACTCATCGTGAAAATGGTTATAAATGTACTTTAGATAATTTTTGTGATTCTTTGTACTAATCAAGGTTGGTATTTGTAAGTGAAGACCCGAGCTCATTCATATACATAGAAGACATTTGTTACCACAATTTTACGCTCTGTAGGTTAACGTAGGTAGTAAGATTCACATTGACACAAATACTGATCACGGCATCTGTCTATGTGTTTCTCATATTTTCTAATATGTTTCGCATGTTGTATTTGTAAGTAGTTGTATCATATCTCACAAAAACGTTTTTCAATCTTTGTACATTCGCACTCCTGTTCTGTGCGGAAACACCAACTTGAGTTTAACCAAACCTTTTTTGGTTTTAAATGAGTTTTTTACTATATAGTGATTTCCTACGGCTTACGTTGTACGTGTAGACGTAAACTAAAGGTTAGAGAGCATACTTAATACATTACCTATTGTAACTATTGTCAAGTTATTTAAAAATGTAAGGTATATTGCTGTAAAGTTATCCTTGTTCTAAAGAATCACGCATATGTGCAATAGTGTAAATATTAGTAAAAAAGCATTGTAAAAAGTGTTAAAACCACATGTAAATAGTGTTAATGTGGAATCACGAACATAATTATACAATACTTGTTATAATCGTCAATCGATAATACATAGTCAAGTTGGGCACATGATGTAAGACCAAAATAACATTTTATTTGGTTAGCAGCCCTGAATTCTCCTTTAAGAAATTGTCAGAAATTTATTTTATTTGTTCCTGCATCTGTTATATATCTGTAAAACATGTAAATTTAGGTAAATACTAGTGTCATAGTTGGAAATAGGCGATAAATGTATTATTGTACATTAGGACACATGAAAAAATAGTTTATCAGATATGCAGATGCCGATGCACTAACCAAATTGCAAAGTGATTTGGTATACTTAAAATTAAATGTGTGGAGCACAAAATATGTTCTTGTTGAATTTAAATACGTTTTGGTACCTTCACTGTTTACAATCTACACTCTGCACTTATTTGTAAAAGAATTATATCACTTAGAAAGCATTTCCGGAAAGTGAATTCATTTAAAATAACGGTTTTCATACTTGTACCTTATTTACACACGTTGGAATGATCTAATTTAAGTACGCATTATTTATAGAGTAGCTATAGTTCGTAATTGAGTTGCACACTTTATATCTAACTATTTGTGTGTAAGTACATATAAAAAGACCTGAGTAGTAAATGTAGACTTTATGAAATCGGTAACGAGGGAAAGTATCTGATCATTGAAATTACCTGTCCTGGAGGTAACTTATTCAAATAGCCTCAGACTTCCTTCTCATGTAAACATACATAACGATTATCTCATTTGAATTGAAAGATAATGTAGGCAGTCGAGCCAGAGTAGCTAATTAATTAGTCATAATGGTATTATGCATTGAATACCTAATTAAATAGCATTACTATACTACAAATTCAAGTTGCATACTATAATGTCACAAGTGTACACACAATTAGTTAAATTTGAATTACCTAACCTAAGTATATAAGGTAATTCACATTAAAGTAAGTTCTATGTATAAGATCGTATATAAGAAAAACTCAAATGTTCGAGTCTGGCTTGTGAGAAGTTATTGGTCAATGAAATTGAAAGTAATGAAAAGGTACATCACTTACGTATGTACATTAATATAACATCTGTGCTTAAAAAGTGCTAAGAATTATTATATGACATGATGTATGCATATGAATATATTAACTGAACTCTAAGAACATGAATAGAATTAATATACATGAATTAATAAACAAATAAAAACGAAATGATCGAAAAAACATTTTACTCGTTTTCTTTTAAACATAACTTAATCCTAATCTCAACACTCCTCAACGAGTGACACAAGTGATTCAAGTAGAAATGAAAATCTCATTGCTTTTTGGCAAATTTTATGATAGTTACTTTGCAAAATAACCTTCTCAAGGTTTACCTAACATTAAATTGTGAATTTAGACACATAAATGAACCATAACTCTCTTCATGATTTCATAACCCAAGGTCCCAAGATGTTTTATATCATTTAAAACATTCCGAAGATCAAAAGAAGATTAAGTCGTTACTTTCAGATTAAATCTTAGGAGAATATCAATACTTCCTAGGAAATGCCGATGCGTCATTGTATAGTGCACACGTACGTACACAGTTCTGCAGAGATTTTCTACGCCGGCAAATTGCCGGTATTTCCATATTGTGAATTCCATTGCTTCTTCCTTTTATGTATGTGATAATAATTCGTAATTAGTATGTAGGCCGTAGGTATCCATTGCATGAAGTATTTTATCTAGGAAAATCAATGATAGTTATCAATCATGACTTTATCAATGTGTAGCATGCAGAAGCATTGCAAATGTTTTCATTGTATCATAGAAGAAGAGGAAATGGAAATACGCGTATTTACAGATATCAGGAAGGATAATCCAAACTTGTGTAGGTGTTGTGTTTGTGTGCATAATAACTGGAAGCATAAGCATTCTTGTTCAGCACATACAGTAGTAGGGCCTTAGGGTAAATTATTTATGCATTGGTAAACAAACAATGCATCATAGAATACCTAATATAATTTTATAGGCAACAAGGACATTTTTTACTATTAGAATTAGTTTGGGCTTCCATACCGTCATGATTCATCTTTGCATATGTTGTTCTGTTGATTGTCATGCATCATTGTAAACGATATTACGTGTGCATCTATCCTGTAACGTATTTTTTATGAATGAATTTTGTACGGATTTTTCCTGACTAGTATTTACGTGAACATCTGCATAGATATGTGTCTTGTTATAAATGAATAAGTGCAGGAGGATTAGATGCTGATTGACAGCTGGAAAACCTGTGAATCCTTACACGTATGCATGGATACCTTTTTCAAACTCTTAAACACTACAGAGAACAATTCGTACTTAAGTTTCTTATATAATCATTATAACTAAAGAGTTTTCCGTATTGAAAGCAAGAGTGGGGAGTGTATTGTACTTATTTTTGCATCCGTAAAGGATTTCTTCCTAGTATTATTGTTAGCAAGTGAGGTAATATGCAAATAGGTTCAGGGTACAGTTGTAACACAATATAATATATTCAGAAGTTCTGTTTTTTATTGTATCCAGTGTTCTTAAGTATATATGTGCTTGGCATTGGAAAGAACAGTTTAAATAGATCAGGTAGGTAATAAAATAAGGTTTGATTTTTAACTACTGGGAACACATGCAATCCACATTATAAAAAGTTACCCCGTCATTCCATTCATTGACGACTTTGATTGCATCACACCACATCACAAATTAGCACTTTAACAAGATATACTTCTGCACACAACAGACTGTATAGGCTGATGTAAGTGTAAAAATGTCCACACACTTATAGGTACTTTACACTAATAGAGTAATAACAAATATCAATGCTGTATTGTATTCGTTTAATCTTATAGCTTAGAAACATGCATGCATCTGTAAAGTGAGCGTAAATCTTCTCTTGAGGGAATTGTAGGATTGATTGTGAGAAGGACGAATTAATAAGAGTGTGGTGCTTACTATACTTAATTCAATCTAAGAAGTATACATGACTCATACGTATATGTAAATATGTACTGCACACATTCGTATGTATATTTTATGACACGATGAAGCCTAACACAAGATAACGCAGGCAGACAAGTGACAGTAGCATTTGCTGAAAAAATTGCACCGTGTAATTTTCTTGTCTGCCTCAATCTTACGCTTGTAGAACAGAACTGCCAGATCAGAAAAGATATATGTTGAGAAAAAGAAGGTGAGACGACGAAAGAGATGCTAGCAAGATCAGGCCACAGCTGCAGAAAAAAGAATTACAGTGTAATGTATACACATAATCAACATCAACAAAATGATAACCCAAGATTATTAATATAGGTAGTCCCTAAAAGATACATTACATTGTCTAGTATTTGGTACTTCATATACTTGCATCCTTGGAAGTTTGGAATTGGAAGTGGCCTAGTCTTATGCTACTACTGCGATTTGATATCTACACATGTTTACCTTCTCCTATGGATATCCAAACAAATACGCAGAAAAAACAGTCATGGAATTTCATAAATTACATGTTGCAAAGACATTTACCATACGCTGTACTGTACTGCTTGTAGTAAGTAAGTACTTAAATGGTTACCACAACGTTTACTCACGGAATGAATTTTGCGAAAACTATATCTTTGCTCAACTGACAACGTGAAATGTACCATGTGTAGGTGTGGGTGCAGAAATACCTGTTAACTTGCCTTAAAACTCCACCGTAGGTAAGTTATTTACCAATAAATATCCTAAAAAGACTAGCAAACTTTTTCTCTGAGTCTTTAATCACGAGACACAGGTGTGTGCTACAATTTGCTTGTTCCTAACTGAATCCAAGTGATTAATATTGCCTATCTTCTAAGAAAAGTTTTAAATAAATAGCAAATAAATTACATACTCTGTAATTGAGCGTAAGACGTTTTCTAAGTACACGAGACAATAGAAATGCCTAACTTGAAGTACACAAAGTAATTACTAAAGATGTGCTTGTCATGAACATTTATGTAGTCCATTTATTACTATTACTACACTTGCTCTACTTTAAATTATCATTTTCTCATTGTACTATTATTCTAAATCATTTTATTTTCATATTAGTAGGCACAATAATGGTTGGTATTAGTTCATACACTAATATGCTTCAAAACAAGGTTTGTCCACTGCAATTTGAGTTTGTGCTAACAGTATGAACAATGAAAAATTTCTGTAAAGACGATTTCATATCTAACAAGCATTTGCATTCTAATTACCTCAAGTTTACTAACAAAAACTGCCAAAATGTTTTGTGAATAGTTGTAAAAGTTAAAACCACAGTTGCCCAGAGGTTACGTGTTCATACCTATATGAATACTTTAATTATCTGAACACATTTTTTGGAATATCGTCATGCTTTACTGTTATACGGAACCATGAAGTCAATTTAAGGAAACCAATTTTGACATGAAAGATTGCATTAAAAGTTTTTCAAAGCTTCACTTGCATAAAACAAAATTGATCTAAAAATTAGGAACTATAAATAGTAATTAAAAAGAATAGTTTGCTTGAAATACGCAAAATATTTTTCTAGCTAAGCTGCAAAAAGACCAAGAGCTGTGGGTGCGTTTGAAATGAAAAATCTTCAGACTGATTTGAGGAGAGTCAGATGCAGATGTAATTTAACATTTTGCAATGATCTTGTGTGAACAAAAGCGGTGATATGAAATATAATGTGTAAAAGGTGTCTTATATCATTTAGGGAGCTTCTCTCTCTATATTGTGTATAAGACGTTCTTCTCTAGGGGAAACTGTACCTAAACTGGTCTGTAAGTTAAGGTTGCTTAGCTATATATATCGGACGTAGCAAAGAGAGAAATATTGTGTTGGTCTTGGATATCCACTATGTGGTATGGTATGGCATGGTTTGTATGGTGTGTATTGTGGACTGAAGTAAGTAAAGGGGTTGTCTGGTTCTCTGACTGAATGCGCCCCAACAGCACCAAAGGAAAGAAGTTCTCGTTTGACTCGGCTCGATCGGGCTACAGCTACAGATACAGCGTCGCCGTGTTTACGACTTCTCATTTTGCCCGGATGTTCCATAAGAAGAGAGTCCAGGGGAAACAAACCGGCTTTCCATCTCCCAGTTAAGCAGACTAGGGTAGGTACAGCGACTACCCTTGTGTCGGCACGGCAGAAGAAACCAAAGTGACAGAACCTAACCAACGTGTGTATTATGTAGTGAAGGAACCTTCTTTTTGGTTCACAACTCCGTATGTGTGCGTATATATGCGTAAGGAAAAGTACTGCTGAAGAGTGGCACCAATGCAATGAAAAGTTCCCCTGAACTGAACTAACTTAGTATAGTCTACTACTCTATATTCCACACTACTAGTAAGCATTTCCACTTTTATAACGAAATAGAACATATTTGTATGAGTATAAGAACCTGAACTGCATAGGTACATACTACAAGCGGTATATTTTACTATGTGAGATGAGAATGTATGTATGTAAGCATAAAAGTATAGTACAGTGTTTGTACATAGCTATACATGAACAATATACCAAGTTGTTTAAACTTGAAGGAGTTTTTCCACTATTACTACTAGTAAGGTTGTAAGGTATGTGTACTTGTCCGTCCGTATTCCGTATGTATGAAAATCTATACGATATAGAATGAAAAGGTACACATTTGTATATGTATGTATTTACTAAGAGTGGAGATTGGAGATATAGGTATGTATTAACTAATGTACTAATGTTGTTGGTATATCCAGTGAGGAGAGAAGAACAGAGACATTGGATTGCTTTTACTAGAGAGAGAGACGAGACAAACTCTTTCGACTCTTTCCATTTCCATTGCTTCCCATTCCACTATTTGGTATTGTGCAGTGCAGAGCTCTGTCTGTGCCTGTCTGTCAGTCGAGCAAAGTCTCCGTTTTCGTATTGTAAGCAAAGTACCTACCGAATGTTCTGCTAAGCTGATCGGTTGAACAGTACTGCACTGTAGTGCGGATAGTGTGTGTTTCTTCGAATTATATCTTCGTGTAACCAAAATCGGCTTCAGTTTGAGTGTTTTCCGTGTTGTAAGGGTTCAGTTCTCCTCGTCTTCTACACATTCAGATAGATTTTCGGCGAGTTTCTATTCTCTGTGTTGTCTTCGTATTGTACAAGTTGAGGCTGTTATTTCGCTGTAGGCACATTCAATGAAATGAATCAATAGAACTCGGACCAGAAGTATGGCGTTGTCCGGACCATTAGAGTTCTTTCTCAAATTTTACAGTGCCTATTATTATTGTCGCCGACATAATCAACAAGAAACTCACATTGCAAGTTAATTCGTCTTCTCCAACACTTCAATTGTTCTCTACTCATTCATTGACTTTCTTCCTTTACTTCCCTACAACCAAAATTAATCTTCAGTCGGTACAATACAATATAGGCATTATCTTAAGGTAAAATAATAATATATACTTAAAAGCTTTATTTTACTGCGCTGTAAACTACTATCGTAAATCCTTTTACATTCTAACTACCTTTACAGCTGTAGGTTAGTTGCTAAAATCTTTGGGCTTTTAAAACGAAGGTTAAATCGGAATTATAATGTTTGTTAACGATGTAAATGTAACGTGTAAGTATATGTAAATATTTTTATTCCTTCGCTTTGCTTCCTGGTTTCAAATTGCTTTAGTTCTGTAAGCTCTAAGTGAGAATTCGTCTTCTTTACTTGGCTCCCCATTCAACGCGCTAAAAATCAATCAAGTCAACACAACACGAGCTCACTTGCTAGATCATGGTGATCTCAATCCAATCCAATCAAGCCAGATCAATTTCAAAGGCTAAACCTTATCTTATATTTTATTTTCCTAATGCAGACAATGATTACATTACCTATTTAATCAAATTGTTTACCTTTATATCGTAGCAAGGTACTTGTGCTTTGCTTTATTTATATGGCAAATCCTTCACCACATTACTTTTTCTGTAGAACAAATGCGCTTCGTTTAAAGATATCAATTTAGTAATATTTATCCTGCTTGCGGTCACAGTAAATGAATAGACACACTTACTAGAATGAAATTAAAAGTTTAAACGGTACAATTTATTGTGTCATATAGTACACAATACATTTTTATTCCTCACGTTAATACAGCCGGTACTAGAACAAAAGGACTAAAAATACACTTAAATACTTAAAATACGTAATAAACTTAAATAGTTACTTATTAATCTTTATTTAACTACGCTATCAATAAATAGTAGCTTGTCATTACTCATTATTATATAGCTATGAAAAATCAATTAAAAGCTTTATTAGGATATCAATTAAAACATAATGTTTAGCAGGAAACAAATTATTTATTTTTCGTACCTAGTACGTAATAACTAGGATATCTTTATTACAATACATTGAATAGCACACCTAATAGTACCAATAAGTATTTTAATACCAATTTAGTATTGTAAACATGTTTTGTGGAAGGTAAACTACGTTTTTACGAGTTAGAACTAATTTGCTACTGTTATCGCTATCATCTGCATTTTGTATTCCACTCTGAACCAGAATTATGGATTATGAGTTTTTAAATATTTTGAACTCTAGTTTCTCGAGGTTTTGCATTTTTATTATTGTTTAAAAATATCCCAGCCAAGCAAAATTGATATACTGTTGGTAATTACTATCTGTGGAGAGAGCTTTACATGGACAAGTTTTGATATTAATGTCCGAGCACATATTTTATGAATTTATGACACCAGACTTGTTTGCCTTCAACAAACGAAAAGGCAACCTTTGCTAATTAATTGGTGCATATGACTAGGTATATACCTATATAAAGAAGGTATTTAGTATTATATAAAACATGCACGTAACATTGTGACATGTATTGTTAGTTGTTTACTTGTTTACACTTGGTCCTGTGCTTTACAAAGTGTAGAAATAGTATTTTGTGTTGTAAAATTGAGCATAATGGTCCTAATGTATACTACAAAATGGTAACCGTAGTATTTTGTTAGATGAAAAAGAATAGGAGTACCGTAACGCAAAGTTAGAGCGGATGTAGTAATAAAAATAGTGACACGTCCTCTGGCTAATTGAAAGAGTGAATGAGCGATGAGATGAAACGGATGGAAATGACATAACTGGGACTGTAGTATATTATGAAATTAATCTAATGTTACATTGCATATAGTCAGATCTAATTTTACATAAAAAATTATTTTTCTATTTCTTTTATGATTCTATGCTTTAATGTAGTAACATACAGCTTATGCCTGATTTGATTATTAGAATTATAATGAAAAGCAATTAAGTTGTTTACTTAAATCATATTGCACTGGTTGCAATGACCTTTAAAGATGTTGAGAATAAAAACAGATTTTATGAATCACGAGGACTACAAAATTGCAATGGTTTTGTCATTTTCTAATTTACAGGCAAAGTAAACTTGGAAGTTTCCTTACCGAGCGTGAAGTATCAAGATTCTGTGTTTGACCTAGCAAAAGACGAGTCTATCCAAATACAAATGAAGAGCTAATCTCAACTAATACATCTTGTACTAACTTATTTATATTACATTCTTACAAACTCAACTCAACTGCCATTTCATCATTCGTCCAATGAAGCTCAATCATTACGCATAAAACTCCAATACGAATATTGTTCTCTTTTCATTGCGGATTTTAAACAGAAAAAGTATTGTTACTGTATTAGTGTTGGTGATATTCTCCTTTGTTCAAGTGAAGTTATAAAGTGGTTTATTTCAATTTTCGACTTAATTCTATATCATACACAAATTTTTAGTAATCTTCTTTACAACTACTTCCATTTCGCATTAAAATTTTTACATTGGCTGTATTTCTCAAGAAGACAGAAAGTTTTCTTCAATTCACTGTTCAGATTTCTTTGTATAAAAAGCTCGTTTCCAAAAAGTGATTTCAACTGTTCAACCTAAATCTTTCAGGCTACTTTTCAGTATTGTATCTGTTAATAGATATATTGAAAAGCGAATTGCGAATAACTTGTCTGTCCCTGTCCCATCGTTAATCGTTGCATTGGTCGTGCAGTGTGTGATACCACAAATTATTTCTAAAATTCGTATATCCTGCTAAAGATCAAAAGTTATAAACAATGGCTCCAACAAGAAGACTGCTATATTTTGTTCTGGTCACAGTGGTCACATTCGTCTGTCTAGCTCATTCAGCTCAAGGAATCGGAGATAATGTAAGCAAATCTATTTTATTTTCATTTCCAACTTTCGTTTTCAGCTGCTATAGATTTTCCGGCCTGGGAAACACATCAGAGGATTTAGAATAGGTAATGTATTTCCATAGCATATAGTTGATTGTCCCATTTAACTATCTTTTGGGGATACGGATAACATAACATATGTTTAGTTATCAAAGGCCAAACAATCTATATATAGGTATACTTCTTTGTCATTGATTGAGACATCATAAAATTTCCTGCATCGCTTTATCTTTTAGTGATAAAACGATATTAGCAAATTACCTATTGCAGAAGTCGTTTATTATATATACTATTATATAATGACATGTTATTGCTTACTTGAAAGGTACAACAATCGCAGTTGTCTTAAAAAGAAAGGAAAAAAGAACGAAATAGTTTTAAGAAAGTCAATGATACCATCTTCACTGTTTTATTTTGTACATTGTTTAATTACCTCCAAATTAGTTGTGTCATCGTTTCGCATAAAAACTTTCCCAGTAGTTAATAAATAAGTATTTGTAGTGGAGTTCATGCAATGTGTTTACGATTATTTGAAAAACATGATAACAAATATATTTGTCCAATTTTTGTTAACAGAGCAGAGATATCTGCTTTGATGTATATTACATTTATATTAATGTGCAAAGTCATTTTAGTGGAAATTTTTACTAAGCATTTGTAAATGTGATGAATGAGTACAAAAAATTACGGGATGCAATATAATAGTTGCTGCAACGAAGGTGAAACTGATCTATTGACAATTGTCGTTAATAGTTCCTAACAAAGTGACTTTTCAATCTAATATCTTTAATTCAAACGCTTACAGCTTCCAGTATTTTACTATATAAATTTCTCGTTGAACTAATGATGGCGTAATAAGTGTGGGCGAGTACAGATGTACTTAAAATACATTATTCTGTGTACATTTTATCAACTAAGGAATTCCAGTTCAGTTTACTCATAAAAAGTTGCCCTCGTCTTTACCATGTGAATGATAAACAAAGAGTTAAATCTGAAATGTACTTTACATTTGAGTTTTGAGTATTTGTTACAAGTTACAATTGCTGACTGTTGCTGATTTACAGTACATAAATTGTCATTTGTAGTTTTGAGCTAACAATTTACAATGGTGAACCTCTGTATAGGTATGTACTGGCATATAACATGCAGTAATTTATTTATAGTGATAGCAATAAATAAGTAACTACGACAAGAGCCGGACATAGCGGATATTAATGATGATTGCAATTAGTAGTAACCTTTCAAAAAGCGCCTTGTGGTGAATTCCAACCTTTCAGCAACATTTCAGCAAAATTTCTTGATATTTATCTTCTTATACTAATCAGTCAAAAGTTAGAGGGGTTTATTCAAAAGCACTGTTTTCTTCTGGCTGCTGGAACTAAATCGTAATGAGATTTGGATTACTATTCATTGGAACGTTAGACAGTTATTCTTAGAACTCTAAGACAACATAAAAATATAGATAGTGCAAGTAATTTTCTAGATATGCTTCTTTATTCATCAAAGTGAGCATGAATGGCATGGTATGACTAATATTATTATATATTGTTGTTCAACTCTGATTATAATTACATGTTATACGTTTCTTACGTTTGGTTTGTTATCAAGGGAGGATTCATACTGTGAGCCATCAGTGTTATCTCCCCAACTTATTACATAATCTATTTTTAATGCATAATAATATGTAGTATGTTTACTTTTACATGTACATGTAATATGATACGTACGTATACCTTTACTAAAGCCAGATAAGCGAATTTTTGTGCGATTCTAGTCATGCTACATAATGTTTGACAAAATTCTCCACAGAGCAAAAAAATGTATTTTTAAGTAAAATCTTGTATAATGAATATCTTTGAAGGATGTTTACGGGAGGTGGTGTGTAATATAGTGCATTGGTACCTTGTGAATTCTGTTGAGAAGGTACAAGTGCAGTAGTACATGGGAAAGGACGTGTATTGCAATTTACACTGAAAATGTGGAAATTCTTAGGTCTGCATTTTATAAACGATTTCCTCATATACATTATATATGTTATAAAGGCGGTTTGCAGTTTGGTTTCATGGTTATGTTACCCCACGATATCTGGCTATAATTTTTAATACTTATTATAATTCATCGTTAAAGTACCTACTACTGGGTTATATACGTTACGCTAATACGCTACACTAATGCATAATGCAAAATTCCTCAGAAGTATTGGAGCTTGTCTAATGCCTTATCTTACGCTGAAAACCGGCCCCTTTACATTTCTTCCCACTGTTCATGTTCCCAGTTTACAAACGATATTTTGTTCCCTTCCCTTGATCTTGAGTCTTATCTTCTTTATGTAGTATAGAAAATACGCACTCTGTGACTCGACTATTTTTAATTGAAGCAACTCGTTTTGCGAATGAATTTTATATGTATAAGTAGCAACGTTCGCATAAATAGTATGGGGAGAATAAGCAGGGATCGTTAAATTCTATTTGTTAGTGTGAACTGAAAGAGGATACTGGTAAAATATGTGAGCTGATTAAATTCGTACTATACAGAGCAGTTTTATTACAAACAAGAGTAAAACCAAAGTCTGTACCTAGTTAGTATATTAACTACACATGAAGGAATTTCCAGACATAGTTTGAACATTTTATATTACACTACTATATTTGGTAAAGGGATGAATTATATTTAACTATTGTATCTAGTAATATTTAGAATATAAATATAAGTAGTCGGAACCCTTGGAACAATATGAAATCGTGGAGAACTGCAATCTTTGCACAGTCGACTGGACTCGGCAACTATTCAGTTCAGATAATGAATGTAGACAAAAAGACTACTAATGTCTATATGAGATTAAATTGTTTTATGCTTCGTTACGTTTTTGTAGTTTCGATTAAATAGACGTCTACGTATGCATCCCAGTTTCATATTACAATTCCACATTCCCGTCGACCAAGCTCTGTTTTTGTTAGTGTTGCAATTTAACCAAGGCAAAGAGATGAGGGTACGAAAAACTTAACCTTACACACTCTCCTCTCATATTTGATTCTGCAGAGTGAGCAATTATTATAATATTACCATCATACCGCAGAAATAGCAGATGCTGACGTTTCCTATCCTCACTAACCAAAATTGCAATGAAAATTACACCATTCCATCTCTAGCTTAGCTTACTAATGATAATGATAAGTGTTGAAGTTTAATCAATATTTCTAATTCTTTTTTTGAGATTTTCCGTGCAATTAAAAATGTGAAGAAGTTAACTCAATTCATTGAATTCATCTACAAAAGATTTATTTTTTCTTTCATTACTCCACATATCAATTGACGTAAGTGAGTATGGAAATTACATTACGCAGAGAATAGAGTACAGCTTTCGAGGAATTTTTTGAAAAGGGATTTGATTTGCATAACATAACATCATAACAACTATGGTGAATTTTGCATTGACGTACTTTCTGTAGAAAATCCTCTCATGACTCATCTCTACTTCACATTCCCGATGAAACAATCTATACTTTGCAGATATACATCTATAGAATGTACATGTGTATATAATGTGTGATATATTTGCAATCTTCTTGAATGCTCTTTATATCTTGGCACCTACTGTTTGTGTACGTGGGGTTTCTCCCGTGGACATACGTTTCCAGCATCCGCTACCCTCTACTTACGATTAATGTACTTCTTTTCACACTGCTCTGTTGAAGATGCCATACTACTGTGGTGGTACATTTAGACAAATACCCTTCTCTGTTAATACTAATGATATATCTGAGGAGGAAAGATGCAAAGGAATATAGAGATAGACGTAAGAGAGTTTTATGAAGAGGATTTTCCGGTGCGGCATTTTCCTTCTGGGCATAAACTATTTCATTACTGCGCTCCATTGGGATGGGATGACTGGGAATTGAGAACATGACAAGCTAAGCAATCACTGGATTCATTTTTGTCAACAAACGAAACGAAAGCTTTTTCATTATAGAGTATTAACAGTTTGGATATGTCTAATCATTATTGGTGGTACATTATATACATTATAGAAACTGTTTAGAGCCGCAGGCTTGCCAGGGATATTGTCTGATAAACATTAAACATAAGCCAAAGCTATTCGGAGCTTGTAATTGTAAACGGAGGTGAAGGAGTGAAGTAGAGCAACCAACCAACCAAATAGGCTCCTGTTCCTCAACTGTGATGTAATTTGTATTTGTATAAGTACATCTGCAAATAGTCAGTCATGAATTCAGTTAATCTCTCTATACTAAAAAGTGTTTACATTGGAATGGTTCAATTTCTTAACCGCACAAACTCGATCCTTAGTGTATTATTGTGAGTATGGCCACTCGCCACTCCAGGCGAGGCATATCAACAGATTTCGTTAATGTATGCTTGCAAAAGCCAAAAACTAATTAGGTTTTTCTAGCGCATATAAAATCTCATACCTAAAACTAGTTAAGTTTAGGCACTGAAGACTTTTGTCGGTCTTTCAGCCGTATATGCAAATTACATGCATCCACAAAACACTTTAATGCAATTCTAATTTACTTTCAAATAACAACTTGATTAATGTACGTGACATGTGAGCCTTTTAGATTAGGTTTCACTCTTCACTTCGACTTCAGATCAAAAAAGCAAAATAAAGAAGCCAAAGAAATTGACTCCACAACTAAGAAGTTAGGACATGTCATGCTTTATTGAGTCAGTTGTTAGCACAAATCATCCAATGAGTCACTTCCACATATCTGGCCAATGTTTATTTTTCCATGCCACAGCTAGAGCTATATAAAGCAATTATGGCACTACCAACAATAGTCAATAGTGACTCCAGCTAAACCGAACTTAAATAATCCTACAATACCCTGAAGACAAAATACACAATACACACCACACCACGCCATCCTAGTTCTCAAAAGATGAATGAATCCTCAAATGTATTCAAATACAAATTCTTTATTCACGGGAAATACAACACGCCAGTTGTGAAGTCACATCCTTAGAGAAATACGTAGGAGCTGCAAACTGAAAGCAGGAATCAGAATAAATATTTCGTTGAGCAACTGCTTAAGTTCATATTCTCTTCTTTCGTCGTTTCGTAAGTTTCGTAATCATCAAGTTAATGAAGGTTAAACAAGACTATGACCTTTAGAATATTGTTATGAGTTATTGGCAACTGTGATTATCAACCATCGATCTCTGTACCTAGTTATCTTAGTTTGCACTTTTGTTATCATATCCTTTCATTCTATGAATGTAATTACATTAAAGCTTGCAAACTATTTGTCTGCTATGTTACTGTTTAAATTAAGGGAATTATATACGTAGCAGATGTTGATATCACAAAGTTGTACGGAAGTGTATTTAAATCAATAATTGGGGTTTGTATTAATTAAAGATAATGATAAGTGTTCATTGTACTGTAATCTGATTATTATATGCATGTATTTTATGGGAAACTTCTATTCAGGACTGGTGTTGGTACGAAAGATTAAATACGCGTAGAAATGTACTGCACTTTTGTTTCTATTAAGATTTATACACATGCGTAAGCACTGTCCAACATGATTTAGTTATTTATACACCTGGAGAACTTGTTACTTTGCTACAGGCTAGAAGTAAAGTGTGGTGACTACCTACGCAATGAGAAAGTGTTGGTAAATTTATTTGTAAGGTCATAGGTAGTAGGTAGGTATCCTCCCTACAAATAAATATGAAATAGAAAGAATGAATAGAATAAAGATCTGAGATTTGTTGATATATCAGACCAAAATGATTTGGTGTTTGGTATTCTTGCGAAATGCAGAGCATTGGGCTAAGCGCACTGCTGCATTACAACAGAACATAAATCAATGATCTTTTCGTTTGTGTGTGATACGAATTCATAAATCTTAAGTCAAATCTATCGTTCGCCAAAATAGTACATGTGAAATGTTCCCAACGTTGCCAAGTAAATATTTTCACACCGTATCTGCATCACATCAAGTAGTGTTCACTCCAGTCATTCAGTGTACGACTTGGGCTGTTAAAAGCGGCTAAATGACTAACAAAGTGTTAAACATGGAGTAAAACTGCGAGCAAGAAATTCGACAAATTATATTTGTACAGCTCACTCAAGAAATCGCCAAGAAAAAATATGGATTATTGGAAAATCGAAGGAAGGGTAAAGTTTCCGAAAGCATAAATATCCTTTTAACTGCTTCTGTGTATTTTTTAAGCGTAAACCTGATTTCCTAAAACAAGAGGCTGACTAGACTGATAAATGGTTTCAGTAACTTCTTAAATGAGGCATGATGTAATAGGACATAGCCATTATTCAAATAAAGTCTGACACAAACGAAGGGAACACAAGTTGACGTGGTGAAAGTTCATTTCTGTGTGATGTGATAACTTTATATTATGATTATGACTGTCGCGTGTTCGAGTAGAAAGTCTGATGTTGTCAAGAAATTACTGCCGAACTACCCACCTAAGTAATAAGTATAGGCTATCAACCGACTAGCAATGCAAGCAGGAAGTCAAAGGTAGTAGTAGTCCATGGGATTTGTTAAGTCGGGATCAAAATCCTTTGGGAACGCACCTAATGGAAAATATCTTGAAGCTTTCCTAAGCAGTTGCTGTTTACTATATAAATTACGTCATAGATACTCTATATTTCTTGTAACCGACTAGAAATGTAAAGGTATGTATTTGCAGATATATTAGTGCTACTAGGTAGGTACGTATAATGATTAGTTCCAGAAAATTAAAGGGTTAACTAACGTACAAGTTTATTTGTTATGTATACCTCTATAACTCTTTGAAATGTAAATTGAACTGCGAATAGGTTACACTTCTGTTTCCCCGTAATAATTACAGGACAGATTAATATACGAAATTTCCTTTTAGATAATACCTACAATAGAGTCCTAATACCTTTAATCCTTCTAATGTATAGCTTTGGGAGAATATTATTTCTATAAAGGCAATTTTGGAAATAATGGGAGGTGGAAATAGGTATCGCTAAACGGAAAATTACGCTGCTAAAATATAAACAGAATTTACGAGTGAAAAGGAGAAAATCAAATAAAGGTTTACAGGGGACCTGTCGCTTTCAGTTTCATGTCTAATAAATGGAAACGAATAGAATTAAAGTTGTGTCTAATCGACTGTGGGGAATGAAAAGTCGCACATCCTCTCTCAAATTACTACGAAGACATAAGGAATCCTGAAGTTGCAATTATTCACGAGTTTTCCTAGAAATTTTGGAACCCTACCAATATCAACATTGATTTTTCATTATGTCTTAACTTATAGAAACTGTAACATAGCACTCCATTACTCACTTTTCTTTTAGGCACTGCAATTGAGAAAGTTTTCTGCTTAGACGAAGAAATGTCTATCATTCACTGAGCTACCCTTACTATTTTATTATCCTTTAAAAGCTCTATCTGTCCTTTCTTGTGCAATAATCACTAATCTGTTAGTATCACTTCAAGGGGAACCCCATTTGCCATTTCCTTTTCAATCTAATTAGTTTTGCCCTTTTATTTCTTTGTTTGCAGTCTAGATATATTAAATTAAGGTACATTGTCCACTAGAGTTTGAATTTTAAAGTACCGTTTAATAATTTACACCTTAACTGGAATAAAAGTTATTTCCGTAATGCAGATACAATTCTGCTTTCAGCATCGTAATAATTTTATTACAGATTTTGTTTCAGCCTATTTGTATAATATTAGTAGCATTATACGTGATACTACTACTATTGATGCATTTACAGTACATACTACTTCTTTCAACTGTGTATCTGGTATATGCTAAATATTAAATCTCAACTAGCCACTTACATTACATGTAATCAGCAATTCAATGTAATCAGGTTGTTCTAATGAACCATTTGTGTTTTGCCAGCTGACGATGCTAGGTACAGGTACATAATGGTATGTATACTTACACATTATAATATTTATTGGTCTTCTTTGCAGTTTATATTATAGTAAACTCACCTTTACGACTGTAGTAATGTATTGCCGTAGGTTTCGTCGACATAACTACTTGTGCATCCCAATCGCAAAGTTAATTACGGTCAGATTGTATATCTGCTTACAGTTAAATTTTACAAGAGTTTTATGAATTAATGTGGGAAGGTTCATCTCAATTAAACAGATGTAGACATGTTCATTCACAGTTATGCGTAGTCGAATAAATGCCAAATGCCATCAACTAGCGATGCGAGTTGTATGTCAACAGTGGGCAGGACGAATAGTCCAAGGTAATAATAATTAATTGACAAGGACATCATCTTCTCCTGTGGGCAGATACTCGTAAGTGCTATTAAATGGAGGAAATCTTTAGCACTCGAACAATAAGTCCATTTCTGCTATGACCAAATTGCAAACTAATTGCACAGCACAATAGAGCCAACACTCGTTTTTGGTGAACCTTTATTGTTACCTTCTGTGCAATTTGATGATTTGATGACTTATTGTTTAACGTATATAATTACACTTTACTACGTGCTCTAAAATGGAATTCGGCACTTATAACCACGGAATCTTCCAGGATGGACACATAGGAAAATAATTTGAAAAATATGGCACGCTAACTAAACTACACGTTTACATCTGCAATTTATAGATTCTTATCATAAATATTCCCTACAGCCCGTTAAATTGATTGCTTTTCTGTCCAACAGTTTATAGTTTCATGGTAATTGCCAATTTAACATTTACATTTTTGCAATATTTATCCTCACGTCACTCTAAAGGCTGTAATCTTTTCCTACTTTACTGTTTTAGAAATTAGTACAGGTTAATATTATGTTGTAACATTTTCAAGCTTCGTCAAAACATCAGCAGAAGGAGAACTAGAAATGGTTCTGGAAAATTAAAATCGGTAAAACACTGCAAGGTGTGCTTGGTGACTCTTAATGTAACCTTTTCCATTGCATTTTCATCATGCGCTGATGCTGAGTTGTAACCGAATACAATTTTTTTGACACTGAACAGTTTTCATGGGAAAATTCATAATACGTGAATAGTGGTTAGTAGCATTGTTACAATAGACGGTAATGGATCTTGTAGTCTTGAGTGGTGTATTTTTTTTGATTTGCCCTTGTTCATCTTCCTTGTTATTTAATGGTTAAGCCGAAGTGAAAATATTTTCGTGCAAGCAGTCACAGTGAACCTGACTCTATTGTACATACATAATGCATCTTCGTGAAGCCAGTTAATTAGACAGTGATTGACATTGAATACCCAACCATAAAAACAATGTCGGATATTTGATTGAATTAAAGAAACGTTTTGACTATTCCATGGCTTACCCGTAAATACATATTTTAAAGTTTCCTGGATTGCTTAAAGGTTAAATATTGAACGGATCTTTTGACGTAAATACCTATCTTTTGCAACGAATAAAGTAGTGCACAGTCTACAATAATGGGTTTTGAAAGTAGAATGTAGAACTGGAACAGTTTTGCAGTATTTATTTATCATAACAAGCATCGGAGGAGTAAATCCGATTATTTTTCCGTGCATTATCGTGCATACTCAAATAGGTTTTAGTCCTTTAGTAGGACATGTTTGTGAATTAAAGTTTATAATGTGTAGAATTTATTTAGTGAGTTATGTTGATACGTGAATTTCAGATCCACCTGATCAATAGAATTACCTGCATGACTCTTCGCATATTGTTCAGTGTAGTGTAGCACTGAAGCAGATTTAGTTTGTGTGGGTTTGAAAGGATCTCCTATACCTATATACTTGTTAGTTTCATTCTGTACATAATCGGTATTTGTTTTAATATATTCATTCAAATCGTGCTGCTGTGCTGCCGAAATCATGTAACTTGTTCAATATTGGTGAAGTTATTGACTGCATTGTACTTATACGTTGCAAGGTATACTAATACCCTTTAGTATAACTAATATCTATCAACAACCTTATTACCTACAAATATTACAGCATCATTTCTGTTTCTACCCACTAATATTACATTTACATCCCTGTGTGGTATTGTTATCATCGTATGTACCTGGAATGAAACTTGAATTGCACACGAAGCATGTTGCTGGCTTTGCAATTGCACTATCGTATACTTTATGCATGTCTGAAGTTCATTATTATACAGTGTTTGGTAGGTAACAAAGTTGCTGATTGATGATACACGGAGTAAGTTCAACAACTAAATAATTTATAGAAGAGAGTACACTCTACGGGGTCTCTCATTCTCATTCTATGTGGTACTGGCTCTGTGGATGTTATTGCTACTATACCTTATTAGTTCTGGTATTAATATCACTTTTTAGTCTTATTTTGGAAGAATTGAACGTAAGGAAGCTACTTCTCCTGTCATTCAATCAATTCTGTTCGGAAACATTTCATTCTTTACTTGTCTCTCGCTCCAATTCCTTTTTCCCTTAACAAGATATCATTCTCATTGTTTCTCATTCCCTTATTTTATCTTCTTTGTTTCGCTTTTGCATCCCACCCGATAGCCAATAAGTACTTATTTGCATGTTCGAGAAACAATACGGCACAATACAATTTCAAATCCGTCCGTGACGGTGAATTTGTCACCTTATCTCTTTCTCTCGTGAATACGAATACAAGGCAGGAATAAGAAATAATCAGTTTGGGGGACTGTGGTTTTAAGTCAATACCCTTGGTTTTCCTGCAATACAAAACATATGGCAAATAACAGTAAAATTTAGTTTAAACTGTAAGCAATATTAATAAATGCTAATTACAAATGTATTTAAAGCAGTAGGGAGCTTGCCACTTACGGAAGTTAATAAATACATGCACACGGTTAACCAAAACCAAATCACAAACATTTCTATGCATTAATAATACCGTGAATCATACTTGGCGATATTCATTTACATGATGATAACATCAGTAATATGAAACTCTAAGTTTCCTACTTTGCATGAAGCATGGCATGCATCAAAAATGTCAATTCAAGTCATTCTCAAAGCTATGACTCATATTCCTCCATTTAGTGTAATGCTCATGTGAATAAATTTTCTTTTGCATTAACTAAGGATTTAAGTATGCAATCAAATTATAGGATTCCGTTACAAGTGGGCAAGTACTCTCTAATTCTACTTCAGTTTTAAATATCACGATTTGCAATGCGCTTTAGCATATAATAATTGGGATAGAGCAACAAATCATGAAAATGACCTTATTCAGACCTATTTCCATTACCACTTAAGTATTGCTCATGTACGTTTTCAAGAACTTGTCCATAGATTAGGATTTGAGAAACACTTTCATTCTGCATGTTTGCGTGGGTGTTAGTGTGGCACAATTTTCCCATTCAGAAATCAATGCATTTAACTACATGTTGGAGATTTTGGGCTTTTTAGGGTACAAGAAACTTCCGGTTACAAGGAAAATGAATAAGTAGAATGTGTGGGATGGGATGATGTCATTAATGACACAGTTCCAAACGTTCATTTTAATAGCATACAATCACCGAATTGTAGGTATTTTATTAAACAATTAATCATAAACACGAAGTATTTGGCTTTTCATGATATTTTGTGGAACTTGGTGGTAATATTCGAAGTTACATCAAAACAAATTTTGCATTTGTTCAGTTGGAGAAAGAAAACTTAGAAAACTGTTCTAATATGAAAATTTTTTCTCTCTTACCACACTTATTGGTTGTTATTGACTTGGCTAGCCCAATTATGTCATACGAGTACATTACGCGAAGAGAATTTATTTTTAGAGTTATCAATAGGGTTGCTAGAATGTAGATAAGGATAAAGTAAGTTGGAAGATGTACATATATGGTTGAATGGAGTTCAGGCAGGTAGGACAATATTGATCACCTATGAAGAGACAACTGAAAAGTTGACAATGATAGTGAGTGAGTGAACAATGGTTGGACTTTTAAGGATTTATCATTTTCGATGGGTTGGACAAGTAAAGCGATCTGGAAAGACTGGATGCTCTGTTCCGCTCTGCTATTCCCTTAGGTCGTATTAACCAAAGTAAAAGTGGAATTGACTTTGACTTGACTGCAGCGATAGTGACAGAGAGTTACACACGATTTTGTCGCAAAGAAATAAAGAAGTTGTTTCTATCACGCGGTGATGCTCATTTGTCACCATTAAGAAGATTCCATTGTAAAGCACACATTCGATAAGATTTATTTTCCTTACTGTGGTGGCTCATAGATAGCTAGTCATCTGCTTTGGTCACTTTGTGGTCTATCTCACGTCTACTTTGACCAATGCATTATTTACGCAGTTCTCTTACGTAGACACTTTGGGAGTTTACTATTTGTCTTCTTTAAAATATTTGTGATTCAGCTCTTACTGAAAATCATTAATGTGATGTATTTTCTCAGTGTTCTCAGACTTCATCCGAGTATCGAAATATATATTCTGTAGCGGAGTGACAACTGAGTTATCCGTAAAAAGTTTATAGTTTAATAGTTATGCTTCTACTAAATTGTTGTTTTCTCAAGTATGAGTAATGATTTGAGCTTTCGAAGAAACGCAATAGACCTAATTGTAAAGAATTGGAATCTTTTTCATGCTTTTGAAGAGAGGAGGTCAGAGTAAAGGAGGAAGAATTTGATTACTATTCCATTCTGATCCACTTTACATTTGGTTTCCTGACATGAAAGCAGATTTTGGTCGATATACAGAGTAGAGCTTTGCTTTCAGCTTAGGTAGGTGCTTTCGGCAATGGAATAAATTACTTTCGAGGACTGAAACCTATCAAAGAGTTTTCGGAGAATCGGAAATCCTATTTTGAATATACAAAGCCAAGCCAAGCCACTCGGTGTACACTGTAATACAAAGCCGAGTTTCTTGAAAGAAGCATGATATGAGCTTAGGATGTAAAAGTAATAATAGAAAGAAATAATGATACAGTAACATGTGCATTACTGCATTGCATGATCTACAAACATACTGTTTACCAAGCTAAATCAATGCACTATGTAATGTATTATGTATAAGTATGTACAGTGTTTTCTTATATGTTCCATAGGTATTCATTCTTACCACGAATGTCTATTTTGTACAAGAGAGAAAAGTAAACTTTGCTATACTGCATATATTATTATTCTAGTTCATTGTACAGAATATATAGGTATATAAATATAAACGTAGTATGGTACGTTTGTTTGACGAGCTATAGGACGATGTGATATTAACCAATTGTGTTCTACCATTGTTGGTGATGTGATGTAGCGTAATGTAATAATGTGCGTGTACAGCGTATGTTATATGCATAGTATGCAATTCAATTCATAATTATGTTTTGACTCAAAGGAAAAGAGTACTGTACTGTAACTATACGTTGTTTTGTTAGCTTATAGCTGAATTTGAATTTGGAGTATGTTAAATAGGTGACACAGCACGGAATGAAATATTACTGATATTACCCTGTATTGTGTAGCTGCAGCTGCTTTGTTTATTTAGAATTCGGTTGGAAATTGGATGGATTATATTGTTGGACGACTCACTCATCACAACAGTTCATGTTATCTACATACTAATAGAAACAGTACAAAATAAATGACATTGCCAAAAGTTCTCTTATTGTTTCCCCCTTATTTTGGCTTTCAATGTGATTCTCTACCTACATAAGTAAGTAATCGTACATAAGCCATGTTGATTATATACTCAGTGCATTGTACAGTACACGAGGAGTTTTTTATGATTTCGCTTACAGAAATAACAATAAAGTAGCATGAAATGTAGAATAGGAAGTCAGTTCTGTTGTGACACGAGTTCTGAATTAAATCCTACTTATATATGAATGAAGTTGTGAGACATGCGTTCGCAAACTCTCCCTTTCTCACCCTGTTTACGGAATTACATCAAAAACTACTTTGCCCACCTATACTTACGCATGTCATCGCATCGTAGAACGCATTTATTTAACATCCTCATTAGAACTACCTTGTTTCTCTTTTAAAACTGCAGTGTGTAATGGAATCTAATGTTTTATTTATTATCTGAACATTGTTTGCCCTGTTGTGATATGAGAGATGGTTTGGATAATGTATGCTACCTTCCTACTGCTTCCCATTAGTCCTCATTATTAAATGACGTGATCAGATCAGACCAGACGACTCCAAAAGAGGTTTGCATGCTAGGCGGCACATCTTCCCCTCTAAGTAGACAGTTCTTTTCCTCCGTGCATTTACATACTCAATTACAACGTACATACTTCATTTGCATGTTGTTCAGTTCTTTTCCATTGGTTCCTTGCTCTATGCTATCTGTGGTGTCTATTATATTGTAAAAAATAAAGATATGGGATGCAGTATGAATAATAACTTAAATATATATTTCCTGTCGTTATCCGATTATTTGCTTTGGGAAATGAGTCACTCTACTGTTAAAGATGTATTCGTAGTAGTGGCTATCGTATTCGCATTCCTGTTTCATTAGGTATCACAGATATCTCTACTCTGCACTATATATGGATTTCCTTTGTTAGGCGTAGTTGACGTTGATGGCAAAACTTCGGATAAAGTGATGATGCAGCCTTAACCTAACATGCAAATAGTATAATTTAATTTGGCAAAATCAGCGGTTCAGTCACTTAATGGTTCATTATTCAGTTTGTCCTCCCCCAGCGTAAAATGGTTTGTTGTTAACTTGTCACTGACTTACAACATCGTTTCTCCAATTCAGCACGAACTATCTAAAAACTGGTTCCATAAACACATAATGTCACTGTCTCGGTCCATACCTTCCAACGTAGCGTAAAAGTACTATTGCAATGGAATTTGCTAGAATAAAAAATATTTACAATATTGTAAAAGTTTTAATGATTCATCAATTATGGTATGGTACTATTATGTTTACCTTTAACCTCTGGAGTGTTTTCTAGCTTTTCTTTTCTCATATAAAGATAATATTTGTTACTAACAAGGATAAATTTCAAGTGTTACATTAAATCACATTTTAACTGCAATTACATATTATGTAGTGAAATAAAATAGTGAAGGCAGGACAGAGTCGACAGTCTGTAGCAAATCGATGTTTGTGTAAGATTGGTGTGCAAAGTGTTATTCTGCACTTTTGACTTTTCTATTTTTGTCTTAGAGATACGTAGTAGTTGTAAGTAGTTACAATCTAAGCGGTAAAGTTACGTATGCGCATGGAATATATCTGTGAACTTATTCATATCACTTTCCTGTGTATATCATAGTCATAGTGTAGTAAAATAATAACTATTCAAGATATACTACTGTTTATATAGAAGTGATGTGAACGTACGTAAGAACAATATGTGAGAATGTATAGAACCTAGGAGTATTAACTTATACCCGCACTGCAGATTCTGCATTAGTAGACTTGCACTGTAAGAAGATCTTTATGTATTTGCTTACTATACGTTAAACTGAATCAACACTAACACCAGTGTTGGTTGTTTTAGACAAGTAAAAAGAGTTCATCGCTGCTGCTTAGCTTTCAGTTCTTTCTAGTGTTGTATGATTGGCATTACTCTGCTTTGCAGTTTAGTTTAGCTCTGTAAACAAGTGGAATTCGAGAAGGAACTCTACTCTATTCTGTTCTTTGCAGATTGCAGATATTCTATAATTGGTTTTTGCTGTGCATACATTGACATATAGAATAAATATTTTCTATAGGGCACTGCCCACTAATTATACAAGATTTTAGTTATGAAAAACAAGTATGGCAAAATAAATTTTATTTGAAGTTGGTTTTTACTACTGTAGTTCAATACAGGACAAGTAGTCATTAAAAATGCATATATAATTCTTCATCTACTCAGCTTGCTTTCAAACAAAGTCGAGTTTACAGAAGACGTCCATCCATCCATTTGCACTTCATAGAGCTAGTCGGTTTTTAGTTCCCTTCCCGAGGCTTCCATCGGGTTCATGATCTGTTGCTGTCTTTTCATGTAAACAGATATGTTTAGCGCAGTGCACTTTTACACTTCGCATCCTCTCCGTACATTTTAATGTGAGTTAACTTCTCTTCTATTGGGTACAAATGGAATCATAGAGTACAAATGCTACATAGGTAGGTTACATAATTTACTACGTCTTTTAGGATCTTCGCCAAAAAACTGGTTCTTATTTACTATACGTTTCATTTCCATAATATATGCCTAATCATCTCACAGTGCACTGTACCCTGAAATGATTCCAAATATTATTTGTGACGGTTCTTGCTTCTCAGATGCACTTTTACTATCAGAACATAACCAAGCACATGCATGGGGTCGTCTTCTACGTATTTCTAGTTGTAATAAAAATAGTTACCACACTATTCTATATGCAACTAATTTCTCTGTACAATTACTAAGCAGTTGAGTCGTAAACTATAAGAAGTCCTACAGTACTGTAATAAGAAATCTGTATTTTTCGTGTCTTGCCTTGTGTGCTGTGGCACAAAACAGTCAGTTCCGTTTTGAAGTTTTTTTAAATGTTTTTCTTCCTGTTAAACTACTGCCTACTTCCTCAGAGTACTGAAGTATTAAAGAGAAGATGAGAAAAGTACAGAAGCAGTCTTAAAAGAAATATCTTAAGTAACTTTAGGCATTCATTATTTCAAGTAGTAAGTTTTCAGAAGGAGTACTAACATTTATGTATATACATAGAGATAAATACGCACATAGGTAAGAACATTATCGTACATTACGAAGCTTCGCTGTGTTTTCTTAAGTCACAGTCCATGGTTAGCTAGTTACACAGTTTGTGAAGAAGCTTTTCCTTCTTAAATAGGCTTATATGCGGCTTAACTCTGGTGCCGCAGCTCGTGAACTCAACTGTAGAAAATTCAAGCCAAAGTTCGAGGTTTCCTTGCCCTCGTCTTCTGTTACACTGCATATACTCACTCCACTCAGCTATTCTTGAATCTTAGTCATTCGGTTAAGTCAGCATTACGTCAAGGCAACTCAAGTACGTAGACAAGGGACTCTACTAGATAGACATTTGTTGCCATCAAGCTTGTCTTGCTAATTTGCTTTGTTAAGGTTTCTTTGAGTAAACTAGACTTAAGTGTAAACCTTGTTGTTTTAAATTAACTAGTCTATCTGTACTTCTTTTACACATTAGAGCATCCAGCTGTAATAAAAATACTCTTTTCAATCCTCCTTACATTAAAATACCGCAGTAATATTTTACAAATTTTGTAAAACTGCTCAAAGTAACCATTTAGGGACATTATTTTGCGTTTTATGTGGTAAAACATGTAGTTACATAACACAGAACAGGATTTAAGATTGTATATTTAAATTATGGGCGAAGAAGGATTATTTGTTGGAAATTAAGGGACAATGCAATGGTGAGTTGTTGAGTAATAGGTATGTTATGGTGTCATTCTGTCGCGATAAATATCTTTGGGTGTCGGGCAATGGGACACTGCATGCTAAGTACATAGAACGTATAAAGTAATGAATGTTAGTTTACGTCCCGCAACTAATGCCAATTTTTAGGTTGTGCAAATACCATTAATACTGAATGTAATTTAAGTAATGTTTGTAATCTTTGTAACTTTCCAGTTGCCACTCTAAAAGTAGTGTTAATTTTGTTAGGAAAATTGCTAGTGCTGGTGCAAATGAGTGCGGGTGTACTATTAAGATAACAAGCCATTCAATTCAATTTAAGTGGTATAGGAATGCTGATTTATATGGAATAATGCAAAGTTGCGCTTTTCTGCTTGTACTTGGTAGAAATAGTAGGGTTTTATCTGTCCTTAGATATTTGAGTACAAAAGGACCTGAATAAATGGATGTAATATGGTTGACTCATTGGAAACTCTAAACGGATGTTCGGTGTATTCTCTTCCTGTCTTACTCAGAACGAATTTTTTGACATAATATTTTTGGTGGCATGTGCTACGCTCACTACATTATTATTATGTATGTGAGGTCGTAACAGTTGTAAGTATTGACCCTTTGTGCCGTTTTCATTTATTGTTAGAAAGAACATTTGAGCACTGGTTTAACCATTACTCCTAAGGGTTTTCCTATAATAAATACAATAAATAGCCAAACTGGAAGTTTGAAAGTTCCATAGCAGTGCGCTATAAAGTATTAGAGTATCCGTGCATTGAGTGTCAAAAAGGAAACAATGATCATCTTTCCACGAACGAATGGAATCAGATGGAATGTTCATCAAGTTGATGTTTATTAGCCGTGAAAAGGCTGACCCGAGTGCTGTGGGCATTAACTTCTGCAATACATCATCATCCTTTCTGTACAAAATACTTCCAAATAGAATGTGTAGCTTTATATTACAATAATTGAAAGAACAGACCAGATGTACCATTTTTCAGTGAAATCTTCTATTTTTCCTTCATGTACAATAGAACCAGTACACGTAGACTAGAAACCAGATATATGAATGGAATGGCCTAGAAAATAGATAAATCCCTTCCCCATTATAGAGTTAAGGAGTCTAAGGATGTCAGAAGATAGAATCGATCTCACAGTACATGAAATCTCAGGAACTCGGACGGAACCTTGTATATAGTATAGTAAGATAGGAATCGACCAGACACGGGTCATGGAAGAAAGATCATTTTATGTTCTGTTCCACTGCTCTTATGTATTCACTTGTTAGTTATTTACTATCATACTCATTCCCATTGCATGCGGTAAAGTAGACATGTGCAATATCATTAACTATATACCACTCCTAACGAATTATTTTTAAATATACATAATCCTACTACGCTCATGCTCCATTCGTACTTTCGTACAATATATAGTGTGATGAAAAGTGAGCGGAAGGCTAAAGAAAATAGTAAAGTTTAGTCAAATAGGACGGATGCATGCATTTTCTCTTGCGGGCTGCATATGTTAACATTGAATGAAGTTGAGCCGAACCTTCACAGAAGTAGTATATCACTCTCAGATAAATATAACTTTAATGAAGATAGTTTATGTATGTACCTAATTGTACCTAATACTAGTCTTACTACTTAGTAGGAGAATTACAATACATACCTAGATATCGTCATAGGAAATGAGCAAGAAAAGAGAAGAAAAGTGTATTTACTAGACACATATGTATATACAGGAAAAGATGACATAAACGGATCTCTGTTTCAATGGGTTTTAACTACAAGACAGACAGTATGTGTACAAGAAAAGAAACAGAATTGAAATAAACCAAAGAATTGTGAATGAGACTATGCAAACCAAACCAGAGTCACTTTACTAATGACTAATACTCATATACCTAAACTTCCCTTACCATATGTACGTCTTTCTATGAATGAATACATGAATGAACGTCCGTCGTGTGCTCTTCCTTGTCTTTTTCTTCATCTCTAAGCTTGTCAGATGCCTCATAACCATCTAATCCGATACAATGCTTGCTCTCAGTGTAGAAAAAATCGCATTCATTCCATAAACCCTACAAATAAAACTGGATACGTCTACCAAATCTTACCAGACATTAATATCATTAATCATTGTTTTCTACAGTACATATAGGTCTATACCTATATTAAAAACAAGTATAGCTATTAACTACTCTGATATAAGAAACTTAATGATAAGGTGTGCTAACAACTTGTGTGCACTTTGATAATGATATAAATACTAGTGACAAATCATAATAATATGTCACCATGAAATCTTCACGTGTTCAATACCTTGTCAAAATTTAATGAGAACTACAACTGAAGTTTAAGACTCTCTCCGTAATGTAATATAATATAAATAATAATATTATTGAAGATTTTTATTGTTACGTACACGTAGCACTCATCGCACGTAGGAATATTACATTATTGTGTAAAGTCTGAAGTCTGAGTTTTTGCTGTTTCGAAATCAGTTTATTGTTGAATATAAGGAAAAAACTGGAATAAAGAATCCCAGAAAGAATGTGCTTACTGTTTCTTTCCACGTGGCTTTACTTTGTAATACTAATAAGTAGATGATAATGCCACTTGTGTTTCAGGGTAAATAGGTATGCTGTATGGTTACTTTATTAAAATATTTCCCTATGTAGGTTCTATAGTACACTAAAAAATACATGTTTAATGATGAAAAAATACAGTGAAATACGTACATACTGAACTTTAGTTAAAGAAATCCCAGAGAAGGAGGAAGGAGTCTCTTAAATGTTTTATGCAGATAGATAGTTGTTGTAGGAGGAGATGTACTTTAGTTGTCGTTGTCTGGTCTCTCCTCATAAGAACAGTTCTTGTTTCATCTAGGAAAAAATCTTAATGTGCCGTCTTGGTATGTATACCTATATATTATGCATGCAGACAATACACTTAACACAAAGCTACTGACTTGGAATCTGCTAACTCTCAGAGTATGGCATAGAATCTTCATTTAAATATTATTTAAAGTACATAGTCAATGGTGTGCAGAAAAGGTAATTTCAATTGAATCCTGGACGAAGAATCAAGTTTACACAGTATAGTACCTACATACATGCTTATCTGCAGCTTTACACAACAATGTAAGAATGGGAGTAGGAAAGTAATTCCTATTGTATTGATATTACCTTATTGTCATTGCATTGTGTGTGGATGGTGAATGGGAAACGAAATGAAATAAGTAAAGTGTTAAAGCTACTGATCTTAAGTGAATTGCATTGGAGTTATTGTCTGGTCAAGTCTGGTCACTTTGGCTACATTATTTCATGGTCGTCTATTCAGTAGCGCCTTGTCTGTTTTTCACTTTACATACTTACAAATTTCCAAAGGTAAAATAGAAGGTACTGAGTCTGACCCAAGAAAAATGGAATTGATGATATACGACGTAAACAAGATTAATGATACTAATTCATGTTTTCTGACACATCCACCCTTTAGGTACATACTTTCAGTTTACACTGGGGATCCTAATAGTTACATGTCTCTGAATTTTCTGGAGTACCTTGCACGCGGAATACAAATGCACAATAAAAGTAGAAACTCGCAAACATGACATCAATAGAACAAAAAGCTGTCTTCTTCGTACAACGTGCCGAATGTCAAAATTTGCTCGTAGTATTCATAGGGGAAAAGAAATTGTGAATTCCTAGCTATATATTTTGTTGTGTGGTACGAAGAGAGCGTGCATGAAAATTTGGTTTTTGGTTTCACAGATTTGTATGTGATCTGATTGCATTGCATGCTTGGGTATCAGGTTAGGTATTTGCATATAAATATAACGTAGTTTACTAGCAGTACATTTGGTTTGCATGTAGAATAGACGGTTGTGTATTGTGTAGTATGGGAAATCCAGAATATAAAAAGAACAGTAAAGTAGAATGAGTGATTGTATTTTGTATTGAGTTTAATCGTAAGTACGTACGTGTGAATTAATAGCTTATCTCAGAATTGTTATGGGTGTTTCGTGTTTATTCTTTTGGCTCCCCTCTAATACATCTGGTGCCAAGAGTAGGGACTTTATTAAATGCCGTTGCTCCTTCTAATTGTTTTAAGTGTACCTTTCGGTGTGTGTCTGCATTGTGCATGCTTTTTAATATTCAGGTACTAACTATATCAGTCATACTTGTCTTGGATTAGTTTTAATACCTTATGTAGTATAGTATAGCTTGATTATTAAATAATAGTGTGTGCAAGATGAAAAGAATGTTCCATGTGCATTTAGCAAGTAACAAACATAATCTATGATCGAATCAAGTGCGGTGTGTGCTATTCAACTGTAGACAAAGCTAACGATAAGCCCAAGGAAGGTATAACCTATAACGTGTAACTAGGGTTGTTGAATATGATGCAGCTTTGTGTTATACATTAGTATCATGAATTTGAGATGACTGCGATCTTGTGCTGACTGACTGACTTGGCAGGTAGGTTTACCTTTACACTCTCTTATCGTTAGTCATTCCTGTTTTCATTCCTCATCTGTTTCATATAAAAACACACGGAGCGTGTGGTTGTTTAGTGATCGTGTTGTTTTGCGGTGAACTTGATTTGCATTTAAAAGGGACCTACTTACGACGTAAATTACAAGCTTTTTCCCCACTTGGCTCCACACACTTCACTTATGCTCAACCTTAGCTCGTTTTTCGTTTCATTTATCTTCTTGCGATGTATACTATGTTGTGTGATGTCAGTTACTGAGTCTGAACTCTGCTCATAACACAAACCCATTTCATAATCAGCATAATAATAATCATGCACAGATATCCGACATACGTGAAACAGTACAGGACATTAAAATTTAATATAATTTTAAATTAATGCATAATGTTATGCTAAGAGATGCTTGATGGGAGATAATGGCTTATAATGGGGGAACTAACTTTAAGCTTCATTTGACAAGTTTGGTCAGTTTAAGTTTCCTCTAAAGTTCACTAAGATTGAACATAGTGCTTCATTTCATATTTATGTTCATAATACGTCTTGTATTGTTATGGCGAATATCTATACGGTGCAATACACACAGTAACTATAGATGATACCATTTAATTCGCATTATAGACAAAGCCAAAACCAAGAGTAAGCCAAACTTCTTTACTAATGTAGGAATAACTACTTTGGCTTGTGTTGCGGTTTCGTTTCAAGCAGTTTCTATAAGTATATATAACAAGTATTTCATAATTGATTATTATGCATATATGTTGTGGTTGATGTTTTATGGTTATGCTTACTTATGATTAGTATGTTTATAATAGTTATAGTTATATAACACAGATTGGTTTAGTTTCTAGAACATGAATGAGGCGGTGCGGTATAATGCACTTAATGCGAATCTAATAGCGAATGGTACCACGACGCAGTATTCTAAAGAATCAAGTCTTGTCTTAAGTACTTAAAGTATAAGTGTAAGGATGTTATAAAATGTTTCATATTTATTACTGCTGTTGTGGTATCCTATAATAATACCAAAGTGTATATTATTATGCAGGAACATCTCAGAAGAAGCACAGCAGTATGTTTAACTTTAGTTTTCTCTATACACTGTCTTTCTAATCCCATCAAGTGTAAGGAAGATTTTCTGGTGTTATGTAGAGCTGGCTAGCCAGGGCGGGATTTCATCTGCAATCTTCCTCAAAGAAGTATTATTTATTTGAGCAACTTTAAGTTTTTGGTGTAAACTCGACAAGTCTTCAGATTGCATTATGAAAAGTATGGTTCTTAGAAGAGTATTCTATTGGACGATCTACTTTTCCCTTGCAAACCTTTAGGCTGTTGCTGTAGTCTTCCTTCTTGTCTGTCTGATTTAAGAAGGAAAGAAGGATTTTCGTGAAATAGCTTCTATGTGGACACATTATCCTCTAATGTATGTAAGTAGGTAATACCGCGCATTGCATTTCTGTCTGCTTTGAATATAACTATAAGTACCTACAACACTTACACATTATTTTACCTTGCAGAGTAGCATCTACCCCATTGGGGAGTTATCTGAAGCAGTCATACAGATACGCATACAAAATTAATACACAGTTCAGAAAAACTCATGCAGCCAAAGCGTACGAATTCTAACAAGTACATACGCTGCACTAGTATTTACTAGAAGGGTAGTAGATGGAATGGCTCTGATGGAATTACCTGACTTGTCTTCTTTGGGATTTTACACGACTGCAGGGAATTATATGAATGCAATGCAGTTGTACCATAGATAGCCTTTTATAAAGAATACCATCCATAGAACACAACTAGACAGACAACCCAGCAGACGGAAATTTCGAGGCGCATGTATAAGTAAACTTTAGTTATTCGTAAGCTTTATGGTACTAGTCTCAGCTGTGGCATTAATTCTCTTACCTAAAGCTAAAACCCAAGTCTGCTTAATATTATGCATTTGCTCAATGTACAATGTACAATTTTACATAGAAGATATTACAGCCTTTGTGCATTTTAGCATGTATTTTATTGCAATAGTTCATAAGGGAGGAACATTCTATGGAAGTCTACAAACGCTTTTAATACTTACAACACTATATTACATTTATAAATGTATTCTTTAATTAACAAAGAGCTTTTTGTGTAGATCAACTTATTGTTTAAGTAGTTTTACCTTTACGTAGTTAGTGTACATACAAGGAACATAAATACTGCAGCACACGAACATTACTTTGTTAAATGTTGCACATTTTCTATAGTTAAAGTAATTATAGGCATAAACTTTCTGTACGTTGATTATTTTCCTCCATGTAGGTAGACACAGCCAAGGAATCTATACCTACACCCTACATAATCATTATTACCATGAAACATGGGAAGTCCTAAGGTAGACGGTGTGTACTGCGTACCTAATTAAATCTCCAAGATTCTACATATTTGTACCATGCTGTAGTTCGTGTAGCAGTATTTATGCTTTGTTTTGCACTATAAACAATATTGGATAGGTAAAGGATAGGAAGCGTTGGTAAAAATTACGGATGATGTTGTCTGATGCAGATGCGATGACGTCTATTGCACTAAAGTATGTAAGCACTAAACCAAAATTTGTTTTTAGGAACATACGTTCACACTGCATCAATTACACCAACATCCCTTTACACTTTTGTTTGTAATCAGTGTGTGATATCATACAATTGTTGCAGGTGTTTGTATTTAGCGTTAGAGATCGTACAAATACGTATCAGTATCAAATGTAGGGAAAACTGGTGCATAATATTGTTTTACATTGCAGTGCAAGAGGAAAGTGTAACTATAGAGTTGATACGGAATGAATAAATTCAGATAGAGTAGAATGAAGCTGAAAATGTTCATTTATTATGCATTAGCCATCCACAGTTAACTAAAAGTGAGTTGCAATGTGATACAAACTTACGCCACTCCGTGATGAAACCCAGTCGTGTAGTTGTTAGTAAAGCTAAGTCATGCCAGTCTCGTTGATTGACGAATTTATGGTTACCCGTGGAGCTAAGGGACTCATTTCTGATTTCTGCTTTGGTACTTAAGTTAAGTTATGCTGCTTCTCGTTAGCGAAGAGAAGAGCAGAATAAATGCATTCCTTTTCGATTTGACTCGTGAATATATTACGCGTATGTAAGTAAGTAGGTATCTTTTATTTACATATGTATATGAGTTTATGCTTAATATGGTTTACCTTTTTCATGTTAGAGGATGAGAAGAAGTTACAACTAAGGAGCTCTTCCTACATATATAGTGTGATTGCGCATCAGTTGAATGACTCCCTCATATTATTATCACTGCTTTTTTATTTCTCTAAGTTGTATCTGTAGGTATGTCTTTTTTAGTGTATCTGTATTTGCAGTAGGTATGTAGTATTTATATTATGCAGTGTAGTTTTCCTGTCACTGTCAGGCAGGTTATCATTCCATTTCGTTTATTTGGACAAGAGCCAAGTTCAAGGCTGAAGAGAACAGAAACGACTAAGTTAGGCATTTGTTTTCTGTGTTAAGTTATTACGTATGTGTCTATGCATATGTAGATAAGCTGTAATAAGAAGTAATGTAACGTAACATGTTTAGAAGCATGTAATGTAAGATAGAAGTCAAATGATCTGGATTGGATTTTGTGAGAAACTAATCGCTCTGGATTGTTGTCATTGAAAGGAACGTGACATTGTTAAGATGACATTTGAAAAAAGTGCACATACATACCTGTCGTGACGCGTTTAAGTTGCCTCACCACAATCCTTACCTAGAGTGTAGGATATACTGGTAAAAAGTAAAAAATAACAACTCAATCCAGATCAAGACTCATCCGGCTTATTTAACAAGAAATAACAAATACTAATACAAACAAATAAGTAGGAGAGTTTCATTTATGGGGAGTCGAGTCAGAATTATAATACTCTGGGGCTAAACAATATACCATTTATTACGTACACATGTAATGCATAAACATTTTTTGTTGATCTTTATAGCATGTTGTATGTTCATGTTGAGTTAGACCAGTCTGACTGATTCGAGACGTATTTAACTGACTGGGGCTGGGTTATTGTGTCGTTGGGTGTGTGTCTATGTCACTATATCACTAACTATTCATGGAATCTAATAACAATCTAAATAAGTACTCCCATTCCCTCGTCTTTTCTCAGCCCATTCACCACACAAGAGAATAAGGACTTAAAATCGATCAAACGTACCACACTCTGTTACTCATGAGAAATCTGATAGCCATGTTCCACTGGAAATATCTCTTGGCATCGTAAAAGGAAAGAATGTGTCATACTGAAATCTACGCTCACTAGCCCGTTTCTCTACACTGTACAGAATCTCTCTTTTCTCTCTCACGTTTCTCCATAGCTTGATTAAACACCCTATTACGTATCACTATATTTCCTGGATATAACTACCACCAGTGTATTATGTCAAGTGTGAAGTTTCTCAAGTAGCTGCTAGATCTTATGAATTGTTGGTGAGGTACCTATTGTTACCTCAATGTGTACTTATATATAACCTAATGTTAAATGGAAGAACGGATATACGCGCATTTAAGAGTATATACAGTAGTGCTCAATAAAATCTTTTTTCTAGATTTACTTCTCTCAGTTAAGGTAACTTAAGGTAACGTACCAAAGACAGACTAGCTCCTCTACTGCATTCCCTAAAGGTTTCTCTTCACTTGACTATTTCTTCGGATCCGACGTGTGGTGTGACACGTTTATTTATTCTCACGTGCTATATGTATTTCTATACTTCGTTCTCCTACATTTCTTTACCTTAATAAATATCCTAAAATACTATAGGCCAATATCCCCTTCTTCATCCTCCTTAAGTGAATGAATATTCCGACATATTTACATTAACCGCATTATCCGTATATTTATACTGGGATTTATTTACACATTTAAGTAAATACATATACCACTCTAATCCTAAGAAAGTACCTAACCATTTATTTGCCTATACATCATTTATACATTAATCGTAAGGAAATGTAACTTGTTAGTAGTCCCTCAGTGAGTAGTAGTTACCTATCTCTGCCACGTTATGTAAGATTAGGCGGAGGCCCAACATTAATCAGTCCTAGTACTCAGCTCTTAAAACTTTAGCTCGGCTCGACTTTGTGAAAGTTCTATGTAACCTCAGACTTTTCCCTTAGAGATCCATTATTTTATTCATTATCGAAAGTTTCTACTAAATGCTCCATGTGCCATGCCATGCCATGCCAGACCAGGTTCAAGTTTGTCCAGTAGCTCAACTATGTTCTTAAGGTTGCTACTTATTTACTTTACACAAACTTATACTTACTTTTCCTGTGGTATTCGTAGTCAGCCTAGTTATACACCAAACCAAAACCAATATTATGGCATTCTTGATTGTTTTAAACTTTTTCACTGTACAGACATGCACAATTATTTAAGAATCCAGTATTAATTCTAATTTAATGGATATACAGATTAAGTATATCATTCTTCCTTTCATTTATATTGAATAATACTGAAAAGTTCGTATTTAGTTGCAAGTTACAGAGATATTTCCTCTTTTGTAATTTGTGTACATCGGTACAAGCAATAGATTCGTTTACTCCATAGAGTAGAAAAATATAGATAGATTTGTTTAGCTTTAATACTAGTACAGGACAAAGGAACGTATAGTTGTTTATTTATAAATACGTAGCATCTGGAGCGAAACTGATCGAGAGATTAGAATTTGATCCAGAGTTCCATTTAAAATTGAATTCAGTGGAACTGGAGAACATGTTATTACGAAAGACTGCACGCTGAAAAGGTGCGTCCGGTGGTACATAAATAAAGGAGATAGCATTAGTCAGACGAGATTCCCCAAAAGTTCGACTGAGCTGAGGAATAAAAGGAACAAAATCTGGAGACCAAAGGAAAGCAAACCTCAACACCTATACATTGCTCTAATGTATTTAGTTACCAACATAGTGGAAGACTGTGGCAGTTGTGCTGCGTATCTGCAGTGTACTTAGTGATGACTAGTCAAGTCACTTTTCTATCTGCTCTCAGAACGTCAGTAGTCCGAACATTCCTCATCTAAAACTGCTACTGCCATGATGCCTTGCACTACACAGTGAGAGAACACAACCCAACCAGAAGCCTAAATTACAATGTCGGAAATCTACACACAGAATACAACTATATTGCATTGGATAGCATGGTGGGACTTTTTGTTCTCCATCCATTTCATTCCATTCATTCTTTTTCATCATCATCTGATCCGCTCTCTGTTTTTCACTCGCTCGAGGGTTTCCTTTGCGGTCTTTTCCGCCTTCCCATTTCATTTAACTATACACAAACTATGTAGGTACGAGTTAACATTTGGTTGTGTCAAATACATATTGAAATACGTGTAGTATATCAAGAAAGTGTTTTCCTTTTTCCACAGTAAGAATTTCAATTCGAGTGAGTTGCACTTCGTTGGGTCTGTCCTGTCCTTACTACAAATATATACAGTACATACATTCTATTCTTTATTCCCTTACGTAATGCCTTGATTACTATTGAGTGAGAGTGTGTGTGTTCTGTGGAATACACTATAGCAGAAAATTGGAGAACACAGTTAACAGACGTCTCTAGATTACATCACACAACAAAACAAAGCAGTTGCTCATCCCCAACTAGTCTTCGCTATGAAATAAGAACAAAGTCAGGGAACACATAAGATGTAATAGTTTTTTTACTTAGGTATACGGTAACTGCAGAAGAAAGGGCAACTGGATATTCGATCCTGTGGAGTGGAATGGAAACCTATCAAGTACATATTGTTTTGTAAATATTACATATGCACGTTGCAATGCATTTATGTAGATCTATATTTTATATGACTTACAAGTAAAGATTCTATGTATCTACAGATTTAGGGATGCTGACTTCCTAGGTTAGATGATTATACAATGTTCCTACAAATCATTCACAAAGCACAGTAATAAATACCACATAGCTTAGAAAAGAAACCACATTGCAATCGAGAATGTGTTGTAAATAATTCTTCATTTCTTCTATGATAGAAGCACTGCATCAGATAGAAGTTCTATCTGATGCCGTGCTTGTACTGCACTATTTTGTAATAATAAGATTACTACACTATTTATGTCTTCTATACCAATTATTTATAGAAATGCATAGAGCGAGTTAAATCTAATGTTCCTTAATATAACATGGAATAACTTTATTCGGATATGGGTACTTTAAATCTTAATGTTCACATTTCATTTGCATTGAACTATCAGAATGATTCTGTCTGGTATATCCTAAACAGCTTTTCTGTCTATCCCTTAATTCTTCCAATGTTTTTTACTCTCAGTTAGATGTTCGAACCATGCATATTACTATGAGGTATGTGTATATTCGTACGCACATGGAATACTAATGGGATCTTCGTACGTCTCAACGCCTTTTTATCTCCGAATGGAGTGGGAAATCTGTTATGGCTGTGGATAGTTATGTTCTCCGACTTGGATCCTTTCTTAAGTTAACTTTCAAGAAGGATCAAACTCTTTGGTTTAGCTAACCTCACACACACTGGCTCACTCATTGTCAGCTGCTGGCTTTTGGTATTGTCTTGTCGGCTCCTGTGAGTATTTATTAAATATCCATATATTTAGTCATGGTTCAAATAAAACTTCGTCTGCAGAGATTGTCTACTATAAAACTTAACCTTGTTCCACTACCAAGTGCATATCACTATAATGGTTTGTTTTGTCTGCGGTAATTGCATTGCTATTATTATCCGTAGAAACTGTATATAATTTCAAAATTCAAAGCTATACGGTAAAAGCATTTTAATAACTAAGGATGGGTTTACTTACTGGGGTTTCCTATGCTTATCTACTAAATGAAATTATGACATTCCCCTTTATTACATATCAAATAAAGGTTTCTGTAACGTTCACCTTGCAATAAACATTCCCCTCCCTGAGTATTGCTTTGTAAACAGTAAAAAAATTATTCTAAATAATAAATTGGGATGGACGATAGATTTCGAATAACAAAGTAGCTAAATTCATGTTTAGAATATGTAATAATAAAATGGACTTTGGAAATTAAATAATAAAGTAATGTAAGGGATGATGAATGGAAATAACCTTGCGTGGAGAGAGAAGGTTGAACTATTTGTATACGTCTGATAGTAGTTGGAATGGTGTTAAAGTATTACCTGTATAAATGAACAAAGATAAAGGTATAAATAATCGGTAATGGGAATATTCACATGTATCTTCATTGTAGTACATAGTGTTAAGTATTATTGCATGTATGGTAAAAGGCATAAATAAACGATGTCAATAATGTTATTATGCAAATATTCTATCCATACGCTCACGCTCTATATAGATTTGAGTTATTAAGTATTGTACAGAGTACAATACACCTATCTTTATCCTACACATCTCTGACTCAAACTCTGTATGCAATTCAAGTGGAATATTTCCAATAGTTAGGACTATTCATCAATTAACAGTTGTGATTTATTGCAGTGTGCATCACATAATCACATAAGGCACACCTTGTGTATTTATTGGACATTATGTTCATGTTCTAACTACAACAGAACATGAATGAGTAATAAATATGCATCTTTGTGTACACAGTACATTTTGTGTACATCCAGATGAGTCTAAGTTAATATCTGTATGTCGTATGTTTTTAATAGCTATGTGGGTTAACTTCACTTTTATTACTTTTTGGTAATACAAAGTTACGCAATAATCTTCTCTCCTCTCTGTCCAAGCACGTTCCAATTCCAAAATTGAATAGTTGTTTGGATTTTCTTTGTAAGTCTGCAATATAACTAACACATATATTTAAAAGCAAAACTGGCTAATTATTCAAATGTTTTTCTAACTACTACAGTTGCAACTTATTTTAAGACATGTATTTTAATATAGTACGTCATATTGATTCCTGTGCCTTCAAAGTTAATTTTCCTTTTGGAGTTAAGGAAATTGTTTTCGATTTTGTGTACCAGAGAAGTTTACACGATTTGTGTATTTAAATGTTAGTAGTCGTAATTGAATATGAAAGTGCTGAGAATGACTGAAGACGAGAGATTTCCTTATTTTGATTTGGATTGAATTGTGATGCTAACTTTATAAATTGGAGTGACATTGGATTGGGAAAGTTGACATGAAATTCATTTGCAGATGTGACTGTAAAGAAGAGATTGAGTCTGCGGAAGCTAAGCGGAGAGTGAGGGAAAGTTTAGTTTAGTGATATGGCAGAACTAATATTAAAAGAAAGTTTGACTTGTGTAACTCCTACTTTCCACATGAGATCTCAAATGTCGTAGCGAGTGGAAACATATAAAGGTAGGGTGTAGGTACATACATATTATTATTATAATTCCTCGGATCCGAACGCAAACCTTGTGATTTGGACTGCCTTTACACAGGTACCTACATGGTGCACATCCACAACTGTGTAAGCAATCCATAGAAAACCAAAGGGCATGAATTTTGTAAAGTTAGACGATGTCATGTCAACTTTGAGGGGAGTATGACGAGATTATGTAGGATTCCGAGATATTCTGAGTCAAGCCAGGAAGGGATATAAGGTGTTCAGAGTTCAGACTGGAGACACATGTTACTTACTCGGCATTTCTGTACCTACGTTTAAATTATAGAAAAGACTGGATTTTACATGCACATGAACAGTAGAACTTTAGTACTATTTACCTTGTACCTCGTGTAGGGTGCGGGTGGGTGGCTTGGTTTGGCTTGGCTTGACTTTGGTTTGGTGTGCCGATACTTAAGTCAATGTCGATACTTACATTACATTATAGTACGCTTTCATTTGTCTGTAGTAAAAGTACAGCCATTTCTTAAGTAAATAAAACCGTCTGGGTTTTTTAATTTTAGTTTTTTATCAAAGCATAGCCTCCGACTCTGTGTATAGTGTAGAGTGTCGACTGCAGACCTGGATGACTGTGGACTATTGTAATGTAGACTGTAGACAAGAGTGAAAAGACAGCTGCAACTATTATCGCACTATTGGTAGGTATGGCGCAGAGAATTTAATCACTTGTCCTGTTTTGTCCTCGCCTCTACTTAAGTAACTGCTCTGTCATGTCATTTAGGTCAACATAGCTAAAGCCAAGTCAGAACCAACTGTGTTCGTAATTTTTAATGAACGTGGGTATGCATAATGCATGTATTTGCATAGAGATTTCAATTGGGTCACTACAGACATACTTACAGTACAAAAAAGTACAACAGGAGATTGTTTGCCTTCACTAGTACCAATCCCATTAGAAAACTTAACTCCACAGCACGAAGAGTCGAATACTAAGAATATTTCAGATCTTCACTTTCTTTTGTGCCGCACCAATATACCTTCTTGTGTATTGTTTTCCTATTGCGTAACTATGTACCTGCTAATGAACCAATCGTACACAATAGAGCTATGCCAAGTACTTCTCACAAGAAATTCTTCTACCTTTCGAATACGTATACGTAATGCATGTTTTATTAGTCTATCCATTTACACAGCTTCTAGGTATTTCTCTACGACTTCTTTAATTCGCAGTTATACAACTTTTTATCGCTTTCCTTGTTAAAATTATGTAAGATAAAAAGGCGCACTCCATTTTCCCAATGTTTACTATAGTGAATATATACACGTAAATAGGTTGTTCTTGGTTTTGGTAAATGTGTTGATGTTGTGTTATTGAATGTACGGGTCAGTTTATCGTTCCCCAGCGTAATGACCTGTAACGATTTTCAGTAATCGGAAGGCGGCAAAGCAGAGTAATCTTTTCTTTTACAGTATTAACTACTGGTCTGAAACTTATAAATGACCCTCACCCGTCACATAAGTAATTGATCAAAACAAAGTTGGGCACAGCACACTGACTTTGTTTACGTATGAATTCTCAGTTTTATCATTACTGTGGGCACGAAACATGTGCTTCTGAAAGTAATTGATGATATATTTACAATGTAGTTCGTATACTTTCTATGTTCTCGTGGTTATCTAAAGGGAGACATCACAACCCAAATTTTATTATTTATTGTATACCTAATCCATTTCACTTTATTCACCATCCTTACACAAATACCATCTTTATATTGTATACAAGGTATTAGAGGGTTTGTCTTTACTACTAAACACAAATTCAAGGAATTCTAAGATGTGTCATAGTCAAAACACTTAATGAAACTCAGAACGGGTTAGTTATGTAATATTCCGGGTATTCTACTCTGCTTCCCATAATTTATCAAGAAGGTTTTGTGCTTCATAAATGTTATTGTTTCATCCTACCTTCCTGGAACTATCTCGTATTGTAGGTAGTTTGGAATTGACCTTTTTTAGTATTCAATGGGAATATTTCCATGCAAATATGCCTATTACAATCAATAATACTGAAGTGTGTCATTTTACTTTGTTTTATTAAACTTTGTTTTATCTAAAAATAGTCGGTCAACTATTTTGCACAACTCAACTGTGCATAAATGTTTCTAATTCTTCCACGAACAGTAGATTAGCTTTCTTTGGATAAGTAGTATTTACATGCACGGGCATTTATGTGCTAGACCTTAAATGAATCATAACTTTTATATGTAGGCAAAACTTTATAAATACACGTTTGGTTAACCCTTTCGTGGCAAACTGATTTGCTCCAAGGAAAGAAAAGAAATAAAATGTCGATGGTTGGTTATTTGTTGGTTAACTTTGATTTGATAGACTTTGTACTTAGCTTAGTCCGGTTTTGTATGAAGTTTTTCCAACTAGAAACTACTAGTTTGAATTGAGGCACACAGAGTCACAGTCCACAGTACAGAAATTGAACTAGGTACATATGTACCTTGGTAAAGTAAGGATGAAGTGGAACAATGCTGCTTTTGTACAAAAGGTATCTAGAGGCTATTGATGGCGCCAGACACTTTTCTAAAGTGTCACTCGGGCCCTGCCATACTGACTGACTCTAATGTAACTAACTGCGGCAGAACAAAAATGCTCTTTTACATTGACTGACTGACTTTAACAGTTCAAGTCAAATTGAATCTATAATATAACTCTATAAAGTAAACTTGAAAGAGTTGAGACGAATTCTAGCATTCTAAAACTAGTAGTTCTCAGTATGTACATATAGCTACCTAATTTCGCCGATAGTTTCGACAGTAACAATATTCCTGGCTGTCCAGTCTAGTCAAACTATGTAACTTCGGTTCAGTACATGTAGTCACTGTAACCAGAAGGATTGCAAACTACTGCAGAAATTTTATAGAGTCAAAGTCTTTGGGATTCTTTTTTGAATCACTTTCCTCTTTCATTCCATCTGGCTGGGTACCCAATGCAATCTGACTAATAAACCAAGTTCTACTCTACTTAAGCTTAACTATATAGTTTTTCCGTTCATGTAGGTTACATACTGCTCCTAACACTACTACTAGAGTGATTAATATGTATGTATACCGCACCATATGTGGTAAAATGTACAAAATATAGTAGGTATCTATGGCATGTGGTTAGTGTCTGTATTGCGATGTATCACAAAATCAATATCTGCTTGCAGGACAGGACATTGGTTGTATTATTTACATGTGCATATCATAAAAGTGAGGTAAAGTCCGTCACAATTTTAAACTTGACCACAACTTGTACCATTGGTTTACATTATCATGGTTGGGAACTTGGAAAATATAAAGTGCAATGCAGTAGAGTAAAGCCTACATAATTCTGTGGTTAAAAATGTCATGTCTAGTGTGCAGAAGTGTTTATATTTGGAGGATGGAGTGTAAATGTAGTTCTACCTGTAAAATTGTAATGTAATTTAATAGGAGGGAAATTGGATGTGAGGGAAGAGAGGAATGCCATGTCATGAGCTTACATAAGTTAGTGAAGTATCCAATTAACTAGGTATCAGCAACATTTCTGTTAGTAATACAAGTGCCTACAGACTCCTTGTACACAGACACATGCATAAAGATAGAGAGTGCATTTGACAGTTTGGCTGTCTGTATATTTGGTACATTAGTATGTTATGAGAATGAGAAGCTGTGAAAGTACGTGCAACTAGAAACTGACAACACTTACGAGTAGTATTGTTCCATCACCAGAATCTCTAAAGAGAAAGGAAGAGAAATAAAAAGAGTTAACGGGAGGAAATATTGCACTCGTGTCATTCCCTTAAGAGCCGCACCAAGCGACGCAACTACCTGTCTTTTATTCCACAAATAATGCCTGGCATTGTGCAAGATGGGATTTTCTGGTTAGTAATAGAGTGTAGAGTGGAACTGTAGTGAATGCTCTACATTATGGCTTTTCTCGCTCCGGCTTGAGTGAAGTGGAGTCCTATTGGACTGCTTATGCTACTAAAAACTTTAGTTTTAACATACCTATACATAACAACACGCTAAGCAAACTTATGTACCCAACGTACACATTGCAGTTCTGTAACTAACTTACCTTCCACCTTCCCTCAGTCTATTTCCTATATCCCGAAAAGAGTGAATTGAATATCTCATGTATTATTGTGATCTCACTACTGCTCTAGGTTTCGCGTGTATTGTAGTTTGTAGCCTAATATATGGTATACTGCACCGTAGATCAGTATTGTATTATATGTATGTCTTGTGTAGAGTTGTAGTAGGGCTGTGTAGATACGTAGTAGAAGAAGGAGAACGTTCACCGAGCTTCTCATGCAATATTGATTGGATGAGTGGTGCAAGAGGCACTTCTATAAAGAGCACCACACACAGCCGACTCTACAAAATACAAGAACTCGAACGTCCCTTTCCTGGCTTTTTAGACTGCAGAATAGTAAATGGTTGAATTGTACATGAGGATGTGGATGAGAAGTTAAAGTCAAAGTGTCTCTATAGGAGATCTAAAGTTATGTGCACGCTACAATGCAGTGTAGACAGATAGAGCAGTAAGGATTCTATTTTCTATTGTGTGTAATAGAGTAATAGACTATACACAGCTACCTCCTCTATGGTACTACACTTAACAAAGTCTCTAACTTATTGTCGTATACTTTGTATCCTACTTATGTACATAATCCATAGCTCCAGGATCATTGTTAACTTCAATGTAGTCAAGTCAAGTTACGCATTATGTGCTTACGTACACTATGATACGTACTCCGTTCCTTTAGTGTGCTATACAGAAACTTTATTTACTCAATATGCCGTCGGATATTGCTTTCTGTACCTAAATTATACCTATACTTTACCGAAAATAACTAAGATCATCATTATACACATGGAATCTTATGCAAACATAAGAGAAGAAGTTGATTGAAAGGAAGAAAGCTCATTTTCCTTTAACTCTGTACTCTGTTACCAAAATTGTCAAAAGGAAATTCTAAACTCACATCACAAATCGATTCTCTTCATCATATGTACTTCATTTTATGTATTCTTTATTTTTCTTTGGCGAACACTACTTTTTTCCTTAGGTAATGCATTACCTGATAAAACTATATTATTGGCTGCAGCCATCTAATTTTGTAATTAAGGAAAATTAAAATGTAAGCAGTAAAATGAATTATTTGAGATCTAAGTTAAGAGAACTGAAATTGAAACACATTTTACGAACATTTATTAAGAAAGTTTACGATATCGTATTTTAGTACAAAAAGACAGAGACACGTATAGAAAAAGGAGTTTTAGTGGTAGGTAGTAACTATTTACTATATGCAACAATACAACAATTACATAAAATAGAATTTGAGACCACCATAGTTTTCTCTGGATACTAGTACGTTAGAAGAAGTGTTTTCTTCTGTGGCACAATATATTTGTAAGTATTTATTGTATTTTCTGGTAGTGTTCCCCTTAGAGGAGCGTACATAAAACATGAGTACTAACTTATAGTATTTTGTATTGTTAGTATAGGTAATAACATATAAATGCAAGAAGAGGTAATAAAGAAACTAGGAAAGTTGAGCTAAGTATAGAAAAAGTAAGTATCGCTTGCACGTAAGGGTATTATGTAGGTAGTGCCCTGTAATTTCCTGCCGTTGAGTTAAAGTTGGAGGGTTAATGTACGTAAGAAATACTTTTTGCCGACAATTCAATAAAATATTGGTATTGATCTTTGATTAGTTACTGTGAGTGGCACTATCTGAAAGTAGCATCGAATTATATTACATAGGACTGCGTCTTGTAACAACAAAATGGGTATTGAATCGAAAGAAAGAATTTAAGTTTTCTCCATAGAGGAATATTATTAGTTTATTGTGCGAGGGCTGAAGATATAGAGACAGAATCTATGGACACATGAGATAGTTTTAGTATTCATCGGATGTAGTTACATCTCAACTGAACTGACATCGCCATGAGTTTCACGATGTGTCTCTTGCTTTACATTTTATTATTTACTACCTATCCAACAGAATAGATTCTATAGACAAAACTTAAACGTAACGACAAGTCTGCGTTTAACGGGTTTTCCTTTTTCATGCCATAACTTAGATGTCTGTTTTTACTGTGACACATAGCCATACCCACAACTGCCTTTTTCTTATACCCAGAACGAAATACCGAAAAATCTCTCCTTCTTATATCTCGCATTTATTCTGTGGAAAATCCCTAAAAGACGAAGGCAATTGGAAATTGTATGTAAGAAGACACAGCAGATCTTACTGGCACGGGAGAAAAAGTTCAAATGCAGCCCCTGTGTGTATAAACTAGTGGTTTGGATATTATGTGCTTTATTTATACAATTGTAAGAGTACGTTGTTGGTAGGTACTGACAAAAGGTTAAGGTACCCTTAAATATATACTTGAAACCCGAAACGAAAAAAATGCTCAAAACACAAAACCAAGTCAAACCAGCTATCCTATCCGTATCCGAGTACAATAAACAAGAATACTGCAGTCAAGTCAAGAACCTAACCCTTATATCTATTTCTTACCTATGGATACGGAATTACAGACACACTACAGTGACTTACAAGTACCTAGATGTTTATATATGCGAGCTAGGTACTAAAGTATTACTTTAAGTTGAAGAATAAAATTCTCTTTGCTTTGTTTGCTCTCAACTCAAGTTTTGAATGCTCTAAAGAACTATTTGTATTTTTTCTTGTAAAGTGGTCCTGCTATTGATATAGGATTGTCCGCTTTTAAAAAGATGTGTTGGACCTTGCTTACCTCGTCAATTCTGGTCTGCTTACCATCTGAATCTCGCATTACAATCCCTACCCTCTAAACCGACAGTGCAGTGTCTTCGTATTATTACACATACAATCTAAATGAACAATTTAACGAAATGCACCTCCCCTACACAATACAGATATATAGATAAAGAATAGGAGCAGACGTAGTACACAGAAATACCTACTTAGACATTGATTGTCCCTTTTTACGAGAAAGGAATAAAAATGCTTTAGTTTATGTTTGTTTAACTACGAGTATTATGTATCTTAATGTAGATTTCAATTGAAAGGAGAGATAGTGCAACCCCAATTTGATTTATGATTATGATGTAAAATGTGATTGGCAGTTCCATGTAATTTATAGCCTTCTGTCAGATTTTCACGAGCAAAAATAGTATGTGTAGATTATTTCACCCCCAATATATGTGCTTGTATTTGTACGTGAGAACACAATGTGGAAATCAATTCCTGCCACGGATTTGTTTACAATTCTTTTTTGGTTCAACTTTTCTATTACCACCATGTTACATTAATGTATATGTGGTATTGAGATTATCGAATTGTGCTCGCGAAATCGTTGTCAGGCTTATATTTTTCAAGAAGGTATTGATATTCTCGCTAATAATAAGAGATTAAGTATAAAAGTACTTATAAGCAGTACAGGGATATATAAAAAAGTATGTTAACACAGAATTCCTAATGATCATAGTAAAAGATGTAGTATTATGGCAATGTCAGTGGCAAAGTAAAAGTTCATGGATGATGATGGGAGGAAATGACTTGAGCTAAGCTGACGTGAGCACTGATCTTGACTTTAGCTTTATATTATGACTTGAATTCTAGCAGTTCAGACAAGAGCAGATGGCAGATGGTATATATAAGTAAGCGTGCGGTTCGGGATGGAATTCAGTGAAGCAGAGATGAAAAACTGGATAAAAAACAAAGTATTCTCTGTATGTATTTTATTATAGGCTGTATCTGCACTTGTATGGATAAAAGGTACAGACGTACTCGCTAGTAATACTAATGTATGGAAGGAATACTACTACTGACATTCTTGGTTTATTTTTTGGTGCATACTACATAAACATCCATGTGTGCCTATGTAAGTTGCAGTTTTTCTAGAGTTCAGTTCAGACTCTTGAATCAAGTCAGGAAAGCCTTCCTTTTAAGCTAAAAGTAAGCACATCGACTTTTCCATCGCGTAATAAGTTACAACTACAACTACCACCACAAAACTAATCGTAATATAGGAGCTGAACTGTTTTTACGTTTTTAATCTGTAGAGGAATGAAAGTGAAGTGAATTGAACTCTCTGGTTTTGCTTCTTACTTTTTACAGATTTGCCATTTAGTTCTTTTATAGAGAAATGCATTCGGGTACAGCATGCTTCCAATCTCATTCACATTTTACTACACAGTCACAGTGTGTTTAAGTAATGTGACTGTCTACAGGCATCTTGGGTTTAGAGTAAAATTGACTGTAGTGTAGTGCAATAATTTAGGTGTGTTACTTTGTATGTGTGTAATTCAATGTAATGTATAGTAATGCAATACGCTGATGAATATGTATAATTTAAGCATTTCCCTCTGAGAAACGAAGAAGAGTGATAGTTTCTTTATGTCGTTTATGGTCTATATAAAGTTAAGTGTCTTAGTGCATATTTGGACATAATACTCTAATAAGTATAGCTAATAGCCGACGACGTAACGTGGTAAGTACTTAAACGGGCGACGGCTAAAACATAAGTAGGCTAGCCAAGTCAAACCTTGCAGACCAGACGGTGCTAGGTTCTATCTCTATTTTCTACATAATAGAACAAACATCCCAAAAACATTGCCTTAGATTAAGATTACGTTGTAGCAGCCAGAGGACCCATATATCTTCGGTCGGGGCAAAATGCAGTTTGTGACTATTACTATTATACAAAATGGACATAGCCTCTCCTTTACACTTTAGTTTCTCTGTGATTCTCTCTTTGGTAATGTTATTACGTTTACAAAGCTACACATAGACACTTTCAGTAGATGTACGTGATCCAACCTAATGTAAAGAACATGGTTTGGTTTAGTGATATAAATTCTTTGCTATGTATGCAAAAGCATTATCAGAATTTCTGTTGAATTGCTATGAGCACTCTTGTAGCTTACAATGTTAGTATGTATGTACGTCTAGTCTTTGGTACGTAGAAAGAGCAATTGCTTTTAAAGGATCTCTATGGACATTTGCTAAACGCTTGAGTAGTAACCAAAAGAGTACGACTACTATTATTGGCTATTTTTCCCTTTATTGTAGTAGTGTCTGTGTCTCGAATTGTAGGTAGATTTACAGTGCAGTTGTAATGTCTAATTTAGAGTTTTATTTCACCATGAAGGTGGCTATTACATAGTCCATTTAATTTGGAAAGGAATTCCAATGTAAGCTTGATGTAATGTAAAAGAGAAAGAGAGAGTGTTTAGGTGTGAATTCGGACGGAGACAAGACAAGGGGAACATTAGAAAAATAACTACAGGTAAATGGTAAAGAAAGGAAGGTAGAGACGAGACAAGCCTTAAGACAGGACAGGTTATGTATGTAAGCACTTAAAGTATGTGCTTCTGCTGCGTATTGTTATTACTATAAAAATGCCCTCAGAGAGACTAGTCACTCTCACAGTTTCTTCCTTTTAATGGATTGCTAATGGTTGAGGTGCCTTATTTGGATGCAGTCTTAAGAGGGAGGTGAGTCAAGTGAGTAGATGATGTAACGCTTATTATACACAATGTAACCATTTTCATATTCCATACTATGCTTTTTTCTATGAATAATGAATCTCGTGCAGATGCATTATACATTTGATGGGAAATTTAACGAAGGTGTAATACAATGCACAGAAATGCACGATAATAAGTACAAAGGCAAAAGGTACAATGACTATGAATGGCTGACAATTATCTCTGCCTTGTCTTCTAACTTCTTCTGTTGTAAATAATTTTTCATTTACTAGGAAAGTAGATGCGGTGCTGTATGCTGATATATCCATAGTTCGTATTTACAATGTTGTTTTATATACAACTTGTAATAGATTGTATCCTTGTGGGTACACTTTTCTGTTTTTACTTTTGTCTCCAACGCAGAAATGTATTTACTAATAATTTTAGGTAGAACATTTAGGATTCATTTGCCCAATTTTCAGTTTACCTTGACTTTATTTTTCTTGTCCAGATTTGGTTGGTAGTCTTCCTTCAGGTATCTTATTAAAAGCTTTTCGGAAATCTAGGAATACAATATAGGATATTAGGCTAAGAAAGGTTGGTTGGCGGCTTTACTTGTTTTAAATCGAATTGTAAAATGTTGTAGAAAGAAAAGATGTTAAGAAGAGATCAACGGAAATACCATGGGACTATGCATACACACAAAGTGCATAGCTTGTTCACCTTATTGAAAAGGATAAAGCAATAGTGGACTGCTTGCGTATTGGATTTGTTACATAAAGATTACCTTATATGTACATATATTCAATTTGCTGTGTTGAATGTAAGCCCTTTTTGTATAGAAGAGGAAAATGTATTCTTGCTGAAGCCTATAGTGTGTACTTCCAGATAGATAGCTGTTTACAATTCCACTGCTCTGTTTGCATTGAATCTTTTGACAGAATGTAAAAGCGACTTGATAGATTTTTAGTTTAGTATGTGTTGTAGGATATACATAGAGTAGGAGTTTGTTTGATCTAAAAGCTACGTCTGTAGCCAAACTATCGTGCGAAAATGATGATGGTTCTATTCCATGGATGGGTTTTAGTTTACTATTCACGATGGTTGGTTTGGCCACGCTTTTACGCTACGGACGGATTCCGCCACTCGTAGATAAGCAGCTAGACTGTTTACTGAATTTTATGTCGTAAGAAAGTGTCAAGTTGATCCGGTATCATTTCATTTCACGATGTACTCTCCTCCGTTCATATGATGCTGCGTATTATACTAATGTACACAAACAGAACTTTTCATGTGTGTCGTTTTTTCTTCTTTCCATTACAGAGTTCTGTCACTATTTTCCTATACCTTCCACTGTTGTAGTGTGAGCTTACATAATATAAATACTTATTACATGCCAGAGTCCATAGTCCATATAGTTACCTATGTTCATTCTTTCGTGTTATGTTGTTACGTATTGCATCTGTGTATAGTAAAGTGCTTTAACCCGTTCATTGCGTATAAAGATGAAATTTTATTTTCTAATAATATTTTTTTATTTTATTGCTGAATCTATTCCGTTCCATACTCACATTACACAACATAACACATCGATAGGATTATCATATCTGCACTGTGCATATAGAAGCTGAGGGATATTATGTAGTTCTTGTGTACACAAGTGTAACGCAGTAAAGCTGCGATAATTTTCCTTACTTCTTTTATAACAGTCGATGAGTGAATATTCTGCAGAGATTCTCTTGTATTGCTAAACTTTACAAATCTTTAGGATTTCATTTCTAGTACGCGTCAGTTTACAGTAATATGGCTTAACTCAATATTTTTGTGTTTGGGTCTTGTGCAATAAATATAACACAGCGCTTCCGTGTAATAAGGCAATATCGACTGAAGCTATGTGAAGACCTATATTATAGAATGTAATAAATATAGCAATTTACCCTTTTACTCTATCAAATGGTGTACGCTAACAATAAAAATTTGATGTTCGTGCAAAGAAATATTCTATAAACAATATACAAGCTAGTGTTGTTCCAGAAAATACAGTTTTTGGTATCGAGGAAGAAAACGGTGGAATGAAAGAAGATATTTGCAATAGGGTACTAGAAATAACCGTCAAAATGGAACTATTGTAAACATCCGAAGTTGAACTTAAGCCTTTGTAATATTGGACAGTTTTCGGGAAATTGTCGATATTATTGTATGTAATAGGAGAAGTTTATAGATATCTCGAGCAATTGAAAGGAAAATGGCTGAAAATTTAGGAATAGATTTATGTAATAGTAAGTATCTGTACTTATTACTCCCTTGAAGTTAGCATATTGTTATTATTTTTTATTGAGGGCAATTCTTTCCAGTAGAATGGTACCATTGAATGCCGCATGCGTAGGTTTTGTATATTTGTTTCAAGGAGAAATGGTAAAGAACAGAGTCGCTCTGCTGTAGATCAGAAAAAGTTTTGTGTTTTGCAAAGTGGTTTTCAGAGTAAAGCAAAAAATAAACATGTTAACATTACGGAAGACTAAATATGAAATGTTTGTTGTGTGTGTTAGTATTTGTACATGCATTTATTTTGTTTGCTAGCTGGCATGGCTTAGCGTGGCCTGGGTTGGTACAGATAATGATTAAGTAGAGCAAGTGTCTCATGAACTGAGTGAGTAAACAAAACCAGAGTCGAATTTAACTCAGGTGTGTTTTTGTTGGCAAACCTAAGTATAAGTAGTAAGTACGTACTTCATTTCATACTCTGCAGACTACAGTGGATGAGTTTAAGAGCGAACTAATTGTATAATAGTTATATGTAGTAGTAACAGTGGTTGTTACCCATTAGCTACTTACTTACGACTGTAGTTTAGTAGTAACATAAATCCAAATAAATCGCTGGTGAGTATTATACAGAGAAAGAAGAGTGACAAAGAGCGAAATGAAGATACGGGTAAAGGTACGATGTTCTATGCCAAATGTGTAGTAATAAGGAAGAGATAGGGATAAGAGCCGTTATAAAGTGTAGGTGATTAGAGAGTGACTTTGGACAAAGTCGGAGATTCGGTCGTGGCTGTGAACTAAAGTAAGTACATAGACACTCTGGTTTGGTTTGGATCGGATGGCTTGGCGTGAAAAAGAGTCAATGAACTCCTTCTCAAGTATCAACTATGCTACGCTAGGTTTCAATTGCTTCTGCTGGATCATGTAAACCTTACCATATTCAAAATTTAACCTACGCTGATAACTACCAAGTAATATTACTAAATAAATGCTTACACAACGTATGCAGTTAAAGATATGATTTTAGGACACATTCAAGGAGCACACTTAACCGTAGAAGTCTAAGACAGTCAAAAGAAAATAGTTCAACTTTGGTTTAAAAAGGAAATTTCTACAAAAGGTTGTGCATTTTATGTTAAAAGCTGGGAAACTTTATGGAGAGAAATCAGGCAGGAAAAGTTGAGAAAAGTAACAATGAAGAATAGGAGCTTTAACCACAAAAGAGAAAAGTTGTACTGTGTTTGCATTGTAGACTGTAACAAGTGCGAGTTTACGACGAAATTATGTAATGGTAAGTAAGAGTAAAGAAACATTCAGAATTTTAGTTACGAGGCAAAATTACAGGGTGGCACATAAGCACACAACCTCCACTCTGGGTTTGCAATCAAGAGTTATGGTATCGGACTAGTAATAGCTAGCTTTTTTTAGCTGCGCACACTTGACTCACTTGTATAATTCATTTTGTAACAGTGCTTGATGTATTCTCTCGCCGTGAGATTGGGATTTATGGAAGTGCACAAGAATCTGATGATTTAATCCGCCTAGAATCCACTGTTGTGCTCAGCTTGAGTGTTGAACGGTGGACATAAGATGAGCTTACGCTTATACATATATATCACTTACTACTGCATTTACTACAGACGAAAGTTCACGGTGGTTTCCTTTAGTTTGACTTGGTTGGTGGGGAGAAGAAGCATATGGGACATACACGAGAACGAGAGCTCACTTATGTACATTACATCCCATCACATTTCCACATCTCCCAACATTAAGACAGAAAAAGGGAGAAGTAGAGCGGAGATTTCTTGTGCTATATCAAGAAACGTCAGAACAGGCCTGAGAGTAGTATACTTGTTAGTATCACTACGAACTACATAAAATAGTGCTCTGTTTAAATCCAAAGTAAAGTAAGACAAGACTGGAAAGTGAAAGATTTCTGCTGAAAAGAAGGAGAAAATACAGAATAGTAAGTAGGAGAGTGAAATATATAATGAAATGAAAGAACTTATACTTACATACATAAAAATACATAACACACCTAGTTAGAAAGAAAGAGTTTAAGATTCTTCTCTAATGTATTGTTCCGTATATGTATACGTCTATAGTAAATGGATTTAAGTGTACACGCAGTATACTCTATGGTTTGTGAATCGTGATTGCAAAAGAGAAGATGTAGACCATAACAGTAACAGCAAGGAGTAAAGAAGTATCAAGTAGAGAAGAAGCGTAGTGGGAAAGGCGACAATTTATTCGCACCACTTCCCTGTGATTTCCGCCTCATCATTTTTATTTCATTTTAGCTCCTGCCTCCTTTGCTCGCTCTCTTACTTTTCTTTCCTTACAATATTCTATCTTTGTGCATCTTACGTTAGCACATATTAGCATCTTCTTCCGTAGACTTACTTTCCTTCGTGCCTCACTATGCTTGTCTTGTCTTTGGTCCTCCTGATTTTACTTTGTATTAATAACGTACCGTCAGTGGACTGCACTGGATTGGATATACTCTCACAGTATTATTACAAACATTACTTAAAGCTTCCCTAATGCTATTCTAACCAGGAACACTACTTTGTCCTCACTTCTTTCCTTCATTTTTCCTTTAGAATAACCAATTTTCCATTCCACTTTTCCATTCTAATGGCTATATCTATTTACACTGCTGCACAGGATTTTGCATGCTGCTACGTTACGTTTTCCTTTTGCAAAATGTGCAGGCGTGTTAGTTTTAACTAACGTAACGTAAGTCTAAGGACAGGAAGACTCGAGATTCGGAGCAGAGCTTGCATTTATTATCATGTCTCCAAAACTAGCGAGAGTCAGTCAGGTTCACTTTAGTTAGATTGGCTTACTTGCCCTCACTTGCTTACTGTGTGAGTCGCATACTTATGTATTTTGTCCTTGTATTATTAGTACTTCTTCTCGTTGATAGTCATCCAAGTGAAATCGCTCTAACTCCCATCCCTTTTAATATAATATACACTCACACCGTTTGCCAAGAACGAACCTTAGTCTTTTTACTTTTTCTAAATTCTAATCTCTTCTGCAGTTGTTAACAAATTATTCTATGCAGAAGACAGCCCCAACTAATTTTACAAATACAAATACCAGAATAATGTTTGCCATACAAATCCAGTGTTTTTCGGTTGGGCTGCACTCAATTTAGTTGCAGTGTTTTTTTCATGTGTAAATACGAAGTAAATATTAAACAATATTTAAACCAAGGAAAAGTAGATCAGGGTCTCCAAAAACTCTTTACTGCAATAATTAGAACAGTAGTCGCACCAAAACCTTGAAATTTTTGGTTTTTGGAAAGCACAGCCCCCCTCCAGAGCATAACAGATTTATATAGGGAGATGTGTGAGCAGTAAAAAGGGTACATAAATGTGGTACCCTGTAGATATTATCCATATTATACAGTGATGTATGGTTTTTGGTATGGTATTTTAGTGGTATATATTGTAAAGTATGCATACGGAGTACCAGCGTGTGGCTGTGGTCTCCTTTTAGCCTTTTGTAAAGCCGTCTTGAAATATTTCAAGATGCAAAATAGAAATAGGTAAAGAATGGGAAAAGATATATTATTACAACTTGGAGACAGGTATGCAAATACGCAGGAAAACTTTATCAAATGGGTGAATTGTGCTAATTACCCATATTTGTAGTGCAACAAGAATGTTTTATATTTAAACTAGTAATTACTAGTCCTACGGACTGGCCGTGAAAGTAGTTGCTTTTGTTTGAGAAAAAAGATTTACATAAAATTCTAGAATTTAAATTAACTTTAATTGAAATTGATTGATACAATTTAGTAACACTGTTGTGAAACTGTTTATTGGTAATGTATGATTTTGCAATATGATATATACATTAAAATAAAATATTTTTCTTGTGTAATGTGCTCTGTGGAAGACCAGCTAGATTGTTAGTTAGGTTTTAGGTTTGAGTTTAACAATAAAGCAAATCAAATTAAATATGCATGGCTAATTCAAGACATAGCAACAAAGCCAGAGTCGGCTTTTCTTATCTGAGCAGGTTTGCAAATAAACTTATCGTTATCCTAATACCAGAAGACAGGTATGTGCTGTACTGAATCTTTGCGTACATTACGGTGCGCCCTAAATTTGCGGTATACCACTGCCAGATTCTGCAACTTAAGAGTATGCAAATTTTAGCCACTCTCTTAAGTAGTGCTATGCTTGGTGTCAATGGTCCACAGAGACTTAATGAGAAACGCTATTATTACTTCTTGTCATTACTTTTACTTAAGTATACAGTCGTTAGGATGTGTTCAGTGTTAGATATGGTGTATGGTGGTAAAATACAAGGATATTGTTTACTTGAGAGTATTAATTAGTATATTTTCAGCATTCTGTTAATAAGTAGGTAGATTCGTAAATTCTTTTAATAATGTATATCATTTTTGCTGATTAGAATTTTGGTGTAAATAATAAAATACAGCATATTTATATCAGTTAGGTATTTTGTCCGTAAATTCTTCGTTTGGTCAGCCAAAATGTAAAGTTACAACTTTTAAGTTTGTAATCATGCAATTAATGAATTAAAAATATGTATTTGTTAATTACCTAAAATAGTTATCTAAAAATTAATAAAATTCCATTCTAGCTACGTTCTTTGTGGAGTTACCTTTATGAAGAGGCTAGATAACATCAAATCGAAAGTTATACCGTGTTTTTGCTTCAGGACATAATTTATGTACCTTAGATTAAAATATGGGATAAATCATGAATTTATGATAACTGACCTACCTGAGGTTTCGAGTCAGTTTACCTTTCGATTTTCCCTCACATTTGTTGAAAGTTTGTTCACTGCAGTATCGATGGGTTGTGGTTGAGATTATTACTTTGTTGATTGCTAGTTAGAGTGCAGCGATGAAATTTTATGTGAATATATCCATCGTCCCGAGTAAATTTACAATTAATTACAACGCTCTGCTATAAATAACGCTTCAGATTTTAATAAATGATGTAACAAACGAAATGCTTACAAATAGTTTCCTTTGCTATATATGCAGTTGGTTAGTATAAATTGGTGTGTTAAAAGCTGTCAAAAGTTGTACATTTTGTGTAGTGTGTACGCATTTAATATGCATGGTAAATAGCGAAAACCCAGTCATCCAATGTACATTAGAGAGAGCTGACATACGAAGGGGAGTGTGCATTTAATTTTTGAGCATAAAAGTAACCAGGTATAATGTAATCTGACTTGAGTGATCGGATGTGAACATAAAGTGTTTATATAGTGTGGTTTTTGGTTTTGAGTTACTTGGCTGGAATTAGCCTAGCCCGTATGCAAAGGTAAGCATCTCTCAGTGTTTGGATAATGGTGAGAGCTAAATGGACACACTTTACGTACATTAATACAGAACACGAGCACACAACACACGTATGAGACACAGTAGGAGGATTGAATTAGAAATTATGCAAAGTGAACATGATGAAATGAGTTGAGGTCAGACTATCCATCTGTGTCTGTAAAAAATCCTGTACGAGAGCCTATCCCAAATTTTCTGTAATCTAATACAATTTACAATGCTAAACGAAGGCATTACACAAAGGATGACGTGATGTGATGCTAAATTTATGTTGAAAATGAGATGGAATGGAATGAGAAAAGGCTGTAGAGATAAATTACTTAACATGTACGTGTACGATTCATTTATGTGCATAGGTACGCAGACTAAACTAAACAACAAAGTCCTGGCCTGGCGAAATACATATTTTATTTACGTTCTTCTTTCTTATTAACTCTGACAGGAGTTCGTAAATAGATGCGTAAGGATTTGAGCACGATAAGGATACTTACTACACCAAGTATAATCTAATCCAATATCTTCTACTCCATTTGACCATGTACTATTTATTGTTATGAGTTTAGATTTAGATGGGTGATGTGATGATGATGAATCGCTTTTGCGTTTATGTCTGATGCATTAATTTAATTTAAGTACCTTTCCCTGCCTTTACTTCACTTCACTAAGGATTGCCTTCATTTTGTTTGATTTGCTTAATGTTTTGTTTTCACTGTCAGTTCAGTTATATGACGTGTGAATCTCCTGAAGGATAATACACTGCTATCTATAGGGTGTAAATTGTTAACAACAGTCGTGTGATTCATGGAATGCATAAAATACAAGTATAGATCCATAAAGAACAATGTATGCAACCATAATATTGAATTATATTATTCTACGCTCTAGCGTCATATATTAACGTACACATAGCTCTTACTAGTTTAAGCCTTCACTTAAGCAAGGATAGAATAGGATTGAACTGGATTCCACACTGACTTGCTTTTAGCCCGTATTAAGAGCGAGAGTCGAAGGAAGGTAAGTGGAAAGCGTAAGTAGAATAGAGTGGAGTGAATTTGAAGAGATATGAAGAGCCTTCACTTTAAATAGAACCTGCACAGTTAATGTACTCATCTCGATTCTCGACAAGTCACTGCATCATTACTGTATTGAGTGACTTGCATCACACAAGTGTGTCCCTATACACTAGAAACGACGTTATTAGTACGTACTACTTTTCTCTCTAGGAATATAATAAACTAAGGTAGATCTTTAATGGGTCATGATATTTGGAGATAGTAAACTGCTACGACAGTAGTTGATGTGAAGAGAGGAATAAAAATGTACTATCTCTATTCAGTATAGGTAATATAGATATAGTACTAGTAATACGTAATGGATACCAGTTCTTTGAAATGTCTTGTGGGTATTTGAAGATAGTAAATAAATGTGAAATGAAATACTTATGTATTTATGTTCTACTGACTGAAATAATGATTAGCTGTTATCTTTTCTGGAAGAAAAGACAGTTGGTCAGTCTGTATCTGTAATGCAATAGTAGTCCAGTTGAGGAAGAATGAGAAAATAAAATGAACTGATCCATCTTGTCTTTATGTAATGTAACAGTACACGCACTTGGTTTTTATATCATCTGAGATGATAAGCTAAGGAACAATAAAGTGGTAAATGATAAAGGAAAGGAGTACATAATAGGATCATAACATGCTGTGGATGGAATAACTATGTCCAAAACTGATAGGAACGTTTTTTTAAATTTAAAAACAAGGTCAAGTAAAGAAAGGGTCATAGTGTTCGTTGTATTACATAGAGCATCACGTTAACACAGAATGCAAATTGACGGCTTAAAAGGTTTAAAATAAAAAGTGACTCCATCTTTCATAAAACCTGTAATGCAGTCTGTAGTTGATATGATGGGGCTTAGCACATCATCATCTCATTATAATTGTGATATTAAATGCATAGAATTTAGGATTAATGACGGAATTCATGAATTCATAACGTAGCGTAAGAAACGAGCATGCTAAGCGTTTTATCTTCATTTAGTATGTTACAGTGACTTTTTGCATGATAATATGGCTTTTGACGCACTCACAACACATGAGCCGGGGCACCAACTGTGATCATGCTGAAGAAATGTCTGTTTTCTGAGTTGGATTAAGTTTCTTCCTCGTGCTCTCATCTTTTTTCATCTTCTCTCTCCTCTCTTCTTAATAAGTTACTTACTAAAGAAGAAAACTCTTTGTTTTACAACAGGAGGTTCTATTCTACAACTTACCTTCTACCTCGAGCATTTTATGTTTACTAAGCGAGATGAGATGAGAGAACAATGTATTTGGCTTCTTACTTACTTTACTAAACACGTAATCACCACAATACATTACGTGAAATGATATGATAAGCAAATGATACACAAGCACATATTTATTTATACAGATAGCATGTTTGCACTTCGCTATACGTAAGTACGTATAACAAAAAATCTTCACTAAAAGTTAAAGCGCATTCGTTAGTTGATTATTTACTTTGAATTCAGAATTCATACAGGCCAACTTGTAATAGTTGTGTACTTAGTCATCATCTCTCTGTTCATTGTTTTCTAGGAATCTTCTTTAAAACTTGTGTACAGTAAAGCTTACAAAACCTACGCATGCAATCTAGAAAATTGTATGTTTATACTCTGTCTGTATTATACTGCATATTATAATAAATTACACGTACCCTACTTCCAGAAAGCGTATTTAATATAATGATCTCCTCCTTATGGCTTCATTTACTTACTACAATGCTAATACAACTACACGAAAAATGAAGGGGTATGTAAAGAGTAGTAATATTTCAGTTTGTAAGTAGTGAGCGCAAGACAGAAGATGGTCAGAGGATAGGAAATGATAATAATACGTAATAATATGATGGAAAAGGAGTTCTGTAGGTTAGGTAAAGTATGAAGAGTATAATGAGGAGGTCCAAGTTGAAAGTTGAGTTATAGAGATGAAATGAAATGTGTGTGGGCCGGTGATGACGGTAGGCATGGCTGAACGTGAAGATAAAAGCAGTTCTAATCTGTACAGCGTATATGAAGCTGGCTGAGACTCTCTGGGGAAGTAGCTCGACTTGAATCGGCCTCTCAATCTGAACCGAGTAGTATTCTGTCTTTTTCATCTGAGCACAAAAATGAGTAGCAGAGGTTCATATGTTACGTATAATCCCTAGCAGAAGCACCATAGCATAACTTGGCCCTAATGTAACATGACATTCTATAGAAATCGCTAGTTGAGTTAGTTCCTAGTAAATTCAGACATGTGTGCGTGTGTCTTTATATTTGTACATAAGTAAGTACTCTTTAAATATAGTAGGTAATATTAATAGTGCCTACTAGCAAGCCCTACGTGAATCTAATGTAATATATAATGTTACCCACACGTTCAATGTTCTCTCTCCCTCGTAGCGTCTTTTTCTTTCTTGAGATTCCTCACTTGGTTCGTTTGCTTACTTACTGAATGCAGATTCATATATAGTGGGTATGAGTAAGTCAATTCAAGACAGGAAGGATGCGTCGCTCGGAGGAAAATTTTAGTACCATAAGGGAAGGCAAAGGAAAAGAGAACTTTACTTAGAAATCTCATTTGAAAGACATACATTACTCTGACGGATATAGAAAGCCAAGAGGACATAGCGTACAGTAATGTAGTATGATGGGTGAGATGACATATGGGAATGGCGGCAGTAAATAGGCTGTTATCTCATAGCTTTTAAGGTATTCCTCATATAAATGACAAAGTATTATTGCACGTATGGCTTTTCCCTTGATTTTTCTCCTTCCATAATTCAAAGGATTGAAAATGGAGATGAACACGGAGTTTGAAGCTTTAGTGCAGTTTAGCATAGTTTAAGCTTACCACTTTCACTACGCTTTAAAGAAATTCCTTTTCCTACTTAAAATGGGATGACTTTTGTCAGTAACTTCGGTTCACTTCAGTTGACTTTGACTCCTTTCTCCTCCTAACAGGAATCCTGACTCTAACGATAACTGTGTATCTTTATAACTATGCAACATAAAGACTTGTATTTCATTTTCATATTGCTACTGTGACCATTTCCATTCCACTACCAGTTCGGGTGCTCCAGAAAAAGCACCTTAAGGGAATGTACCTAGAAATACTTATACTGTATAAATGTCATGTCTATTCTTTTGTCTGCCTTTCGGTATGTGTTAGGTATACAAGGTATGATATGATGCTAACCAAAACTAACCAACCTTGTAGATACAGAAAACTTTGTACTTCTACTACATGTTGGTCGGTTTTTTACATTAGTAGTTAAGTTACCGCGTTCTCTTGTCTTCTACCTAAACCCAAAGTTTAGGAGAAAGTCTTCTAGATTTCCTTTAGTAGTATCTTTCTTCTTACTTATTGCTATATTAGTAGCTACACTGTATATATCTTATTACCTACATACACATACTTTACTATAGAGCTTAGAGTACTTAATACTTCTATTACTACCGAATAGACGTGTAGTTTTCTTTGTTTGCTACTGGAAAGTATTATGTACTTATATAAGTACACCCTGACATTTCGGTGTTACGTTGGAATGAGAACTGCTACATTGCGTAATGCATGTCACAATATATCATAGAAAATGAGTGCTTGTGGAATAAAGAAAAGAGAAGTAAAAGTAGAGGTAAAACAAAAGCTACGCTATGTTCGGAATAAAGAAAGCTTTTCCGCTTGCTCAACTTGTTTCTCCTGAATTTGAACTAGAAAAATACTAGAGCAGACTGGTTTGGATTGCATCGCACTGGCTGACTGACTGGAATGATGTGATGCGAGGAAAAACCCATAGGACAGCATCAGAACTTGAGTTGTGTCTTTCTTCCGAGCTAAAATTTTACTCCGCTTGTTGTACGTATAAATTCCTATTGTACTAGTCCCCCAAAGCTCAGGCAACCTTCCTACCTTCTTTCTCTACTGAAATTTTGGTTAAAGTGCGTCTCTCACAGTTTTCCCCAGCTTCCTCGCTACCTACACTGAAATTGTAAGTGAAAGCAAAGGTGTAGAACTTATTTATGTTCTGTAAGTACAACACACGTACGAATGGGAAACCGTTTTAAAAGTAGAATTGCACGCAGCATCAGTTATACTGGTACATAAAAGATTTACTTATTTAGTGTAAAGTAGAATAATGTAAACTGACAGAATGGTACGTGTGTAGTAATATATCTTTTTTGTTACAATCTTTTAAACTATTGTTCCTAATACATTTTTAAAGAAAGGACTTGTAAAAGTTAGACAGAGTTCCTAACTAGATATTGTTGGCGTTGGTTATTCTTCCTTAAATCGTATTCCAAGTGTATTGTAGAGAAGTCTAAACTGTTATTGTATGTTAAGCATTGTATTGAGAGAGAAATCAAGTTTTATTTATGTGAGTACTAGAAAAAGCAGTAAAATAAAAGTCTGTGTATAATGCAGTATTGGAAAAGAAAAGTAAAAGTGGAGTATGTGGTAAAGAGAAAATATTGGTTGTGTTCTGACTGTTTCAGTTTGTATTGTATTGTTCATTAGATGTAGTCTGGAGAATGGCATGAGAAAAGGAATGGGAATGGGAATTGAATTGAAGCTAAAGTTAGAAGAAAAGTCGACGGAAGTATATCCGGTATAGTGGCTTTATGAATGAAGTAAAAGGAAAAGTAAAGAATGGAGGAAACAGAAATGAGGCATAGCCATATAGGTAGATCAAAGCTTAGAGCAGTAACCGTATTAAGAATTCGTGTGTGTTTAGTAAAGTCATAGATTGCATAAGGTTGAGCCTGCTTCTGCAGTCCGTTTTGGATTGCATGAGCTGAAACTGGAGCATAGGAATGTAATATGCGAATGTATACGATATTCTACATAATGTTTCTGTCTGTATGAGTGTGCACAAGAGATACAGAGGAAATAGATCGGAATAGGAGGTTAAAAAAGAAGAGATAGTGAAAGTTGATATTGTAACTATGTAGGGATAGCGGATGCCATTATTTTCATGGTGAACTAGTAGTAGACACTAGATGCAAGTCAGATTTGGCTACTACTGCTGCATAACACATAAATACATATGCTCTCTTTTTGGCTATCATATCAATATCAGGTCAAGAAACTATACATAGAAAAAGAATGGGTGGCAGAATCGAGTTTGCTAATGTTCAGTCGAATTCTCTCAGTGTGTGTTCTGTGCACTGTATATACATAAGGAAGTTATGTTATGATGGTTATGTGAGAACTCGTTTGCTCGTTCTTTGGTTCCAATGCATTTGTAGGTAGTTAGGTAGCGTGTGGTAGCGTGTAGAAAGCTATCTAAGTAAATGGTTCAGTTCTGTTGTCAGTGTCAGAGTTTTGGGTTCTAGGTTCTCTCCTCCTGACTTTTTCTCTCGTTTCATTCCACTGAAAATGGGAATGCGAATGCATCACACTTATTTGTTGGCTGGGCTTATTTTGCGTGTTTTGAATTAAAATCGTGGACGCTCACAAGGAAAGTTAAGAGAAGGAAAGGAAAGGGAAGAAGGGAAAAGGAATTCGGATTCAAGAGCAACAGCCCGGCGCAATCATGGCATGCATCATTCCACCGACTTTATATCTTCCAAACCCTATACCAGCTATGCCTACTGTAATATAGATTACCTCCAAGAGGATTATTCTGGTATATTCCAGTTAGCTACTATATTCCTTACATTACACGTATGTTCCTTATCTCCACACTATCCACATATATAACCCTGTGCAATATTTGGCGTGTCGTACAGTTAGGTATTATTTCGATTGGGATCCCTCAGCCTCTCTCTCTCTTCATTCGAATCCTTCCCTATCCCTATGTTTTATATCACATTACTACATTGCATTGCATTAAGAACAAGTTGGCAAACCAAACCAAGCCAAGTAGGTTCAAATAACTTTCTACATACAGGCAACATAAAGTATGCAGTGTTATCGTCAAAACTTGCAGTAAAAACTCTCACTACTACTATTACTCTACACACTGATGCAATCCAAGCAAACTCCTTTCCTGTGTTCTGCACTACTAGTATGTGTAATAGTTTCCATGTACATGTACGAGCAAGAGAGTGTAAGCGATCTGTTGTGTGTATCCTTACATATGGGTAAATGTACTTGACTTGGCCACCAGCATGCCCCATACGTAATACTACGCAAAGGGAAATAAACGTAGCGGAAGGCAAAGTGAGAATTCAAGTTAGGCCAGGGCCAGATCATCCAGTCAGACCAAACGCAAGAAACGAAAGAACGCCCAACTCATAATGATCAGAGAATTGCTGTGTTCAGCCCTGTATTCGTTATGTCTTTAATAATAGTACACACTGGAATCAGTAAATGTTAGGAGTCAATGCTTCAGGATCATTCCGATTTTTGGAACCATGTCTCTAAAATTTTGCTTTACTGACGTTTGAAAATCTTAAAAGCTAAAAAATATGTGTACTTTTATAAACACATGTAACAAAACCTCGGCTTTACTTCAGATTCCAAAATCGTGTAATGAATATTGAAAAATGTCAAAACTTTAAGATTTTGATATGCATACGGCACATATATTTTGATAAGCTTGGCAAAATAGGAAATCAAGATATGGGAAATAAAATACAAATTAAGATGATAGAACAGAAGTTTTAAGATTTGAGGTCGATAAAACTGGCAACGTAGCATTCATAAATAAATCCGGAAATCAACGAGTTACGGGTATCAGCGGGGTAGATCATTTACTCCTCTCTTCTTTTTTGGCTTGGAATCGATGTGATGATTCGTATTTACTATTAGTTTGTGGTACGGCCTGTTGTGAGGTATGGCAAAAGGAAACTGACAGGGCCGGATCACACATCAGGTCGAGCCTAGCATGCATTGTCCTGAAACTCTATTTATGAACAATAGAATTCGGCTGAAGGACATTGGTTCTTATTGTTAGAAACAGCAGCATACTGTAGGCGATAAGATAGGATTCAAACAAGATTTACAAACTTGGATGCTGTTTCTCTCGGGTTAATATTTTTAATACACTTTCCTTTGTTGTCAAGATCTAGAAGATCATTTATAACATATACTATTACCTTTATCATCTTTAGCACTTTCATATCCAAAATGAATTACAAAGACGTCAGTTGGTCGGCTTATTTTATCTGCTTGGTTTTCTTTTACATTCTTTTAATTAATTTGTAACAAAGCTGGAAATATTTGAACACAATTTTGTAGATTAGTAGGATTCGATTAAATTAGTTTGGCTGTGCGTATCCTATGATTTTTTCGTTACAGCGTAACTTATTTAGAATCAGGGAAGTCAACCATACTCTAGGGTGCATTTAAGATAATCTAAATAGTATAATATATTTCATTTTGTATTGAAAATGTAATGTGTACTTTCAGTATGTACACGAAGATAAAGATTACCTTTGGGACCATTAACGAAAGGATGCAGTAAATGAAAAAAGAAACAGATTTGTCTGTAATGGTAGTTGTAATAACTATCTTTGTATACAATAATGTTTGTTGCCTTATTGTTGCTGGCAATATCACGGAAGAAATAGGAATTGATCTTGAACCTCTACGACTCGAGGCAAATCAAGTCAACCCACGCACTTTGCAATTAGCCAAGCATTCTATACCTTCTTGTGGATAATAATGGGTTTGCCATGTAAATTAGGAGATCCGTTAATGTTTACTAAGTGAGAAGTGAGAGTCGAGCTCATTTCTGTATACATACAGCGTTTGTGTCGTACTTGCTGCAAATAAAAAGTTACAATGACTCTCTAGTTGAATGAAACTTTTATATTATGTCCCTGTCCATGTAAATAAAGTACCTACTTTAGTATTACATAAGTGAAAGTTCCTTTTATTGCACTGTTGAATGCTACGTTTAACTACTTCAAGTTCAACCTACTTACTTGTTACAATTTAGTTTAGGTTTTCTGTTGTGTTAATTTAAAATTCGTCTTCCATATCGCACACGGTGAAGAATGTAGTAAATTCAAAACAGGTTATTTAGAAAATTAGAGTAGGTAACTAATTAGCTGTCTATGTAATATTAGAAGATCGTAAATCAAGATTCTTGAGGTCATAGCGATTATGTTTCCGAAATTAATATGCTGATGTTCTTTATGTATACAATCTTCAATATTTCATGAACTATATTAATAATGGTATTTTTTTGTGTCAACAGCTTTCGTCCAAGATTGACGCTGATTTGTTTTTGGAAGACGAAGCCAGTTCGGGAGATAGTGACCTGGAAGCATCAAATTCGGGTAATGGGCCACCTGACGACGAAGATATGGATGGCCCCATAACGGGCAGCGAAACAAAGATCCCCAATAATAAAGAAAAACCCCTGAATCCGAGTCCTGTAGATCCAGAAAAACCCAAGAATCCCGATCATGGCTCACAACCAGATTCCAATGAAGTCGGTCGAGATGTATTCAATCAAAAAGAAGAGTCGCAAGCTTCCTTTTTCTCACAACCTGGAATTCTTGCAGGTAATAATGTCATGCTGTATATTATTTATCGGAATTCATTTCCATCTGGGAGATTTACTTCCCTTATGCACTATAGCTACCAAGTAGTTGTGTACAAATGCAGTAAAGAGAGTTACGCAAAGAGTTTTAAAATTCGTTAGTAGAATTATCTGACTTGAAATACGTAGCAGAACTTTTGCATTGAAACCTAAATTTTAACAAATGTGCTAATTATAAAACGGAGATAATAATGAATGTATGTCGTGTTTTCCATCCGACAGGCTATATTTTTATCAGATTTTCATCGTCATACATTTTTGATTTCTTTTGTGCAAAACGGGACTGTGGTTGGGTGCTACTGCTGCATCAATATTTGTGTAGAAGTAGTGTAGACTACAACAAAGAAATGTGGAGATTTCTCAAGGATTTTGCATAGACAGTGTACCTATGCCATTCATCATGATGCAGGGTTATCAAAAGGCATATCTTTGCATGACCCGTCATTGTATACACGTACAGCTGTGATAGTTTCACAGCAAATCTGAAAGATTTATGTTTGAATGTACCATACATGGCTGTATTGTTATATTGTGCACATTTTGAATTTATTCGCCAGCGCACTGGGATATAGGAAGAAAAGATTTATAAAAGGGAGATGAAATAGAAAGAGGCATGGCACATGTATACATTTACGGTAGTGGATTTTATTTTGTATAGCCATCTGTGCTGGCTGTGTACTTATTGTTAGATGATTAATTGCCAATAATTCAGAGAATGATAAACGTTTGTTTTTATTGAATTTTGCAGCTATCATCTGTGGAGCAATTGTGGGTCTCTTGTGTGCCATCCTATTGGTCATGTTCATAGTATACCGAATGAGGAAAAAAGACGAAGGATCTTACGTACTGGACGATTCAAAGCGCACATCATCGTCATACGGCAAAGCAAAGGAATTCTTTGCGTAACAACCAGCATTTTTTCTTAGGAATTACTAAAATTATAAATAAATTCAGAATGATTCAGATCCACACAAAGAAACAAATCAAACTAAACATGATCATCAAATCATTGTACAGGAAGGAGGAGGAGAAAGAGCAATGAGACACAGACAGACAGAACGACAAACTAATTAATTAAATTGCAGGAAGGAAGACAGATTGATTGGATAACCATTCGTATTACTGATAGTTATCATTATTACTACATTTGTGTTTGTATGGATGTATGAGTGCAGTTAACTACATGACTTACGATTTATTATTGTAAGTATAAATAAACTCTTTAAGATAAAAACGACGAATAATATTGTAATGAACTTTTACACCCTCGCTGAGTTAAAAATATCCTTCACAGTTACTAAAGCAGTTAATTTAATGAAATAAGACACTTTTTGCGTCATAAAGCAACAACTACTACACAAACAACAAATTCAATTGAAATTTAATTTAAATACTATAAATATACGATTTCAAATACTATTGTGTTATTATTGTATATTATATTATGTTGATGGTAAAGTAAATCGTATTGTACCGTTTTGTTGTACCTTAAGTCGTTTAGCCTTTAATGAATTAGAATAAGTCAATTATACCTTATCTTGGCTAAGGTCAGGTAAGCATTTAATAAGTGCATCATCGTACATGCGTTACTTTGGTTAGGTTCATGTGCATACTGTAACACGCAAAAATTCTGCTGTAATGCTACTGATAAGGGAAAAATTTAAATTACTGCACATATACACTTACATAATCTAACATAACATAATCTCCTCCAACCATAACCAAAAACACACTAACATAGAAAAATTAGTCCGAAATAACAAAGTCAAGTAGGCACAAGTCTTCTACAGATATCTGCATTGCGTTCAATTGCACTCTCCCGTTTTCAGTGGCTCCGTTGCGTATAAGGTAATCTGCCCTCAACTCACCTCCGTTTTGTAAAACATGTAACAGTTAACCACATTTTTACGCAGAGGTACATATAATACGCATAAAATAAATTCGCAACGATAAATCGTAATATTTCCGGCTGACACGATACGAGAAATGTAGTTTCGCTTGCACAGAAGCATTAATTTAGTATTTTTTCGTGTAATTCTAATTTATTGCTCCATAAAAAACTATTCTTTTCTAAAACTATTCCTTAATTTCCAGTTAAAATTAACAGGAAAGGTAATAACTAAGAAATTAGTACGGTATACCATATAAATTGCGAACTGTATTTCCACCTCTAATGATAGTGCACGGAAATACGAAAATGGGAACCCGTGTATTTCATAGGAAATAAGGAATGTAATCCTTTCTGTGGATAAATGAGATTTTAATTGGCACGTGGATTGGATTTGATTGAAGGTGTGGCTTGGTTTAGTTTACCAAGTGATGTGATTCTGTTTGGTGTTTGTGTTTTGTTTTGTCAGTGACTGTGGTTTGGTGGTGATAGGTTGACTTGAATCGACTCAACTGATGAAAAGCCTAAGGCTTTCTTCCTAATCCATTTAAATAGCAATGTTTATCTGTATATGTCTCCATACTACAACTTGGTTTCACATAAGACTTTAGCTTTCCTGGATTTCACTAATGAAATCCACCACACATCCTAAATTCCCATTACTTTGTATGCATTGCTCCATATAACATCTTTACTTCCAAGATCCAATCAAATATAATATCTACTACTTCCTAACATCTACATTATACTTACATATCTTCCTCACCTCTCATCTACTCATTTCCATCAACGTCAACATTACGTAGTAGCACAAGCAAAGCACAGATAGTAAAACAGCTGAATTGTAATTATTCACCTAGAAAAAGTGGAATTTTTTACTTATATTGTGCTGACAGAAAAAAAATCTGTCTTCGCTCGCTTGGAATGAAGCAAATGAAAAATGTTAATCACGGAAGTGTCTGATGTGGGTTTTTATTGTGAGGTAAAAATTCATACTACTAGTGCTTTAGTTTATCCTACTTCATCATAACACAACGCAAACAACGCAAGTGCACATAAATATATTAATACTGTGTATTACTGCATATGTAGGTATGTAGGGATGTTGAGTCTTAATATGAATTCGTGTGGAACAAGTAGCAAGCACAATATAAAATAAGTAATGGTGAACACAAACACGCACTTACGTACTTTCTTATGGTGAAGTTGGAATGAATTTGAAGATATTACAGTATTAGACAGAAAATAAGGAGAATTACTATAATTTATGTAGTTATACCTACTTGAAGATTGTATATCTACTCAGTTTTCATGTATTCATTAGCCAGAAGGATATAAAGCAGACGAGGCGGTATTTAATAACAATGAAAATGAATAATTATGATGACGGCTCTGCCTGGTATGGTCCGGATTTACTTTTCCTTTGCCTGCCTGGAAAAGGGCTATGATCAAACTGCCAAGTTTCGTCACAGTAATGTAAACAGCTAATTCAAAATGGTTGGTTGGCAAAGACTTCTGTTTTGTATTTATACTGCTGTGTTGAATGCAGTGTATGTGCTTTGTTTTGTTTTCCTGTTGATTCTCGTGTGCTGACGGTGAGTTGAGCTGACTGAATTAATTTATGATTCTTTTCAAGCACAAATAACAGATTGCATCACATTAATAAGTGTAAATGTGTGTAAACAATGTAGAATGTTAGAGTAATGGAGAAAGGAATTCAGTTAGAACTTATGGCAAGGAAAATCTTCTGTGATTCCTCTTACAATGAATATGAGCCCAGCCCAGACACTAAAGGTGTATAATGTAATTTGTAGCAGAATACAGGAAATTACATGTATTAGATACCTACCACTTGCTAGGAACACTCTGGAAGCGAACAGAAAACAAATATTATTAATTAACTTGCCTTTCTGGTAAACATGAAACTTCATTCTTCTTTCCTTACAACGTTTATTTATCATGGCACTCAAGTGCAAATAAAACTAACCAAAAATATATCCTTATATTTATCACATTGTGTTCTATTGCACTGTACTACGAATCTATCCATAAACACAGAAAGCAGAGAATGGAAGGGATGAATGAACAAAGTAGAACATTAAACTAAGTAAATTAAATTTTATAAGTAGTTAGGTACGCTTTAGAGAATTTACTAATCGAAGCAATGTTTCATTTCAATGCTAAGTTGTGAAAAGGAAACCGGTCGAGAAAAAAATCCTTTTGCTGGGAAGCCTTTTTATTTTTTAGAATGAACTAGCATGGTCATCGTCTTCGTCATCACATCTCAAACTATGCATTAGCTATCTCCACTTATGGTCCGATGACTTTTATAAAATAAAGTTGTTGTAATCTGTACCATATAGGTAGGTATGGCTCTTCTGTACATAAAACTCTTCGCTCGCATGATGTAATGCTTGTCTGCATTTTAAAAGTACTATGGGTTCATATCAAGATGAAAAAAGATAAATTGTGGTTTCCTTTCCTGCACCAGATCACAGAATCTGCTGACATTTATACAGAAGTACCTAAGTATGAGAAAATTAAACTTTTGTCTTTACTTTGCAACTTCTTTTGTTTTCACAAGATAAAATACACAACTAGTAATTTATACGTTGTTAAAATGTACAGCACACCATACTCTGTGAAAAATACAGTTTAAAAATCCTTATTTATAAAAAATTATTATAACGAGTTTAGTACTTGTTACTTTGCGTTAATCAAGCCAAATCTGATAAACAAGAAAATAGATCCTGAACCTTTTCTTACGAAAGAAGGGAAGATTTTATAATATTGTTCTCTATTGTCTATGCAAGAACTACTTACTATAATTTACTTAATATTGTTAATAATCTCAGATAGATAGAAAGAGTAGTAGATAGAGCATGTGCATAGAAGATAGAAATACATGGAAATTGGGTGTACTGGAGCACTTGCTATGGAAAACATTTGGAATTAGAAAATGAAGGCTATGGAATCAAAGAAAGTTACGTTATGTGCATTACGTATAGTTTGAGAGTAGGTAGGTATATTAAATTACAGCTCTGGAGAGCTAAAGGTAGGCCACACCTGAAAGGAATTTTCTACAGCTCCACCTAATCATGAATTTTCATTGGAGTGAATGCCTATGGTTCATGTAAACTAGCATACTATCTTTATATTCATTTATGTATGTAGTTATCTCTTTTGAGGAGAGCTTTTCATTTCCTAGCCTAACTCATTTGAGTTGGCCAACTAAGTAAGCCAACTCTGTAGTTTTCTTATTCCAGACTCAGTCTGACTGTGACCGTCGTTGTGCTCTTTTCTTCTTTAATGCTAAATTGAATGGAATTTAATGAACTAAACTCGTCGAACTAAACGTGAGCAGAACAAAACAAAATCTTAATGAAATTCTTCTAATTTCTACTCAGGTTGAAGTTTAACTCAACACCAAAATAGATAGAATGTATTAGCTGACTACAGTTTATGGTAATATGAGACTCAAATACCTAATCTACACTCTACCTTGTTAAAGTAATAGTAATGGTAAACTTGTGCTCTATAATACGTGTATTCTATTTTCTATTACAGATATTATATATCCTTTCCGTCTTTTCTTATCTCAGGATTATTTCAAACTTAATTCTTACTCAGACCAAGCCAGTTGATTAAATAACTGAAATTAAATCATTGCTGTCACGTCTCCTTCCTGTGCAACTTGCTCTGTCTCTTTTAATCTCCGTGTTCTGTCAGCATTGCCCACACGAAGAAGTCATAAAACCTCACAATACCTTTTTATCTACCGACAGTCTCTCATTATCTATTTACTTGTTTGTTTGCAACTCGGCCTCATTTGATCCCATCTCCACTTTCTCATCATTCACTATGTCTGCCTTCGCGTAGATTCAAATTAATTACTACTCTAGATCATTACCTAAAGTAAACAAGATCAGACTCCCTACATCCTTGAGGTGCACTAAAAGAATTATTACCTAAAATGAAGAATATTAGCAGATCCTAGTACGCTCTCAGAGTTCTTTCATGTATACTAAATATAAATATAAAATAAGACCAGTCTGTGCTGAACCATTTTCTTTCCGAAATTCGGCATTTTTTATTCATTTCCTTTGCGAAAGCTTACGAAAGCGACAACTTCACGTTTTTTTTAAAAGTAGTATACCCAGATCTCTCTACTACTTAAAATCTAATTAGAAAGTTCCATAATAATTATTAAGTGGAATGACAAATCTTGCAAGTGGCAAGTATTTGATAAACATCCCATTTGCTAATTAGTTTTGCATAAAATATGGAAAATTGGAATTTATTTAACGATTAACTTAACGTGCTAGGTTTTCTTTCAAAATGCTTGTGAGTTGAATAGCTTAATGTGTATTCTACCACACACTATCAATAGCACGGTGGCACATCCTTTAACTACAACAGCATTGCATAACCGTAACGAAAAGTGCGAAATCTTTGCATGACAAAAGATTTGGCAGGATTACTTAACTAGGTAATTAAGTATTCGTACTATGTCCACTTGAAATTTTGAAATGGGAATGTGTATACAAGCCTAGAATAAATAGCATAGGTAAGAATGTCGTACATGTTAGCACATAGGATAGAATTTGTACTTGTATCAACATATTACGGGCTCGTATACAATACTAATTATAACGTGTGTGTCTATGGCGCAATTAGTTTCAAAGTTAAGACAGAATATGGCATAAAATTGCCACTAGTTGTTTTAATTTTGTAGTGTGTTGGATAGTAAAGGATTTATGACTGCTTAAGACACACTATAGGGTAAGTGTAATGATTCATTAGATTTTAGTATAAGAGCAAGTTTAAGCGAGGAGATGGGAAGCGAAGAATACATGAATAGAATGTACCTAACCACCATCTGACTTACATTACACAGAGATACAATGGATTACCACAATAAAGATTTCTTTGTGAAAAGTGCTTAAAGGCAAAAACATATTAGTTGTAACTTCTAAGTAAGTAATTAAAGATACCTTCCTACTTACTACAAGGTAATTTTTATGAAATATGCCTAACCTATGTAAAAGTAAATAACTAAGTACTTCTCTGGTCTGCCTATCATTGAAACTTTGTAACTAAGAAAAGAACCAAGTAGGTAAATAGGGTAGATAGATGAAATACCAACCATACCATACCATAATATAAGATTACATGACAGACCGACGATATTATAGAAGAACTATTTATATAGCTAGTATAATAACTGTTAGCTAAGATAAATTAAACATTATGGCATTACTATGTGTACAGTGTATCCCATAATAAAGAGCATAGCATAATTAAATATACTTTGGTAGTACCCTTCCTGAGTCTGGTTTGGCATTCAAGTGTTAGATGAGAATGAGACAAGCGGGGAACTACTGCAGTAAGTATAATATGAAAGAGTAGAGTGGTTTTCTTTGTTTAGCCAGAAAGGTTTCTTTTCGTTTGTTTTTCTCAATCGTTTTCCTTTGTACCTGTCCTGTCATCAAGTGGATAGAGCGTACAAAGTTATTTATTCATTCAAAGCTATGTGCTCTCTCATGTTCATGTCAAGTCAAAGGGAAACTCAAAGTACCTAATAAAGTGTACACACATCTACTTATGGATCGTGCAGCCTTGAGTTGTCTTTGCATTTAGATCCTACATTCAGCAATAGCCAGCTTACTTTAGTAAATACTTTAAGTATGTTATACCTCAACTTACATTTTGCACAATTCTGCCATACCGACAGAGTGGCCAGTCTGGCATGACATTTAATGTATCAAATAATAATTTTCCGAAAAGAGCAGTCAGTCCAGTCAACATTTAATCATGTGTGCGTATATGCCTACAAAATTAAATCGACCGTCAGGAAGCATAGAAACTAATGGTCAATTAGTGCATGTCATAATAATGAAAATTGACTGAAACCTACAAACTTTTCAAATGCATGAAAGTCAATTCTAAAGACTACACCCACCCAATAACTTTGAGACAATTAAAGTTATTAACTTTTTCCTCCTCTGTTTGCCGAGATACCCTGCTGTGCATTTCGAACACAAATTCAGTAAAGTCTCTCCTTTAATTTCAGTGATGAGTGCTAAATACTAATGCATGAATAATTTAAATCTACCTCTTTAGTATTGCTGTTGCTATAAATTATAGAAAAAATGTACCTGTCGTGTCCTCCTTGTCTTATTATTACTTATGCTATAGAAAGTATTCTCATTAATTAAAATAAATCTATTTAATACATTAAAACATACTGCGTAGTTAGTCAATATCATGTAATGGTAGCATAACTTTTTACTAACATGCCATAACACATTCTTTACTGCATGAAACACTCAGTTGCATACTTAGTAAACTGTTATTAGGTAATAAGTAATGGTACAAAATGTATCGTGCAACAAAATAGCTCTGAGCGAAACAAACTTTAGTAAAACCCACAACGATACTGCCAGTATTATATCAAACAAGTAAACAAATTTTAATACAAAAGGTCAAATCACCTGTTCTTGTACTTTTCAATAGAGTTCCCCTTTCAAAGTTGCACTAAAGCTAAACTCATCCTTGTTCTAAATATCACATCAACCAAGCAAACTATTTCTTCCATTCCAATAACTTTTTATGTTTCTGTAAAGAACTTGGCAACGCAAACGAAACCGCTTTTCATTCAGTGAAAGTAAGACTAGAGTACCCCGGAATGCAAAAAGAGCCTGCCAACTCAATATCACCACAATAATCACCGCAGACATCACACAATGCATTACACACTTTCTTAATTTACATTAAATAACGTTTTAAATTGCGTTTCTCTTCAGAATAGAAAATAATTGCATATTGAGCGCTAAAATTAGTTTGTAACAATTAACAGAAGAAAAGAAGGATATTATGTAAATATGAAGTGCTGAGATAATTCAGTTTGGAACAGAAGTAACTTACCAAGACGATTTTTTCTGACATGCATTGCAAACGTCATTATGTATTCCAAATAAATTTTGTGCGCTGTATGATATGCAGAAGCAGTCAAACATCTATTTCCGTTCTTTTGTGCGTGTATTAGAGAGCGGAAAGTATTTGGAGAAACATTTTTCTCCTAATATTTGATTCGATGCAACTTCAATTCCATACTGAATTAAACGAACGATTTGTGAGCGTAGTTATGTTACATTTGGAAATTGAAAAGGGAAAAGAGGTAGATCTTACTAACTAATTTATTATCAAGAAACTACTACGTAGAAAAGTGCACGTGTATAAATTAGGAATGATTTATACATGTACAGTTCACGACAAACTACTAGTGTGATTTTAATTGTAATTACATAACTACAATAGTTTTTACAATTAGGATCGTATCGCGTCCTTTATTTTGTTATTTAATGTGTATACTATTAGTGTAAATAATAATTGTAATTAGGCACCCAATACAGTTACATCTATGCTAATTCAATTTAAGTGTAAGTAAACCCTTAGAAATTATTTATAGTTGCAATGAGACTTGTCCTCCCCTTCTCTACTGTCTCTTGACTTGACTAAAACTAAATAGACAGTGTATTAGTGTAAAATATAATATGTGAACTAAATATATTCCTTTCATATTAACACAACCTACAGTAGAGATACACATTTCACGTAATAAGTATAGAAATACTAGATAGATATAAATACGGTTCGATTACCCGGATTACCATAATGATGAGTAGACTGTTAATTTCGTTATTTCGTTGTTTAGATATAATGAATTTATGTGTATTGGTGCATCAGGTGTAAAATTGAGTGCTTTCTGTATATTTGAGTGCATGTTAAATGTTTTGTGTTACATCTTGCATTTTAATTATAGTAATTAATACATGAGTCGTAACTTTACGAGTTACTCGAAGTGTTTTTGGTCGGACGAAAGAAAAGAAACTGAATGGGCAACGTGGAATACGAAATGTTTATTAGTAAAATAAACATGAGTATAGGGGAAAGGAAAGTAAAGTGAAAGCTGAGGTACTGCAAGGTGAAAGTGATGAAAGTTAGAGACGGTTGTAATAATCTAAGCGATAGTTTGCCATTAAATTCTAAAAGAAGTATGTAAATAATTACAATATGTTACTTAATTTCATATTTCTCTATTAATAAAACTTACAGTGATTAAATTCAGTTAATGGTACTGTGTACTCTGTCTTTAGAGTTGTTTAGAAAACTTAAGTATGTACATCGTAATTGGATAGATAATTGTAATTTGCCAATGATAAGTGTGAATACATAAATACTACATACATATTGCATACATACAATACAATATAAGAGAATATTTTCGAGACTGGCTTTGTTCATAATACTAAACTAATACTACTATCTGTAACAATTACTATTTATAGTTGTATGTAATTGTAATATAATCAAGGAAACATTATTACATAAAATAAACAGCTAATTAGTACATTGTCTGTTATTGTCATGAAATTAATTAAATAATCAAACCGTAAGCATTGTATCTGCAAGTAAAAGTAGAAAAGAGATATTATGTTCGTAATAAGCCTAGGTAAATACCATACATATTATATTGAAACGATTTATGTAGTGGCGACTATTAAATATTATAATAAAGACACGTAAATCCAATTCCGTCTCTCCTTACTCGAATTATTTCTAACTCGGGTTAATATCAGGTTTCTTACTTTGTATTCATTAATGTTAATTTAATTAGAAAGCACAGTTTTCAAAGCTTTCGAAGAATCGTTATATCAGTATAGTAGTTTTGTGGCTTCTTGGATTTTAATTTACGGGTTTCAAGTGAAATTACAGGAAAGTAGTGATAATTTGATAATGAGTATTTGACATTCCAAACTTTTCGATTTAAAAAATCCCAAATGGAAAGGCATATTAATTATAATTATGACGAGATTAATTAAGAATGGCTAATAACTCAAAGAACCTGGAAGGCATATCATGTAACATGATTTACGATCTGTGAATAATTAGGAGAGTCAACTGTAATTCAATTTGAAGCTGACGAATGCAATTTACAATTACGATTCAATTGCCTAATAACAGAAAGCCAATAAAATTTCCTTCCTTGCAGCAGTATGGTGCATCTATAAATTATAAGACATCGTAAGATATATGGCTACAAAGGTATTTGGTGCAATATACACTGTTGAAGGCGATTCGTTGCCACTAGTGTTCTTGCTTTCGTCTTTAATGTGGCTGTTTTAGTATAGCTAAGCTCATGTGAATACACGCACATTTGCTTGTTAAATACATTGCACTCTAATTTACTTAGGGCTTTCTCCTTTCATGCGCAACCCAACCAAACAAGCTAAAACAGAGGCGGAACGAAGAAAAGGGTTATTGCAGATTAAATTATATTTCAGTCAACTTCAATTTCAACTCATGATACTAGGCCATTTGCTTTGGAACTTATACTATATCATCTTTGTATAAGTTTCGCATAGAGCTTAGTGTAATATGTATGCTTGTGTCTTATGTCAAACGTGGAGTAGGACACAAAAGAGAAAATAACAGCAAAGGATTAATATTTAGTCTTGGATTGCAATATGCATTAGATACATGCTGACTAACGCTATGTGTATGTATCTAGTACCCAACTGAGTAATAAATGAAATTACTTACACAAGACTGGTTGTTTTCCCTGAAGAGCATCTGGGCTTAAAGATTCTCTTTCAAGACACTCAAGTTGAATTTCTCACAAACTATAAGAACAAGAACATACTATCTACTTAAGTGTATAGGAATCCGGTAATTATCGTCTTATGAATTTTGGCTTCTGCCATATAATATTACTATAATATAACCCTTGATGATGGCTCGTTCCAAGTTATTTATTAAGGAGTAGGATTGCACCAAATAAAACTATGTGCACAATACGTATAGGAAGACAAACAACTAACAAACTGTCAGTAGAACTTCTGTACCTATAAGATACGCTCATTATAGTCATTGCAGTATATACCAAATAAATACTTAAGTATAAATTATATTTATATAGGCACAGTTGCGGAAAAGCAGTCATTCTGTTACAAAACCTTATTGCACCATGTTAAAGTCTAATGTGATGGCAAGTTACCATCTACTAGTCTGTACACAAAGATAAGCCACAGCTGTGTCTTAACAATTAGTACATTGTATTCTCATTTCGTACAAAAGCTACTCTACTTGCTACCAGTGTTTGCATTAAAGACTTGCTTTTGTTAGCATTCAAAGTAACAATATGTAAGTATCAATATAATAAGTGAACTGAATTTTAGTTATTGTCTTTATAAATAGGTTGAACAGTTAGCATTCTGCACAATGAACTTCTACTTCCATTCCATCCCATACCTATTTCCATTCGGGAACATATGTCACTGTCAGCGGATTGCATTCGACAAAAGAAACACTAAACTTACCAAGTTATTCGCCAGGGTGCAAATTATTTCGCATTAAAAACAAATAAATCAGTAAAAAATATGTTTTCATAGTAAACTTCCAAAAATTATTTACAAGTCTATTTATACGCAGAAATGAATACACGAACAGTTTTAAAATTCAAAATTTATTTGAAAAAAATATTGGATTTTTAGGGCATTCGGTGAATAATGATGTTTAATTTAGTCGGTTAGGCATTGACATATAGTACAAAAGTAGTACGACTCGTTTTTGCCATTTCGCTTCGATTAAATATGGTGCTTTCTCCTTTCTTTCTTAATTGAAACTGGTCGTTGTATTCTTATCACATTCCCAACTGCAATAATTAGTCCATTATAATTACCTACTAAAGTATAGAATTACTGTCTTGCGAAGGTACTAATAAAATACTCATATGAAAGCCAAGGAAGTTCTAGAAGCTAACATTAGTTATCATAAAACAGAACTCAACGGAGACTTGAGCCTCACTTGGACTCAACTTGCACATTCGGTACATTGTCAGAGAAAGAGCATTTCTTTGATGGCTAGTGAGTACTTCATAAAAGTAGCCATTAGATAAAAGTATTAGTTACTTTGGCACTTTTATTAGAATTGTATTTCGAGGCGAAAGAGAAAGCATGTTTGAAAGTGCAGTCTAGGAAAGTGTAAGAAACGCTGCAGAAATTATTGGTTCTTTCTTCCTCATTTCATTCTATTCTCATTTTCTGCTGGGGAATAGAGTACAGTGTGCAGTAGGGAAAGTCTACAGACTTTTGTCTAAGTAAGCGTAGTTAAAATAATACCACACTTGGAAGAAACACCACTAGACCACTACAATACCAGGAAAGTGCAGAGGAAATTCTGTTTATTTACTGTTCTTGTAGCAAATTGGAAATATCTACTAGTGTCTTCCACCATTAAACTAACTGTATGTACATTTACGGATACACATAGACTTTTTTGTCTTTCTAATTTGCGGCTACATTTGGAAAGTAAAGAATCTATACCACATCTTAGTATTTTCCTTTTCAGTTTAGTTTGCAGCAATTGTCAGTAAGAAAATGTCTCTATTAGAACAACCCTACATACGAATACCTTTGGAAAATAGCATATACTTTATATAACAATTTTATACACACATTTTTGTATACCCATAGGAAATACACTGGGGTTGTCTATATCTTTTCCAAATTCCAAGTTGACTGAATTGAACATTTTGGGGAAGAGTGAGTGTTAGGTACTCTTTGTTCTAGAGACACAATGAAGCTGTCATATCATAAAGGCATTCTGTATAGAGATATAACTCTAACCACGTGTACACGCATTCATAGGACATAGAGATGTTAAGCAAACAAAGAGTTATTGCAGAAAGCCTAGTCTTGTTTGCCATGTTATGTCAGGGTTCATGGGAGAATGGAAATACATATAAGGCTACAATAGAAATGTCTAGCGTTTCGTGTTGCGTCGCTTTACGTTACGTTCATTGCGTCCTTGGTACTTAGAATACGTGAATTGCATGTGGTGTGAATGGCAGTGGCTGACTGGATGACTTGAGCAATGCCAAACAAACGAAGCAATTTGACAAATCGATAGGTTTTAAAGAGAAGCTTAGTTTCTTGGAGAGCGTTCAAATAACTTGCCCATTATCATTCGGTTTAACTCATCGCACCCGCTTAACTTACACATTTTATCTACCAAAAACTCAAATGTAAAACCCGTCTAAACACCCAAATTCTATTTTTCAGTTGGCACTAACCACACTTTGAAGAAACACCACTAGACCACTACAATACCAGGAAAGTGCAGAGGAAATTCTGTTTATTTACTGTTCTTGTAGCAAATTGGAAATATCTACTAGTGTCTTCCACCATTAAACTAACTGTATGTACATTTACGGATACACATAGACTTTTTTGTCTTTCTAATTTGCGGCTACATTTGGAAAGTAAAGAATCTATACCACATCTTAGTATTTTCCTTTTCAGTTTAGTTTGCAGCAATTGTCAGTAAGAAAATGTCTCTATTAGAACAACCCTACATACGAATACCTTTGGAAAATAGCATATACTTTATATAACAATTTTATACACACATTTTTGTATACCCATAGGAAATACACTGGGGTTGTCTATATCTTTTCCAAATTCCAAGTTGACTGAATTGAACATTTTGGGGAAGAGTGAGTGTTAGGTACTCTTTGTTCTAGAGACACAATGAAGCTGTCATATCATAAAGGCATTCTGTATAGAGATATAACTCTAACCACGTGTACACGCATTCATAGGACATAGAGATGTTAAGCAAACAAAGAGTTATTGCAGAAAGCCTAGTCTTGTTTGCCATGTTATGTCAGGGTTCATGGGAGAATGGAAATACATATAAGGCTACAATAGAAATGTCTAGCGTTTCGTGTTGCGTCGCTTTACGTTACGTTCATTGCGTCCTTGGTACTTAGAATACGTGAATTGCATGTGGTGTGAATGGCAGTGGCTGACTGGATGACTTGAGCAATGCCAAACAAACGAAGCAATTTGACAAATCGATAGGTTTTAAAGAGAAGCTTAGTTTCTTGGAGAGCGTTCAAATAACTTGCCCATTATCATTCGGTTTAACTCATCGCACCCGCTTAACTTACACATTTTATCTACCAAAAACTCAAATGTAAAACCCGTCTAAACACCCAAATTCTATTTTTCAGTTGGCACTACTTTATACTATACATAGTTTTAGATTTCCTTTGTGAATTTGCCGAACAAAATGCCAAAGTATCTATGGCACGCCTTATTAGACACAAATGTACACTAAGTATCAACATAAATGAATTCTATGAGCACACACTAACACTACATATCAACAATAATACACGTGCCACAGCATTCTATGTTCCCCGTTGCATATGCAAAGTCATTCCGTTTAACTTATTTTACAGCACTGGCAAGTTACAATGAATTTCGGTGACGCATATTGGTAGAACCCGTTTGTAATTCGCCTGTACTGATAGCGATGTCATGTGAGTGTGTGAAAAGGGAACGAAATTCCTTTCTCTAGAGAATTTCTAAAAAACGATGTTGTAAATAAAAACGTGCAAGAAACAAGTGAGAGGGAAATAGAACTTTCCTAAGAGTTGTAAAAATTATAATAATAGTTTCTGCAATGTTACGGGTTATTGCGCCACAAAACACCATAAATATTTAGTTAAACTTAAATAATGAAACTGTTTCAGATCAGTTTATTCCACGAACTTGCTATTTCCTATCCTATGTAATTCCTATATGTAGATTACTAAATCTATATAATGTATATAATGAAATTCCTTTGAAATTAGTTATATAGAAGGACAGTCACATCAAATAGTATTGTCTGTAGGACTTGGGATGTTTGTTAAAACTATTTGGTTGAGCAAAAGCAACTTTTTGCTGATGCTAGTAAGAAGGTACAAAGAACACTACTGCAGCTTATGCTAATTTTCTTGTGTTGTCATATTATGCAGATTGCATTTGTTGAACAGAGGACACAAAAGAAGGTTAATACCTTGCTTAAAAAGCAAAACAGTTTCTTTCAGGATGTAATTGTCAAGTCTGTCCACAGAAAATAAGTATTTAACCACTTTCTTGCTGCATTATTCTAGAAACTCTTCCTCAACATGAATCATTAGATAACAAGCTAGTTTTACGTCTTGGTTTGCTAACTTATTCCGTCTTGACCCAAATTATGCATAAATATGCTTTTTGAGAATTCAAGTACTGGAGGATTTTTCAATATATAATTAAGGCAACAAATTTTCAGCAATTTTCATATGGATTATGCCGTATTTTAATATTTTTTGTCGCAAAAGAAATGCTTGTAATATATAATTAAGAGGTTTGTCCAAACAATGATAAAGTAATTGCAAATTTTCTTCACTGCCCCAATTGTTATTATTAATTGTTCACATCGGTTGAATTAAAATTGTTGACTATAAAAGGGTATCCCAATTTCACCGTATATATTGACATGGTTTGTTTGTTTCTGCATAAGCATTATCTATTTATTCGAAATGCGTACAAAAAATTGAAAAGCAAGAGAGTAAGAGTATGATAAGAGAAGGATAAGACTAGTAAGATAAGAGTAGTAAGAGTAGGATAAGACTTATCCAGATACGCAGACAAGTCTTTTGATAGCGATGACTAATAAGGACCTTGCAAAATCTACCATGTAATGAACTAGGAAAGTTTTATATTGTTTTTAGTGTTTTCTCTTTCCAAGCATGGCCTCCGTTTCAGTTTTAAGACTTAATTTTTAATCTTGCTCTCTCCGCCTTTTTGTTGATTCAACATAAAGTAAGCAAGCCAAATCTGCAATGCCGACTTTATAATGCATTGACTGAGAGTGAGGGGGAGTATTCTCCGTGCCGCCTGCATCAACATAAACCACGTCTGTGTAACAAACTAAATACACATTACTTACATAATATTATTATGTAAACAAATCAAAGGCTGAGTCTGCTGTCCTCCCACAACTGGCCGAACCGGCGAACTTGTGTTCTATTTCTACATTTTATTAGCAATCTGCGTGAAATTATCCATTAAAATTACTTACTTCATGCTGACAATCATTGCATGATTCCTTGAAAACTCAAGGGTACCTTAGTTAGAGTAAGGATTTCTTCAAATCTTCTGGATCAAAATAAAAATGCAACTAGTATTGCACCGGAACTAGGTTAAATATACTGATACAGTAATGAATGCAGATTCGCTAGGGTAATTTTGGAGATAGAAAATGGTTCTACATTTTACATTTAAGATTTAAAAATCACTGGCTTGAAATATTTGAAGAATCTTTGGTTTTACTGTGAAAATGAGGAAAAATGAGGAGAGGTAGGTTGCGTAACTTGATTATCCTTTTCGGAAAACAAGGAAGTTGAAAAAGAGGTAATGGAAATTGAGGAGTGAGGAGAACGCAATATAAATTACTGGTTGTGTATGTACATGTAGACAAACGAGTTTAGTTGAGATATGTGGCCTTAGTGAAGGGAAACTGTATTACAAAGATGTATAGGGTATTAGCAGCTTTACTTTTCCTAGATGACTGGAGAACGGAAGAAGATGAGGCGAAGCCAAGCCAGGATTACCGATTGGTTCCTTCACTCACATCCGCTCTGTATTCATTCAACTCACTCTTTCTTTCACTCAAGTCTTCACATCACTTTTTCACTTCAGTGAGCTTCATTGAGTCTGTTTCTACCAGTAGACAATAATATGTGCACCAACCAACTTCCAGTTCTGGGAACCTACCTTATAAAATATCCCCTTCGTAAGACTCTGGTGCTTTTGGTGTTTTTCATGACCGTATCCAATTTGGAGGAACTCCAGAGAGTTACAACTCCATGAAGATTTCAAAACAGAAGTAATAACGAATCCCAGACAATGGCCCACCCGAGTTTTTTCTAAATACGTCAATGAGACAAATTCTAGTAGTTTTCGTCGAGTTGAATGAGTTTACCAGTTTTATCTCCACTAGAATCCAAGTTTCAAAGATAGAAAACGTAACAAATGAGACGGAGAGCATTTTTAAACGAAACAGTTGTTTTCTTCTTTTCTGTCTATCTGGTAGTGTATTCAATTGAACTGATTTCAACGAGATTCTCTGTTTCCTTCTTTATCGATAGAAGTTTCTTTTACTCTTCGTTTTCGTTTGTTTTCTTGCATTGAAGGTTTGCTAGTGCTTCTGAGTTTTCCTGTTATGTTGCTATTTGTAAAGTGGTGAGAATTCTATCCACATTTATTGGAAAAAACGATAAGCATCATATACAACACAATACACCTGTGCAATGCCCTCAGACATGTATGCTAGACTACTTCCTTGCTCCCTATTATTATTCTTTACAAAGAAAAGGAAATCAAGATCTGCTTTCTTTTCTTTGATACTACAAAAATAGAAATTCAGGAAGAGTCTCGAACAAAAATTCTACTCCTTTGTCAGAGCAGTCGATTTGGGTTTTATTTAAAAATCTTATTTTCGTTATGAAATACATTTATAGTTATTTTAAGAAAACGCTCCTTCTACAAGTTTGGGTCCTTAGAGCACTTTATTTTCTTAAAGATATACTCGTACGTGTATACAAAAGCATTACTGTATTAGAGTTTTATGTTTATTTTGCAGCTCTACAACAGTTTTACTAAAACTCTACTGACAAGTATTTCAGTAAGCGCAAATGCAAATATTGTTTCAAGTATTTCTTAGACGTTGGAACGAACATGAAAGCGATGTAAATTACAATAATTTTGGTTATTGTATTTTGTCTTTTCAATTTACCATATGTGGCAATGGGGGAAATACATTGAAAACGGGATTTTGTTTCTTACAGGTGCACGCTGAAATACAAAAATGTGATCTCATGATCGATACAAAATTTTTCCTTTTTGACATGTGTTTTATTTCAACAATCATATCTTTTCAATTTTACATTACAAAGTTTTCATGAATGCTAAATGTTACCCATGTTTGTTGGGGTAAAATAAAAGAGATTTACAGGAATAATATAGAGGAGTACAAGGTGTCTTACCATTTTTTCAAGAATATACATATATCTCCAGGTAATGAACTCCCCCTCTGGCCTAGTTTATGCATAATTTCTTAATTTGTGTAATGTGATGTCTGTATTTCATGGTTTAATTTGAAATTACAGTCGTAATTATTTTATTATCGCTACCATTGAACCATATCTTGTTTCTACGTATGCTTCACCATTAGTGGTAATGCAAAGAAAAATGTTTAAAAAGAGAGTGCATGTTGAAACGCTGTTGGTAACTTCAAAGAAAACAAAGCAAAAGTATTTTTCGAGACAGATGAAAATAATAAACATAATTAAAACTGGGCGTATAAGGTCATACACTAATAGTAAACTGCCGCTGGGAGAAAATTAAGGGTAGAGAAAGCCCAACTAACTACAAAGCTGAATTTGCAGAATTGTTAGTGCGGTAAACTCATATGATATGATGAGGCTTAATTCACATTAATAAAGAATAAAGGAATACTGACTTGTTTAATGGGATGATGTCTTTAGTCTTTTGAATCAGCAGGCTTAAAGTTTGCATGTTCAAACGTATAAAATATAGGTCACACTGATGTCACTATTCTTAACAAAGAAATGCAATCAAAAAACATCAAACGATAAGATCAAAAGTGGCGCGATAAAAGAATTTCTGGAATAATAATTTTCTGTCCAGAAAAATCCCAACATTGCCCTGCTCAGTGAATATGCAACTTTAATAGAATACCTTGACTTACTTGTTTGTAAATTACTAGTTATGTACATTTATATAACGTAAATAGTGTTTACTGCATTGTCAGGAGCATGCTTTTGTGTTTTGTATTGCTCAGATATTGAGTTACTATCTTGCACAAGGCTGAGGAAAGGATGAACCCCAAGAAAATAATGACGGAGGAAATATATATTGATTTTCGCCACAAAGTGAAACCATCATTGAATTACAGTCTGTTTCTTTGTTGTTCTCGCAGAGAGAGAAATGCTAGCGATTGAATGGAGTGCACGTTCTTGTTATTTCTAGTTTACATACATACATTCGCAAAATCCAATATCCTTTCTTCGGCAATTTAATTTACAACTGCTCGCTCTATCTACCACTAAAACATCGCTTATAAGGCAATGTAGGGTAACCTTGGCCCTAGGGCTTAATATGATACCTAACGAACCAGGTAACTAATTTCTCAGTTATGTAGCTTATACCTTGTTAGAGTCAACTTCTTTTAAGTAAAATGAAACGAAACCAAGAGTTGCCCAGTGACATTGAAAATGAGAACCAGAAATGGGGCTATTACGAGACTTACTTAGTTACTGGAACAAAACAATCGATTTCTTGTTATATGTTCTCCGTAATTGGTTTTTATTTTTTTCTTCGAAATCAGAAATTACAGTTACACAGGCTGCACTAGCAAAAGCTTACAATTACCTAGGAATACATGATTCACCTTTCGGCCGAACTAATCTCTTTGTAGTTAATGAAAATAACAAGGGAAGGAAAAGTAAGGTATGTCAATAGATATCCCTACGTAGAAATAATTGAGTTATTCAAAATACCCAAGAAATGGTGATGATAGTAGTGATAATAATTATCTTATGAACTTCCATTTCACAGTGCCTAAACCTATACTTTATGGTATCAATTACTACCACAGCTTTTGAACATTGATTCATAATTAATAAACCCGTTAACAGATGTAAGAAAGAGTCGCGTCGTGAGCGGTGAGTGTTTGTTCACGGGTCACTGTGCCCACCTCTAACGCTGAGGCTGCTGAGCCCACCTTTAACGCGAACATACATTTATCGCGAACATACAGACAGACAGACAGACAGACAGATCCTTCATTGTTATAAAGAGTTGCTGCGCGCCTCTTAATAATTGTTCGGTTCATCAACCTAGATATCCATTAGTTAGGTAGATTGGACGCATTCTAGTGAATTACCTGTCTCTTCTTCCTTATTTTCCAGAAACCTAATATCATTTATAATCGTTCGAGTCGGAAAGGACATTTGCAACTACTGAAGTATGCAAATGAAGTGAGCAGTGAGTGTTTTTCGGATTTATCAATAATGAAAAGCTGAATGAATGAAAATATCTGTTATTGAGCTGAGTTTCAAGGTTTTCTTGATATTTTACCTTCAACATGGTTTTGAAATATAAATACCTGACATATATAGAACACTATGATATGGGGAAAGTAATAAAGTATAGAAAAATAAGTGCTTGCAAAGTTTAAAGGTAGACAACATTTCATTAAGTAGTGTAGCGCATTTCTGGGAAGTTTTGAGCCTGTCTGAGCTCACGTACAACATGAAATGCTTTACATTTCTTGTCAGATGAATATCTAATCACTGAAAGACTATGCCCTGAACTCTACAAATGCTTACTTTCTTTATTACATTGTCCGTTAGTGCTATCTCGTATCTCACTGAATGGCATGTCTCATGTACATGGAAAAATCATTAGGAATTCCTTTAACATCCCATAATGCTTTGCCTTTTAAGTTGAAAGGATAGGAGCAGGAAGTGGAGAGAGCACTTTCAATTCGACTTTCCTCGATTACTTTCACCACTTATCATTTACATATATGTCGTAGCTAACGGATGCAGTCGGTTAGGCATACATGCCTAACTAGATAAAGGGAGATAGCACAAATGACCTAGGTAACCGGACACAGGGCCTTTAGTTAACCAGACATGCCTCTTTAAGTACACTCCAACCCATTTGGGAATAGTTCTTTGTGATTCTTATTATATTTGTACTTCAAAGTAAATTAGATTAAATAATTTTTCATAATTTTAGGATAAAATGAATCATAAATGTCATAATTTTAATTCAAACTACTCACTTCATTGCCAAATATTACCTATGCTAACTATGTGAATGTAATTGGAATTCCACTTTTTTAATTACTGTGGGTGTTCAAACAATAGATGAATTTTTAGTATCTGAAGACACCTACTTATTGGTAGGGGTACTAAGTCTTCTGCTGACGATTGCATGTTTTTAGTATAATGCTTGTGTTATGATGTGCCTGTGTATTGTGTAGGAGTGGGCTAAACGCATGCAATCGTCAGCAGAAGACTTAGTACCTCTACCAATAAGTAGGTGTCTTCGGATACTAAAAATTCATCTATTGTTTGAACACCCACAGTAATTAAAAAAGTGGAATTCCAATTACATTCACATAGTTAGCATAATATTTTGACAATGAAGTGAGTAATTTGCATTAGAATTATGACATTTATGATTCATTTTATCCTAAAATTATGGGAAATTATTAAATCTAATTTATTTTGAAGTACAAATATAATAAGAATCACAAAGAACTATTCCCAAATGGGTTGGAGTGTACTTAAAAAGGCATGTCTGGTTAACTAAGGGCCCTGTGTCCGGTTACCTAGGTCATTTGTGCTATCTCCCTTTATCTAGTTAGGCATGCATGCCTAACCGACTGCCTCCGTTAGCTACGACATATACACCAAAGCGAAAATACAAGAGCAGTGCACAATAAGTTATACCTAAAAGGCTACCTACCTGTGTATTTACATAACACACTGCTTTCCTATCCATATGTAGTATTTACAGTCCTCCTCTGGTTTTGCATGCTAGCAATTTTTCTTTTCATTTCACACAACACTACCAACCATAGTAGTGTGCACGAAAAGAGTATATGATACAGGAGCCATAAATTACTATCTGTGTTTCACTACTCTCTTCTCTACACTCATGCATAAGTAGATTGAATTGAGTTCTATGCAAAACAAAAGCATTATATCTATTCCCTTTCAATATATCTTGTCAACCAGAAGGCCGCTGCACTCTGTAAGGAAATTCGGCGTTTACTAACGTAAATAAAAGCTTTCACTTCCTCTCCGCCATTTTACAGCGTTCCATATATCTCCTGTGTTCTTGTTTTCCTCTACTGTCTATGTGAGAATACAACGGATATATAGAAACACTTACACACATTGAAATTCCTCGCTGGGCTTTTTGTTTCCACTTTCTTTACGACGAAAAATGCTCTTGTCATTTGCAGTGCAGTCAGTGAACTGATATGAGTAAAACTTCACACAACTTCTCTATACTTGAGTGTTTCGTATTATACACTGCAAATTTACGTATAGTAACTGACTTGCATACTTTGGCGTAGGCTTTTCTGAAGAGAAGATGGCTTTTCGTTTTAAGCGTATCATTTAGAGTGTAAGTTGATATATAGTTGATATGTATATGCATAATATGCAAATATATGAGTTTAAACGAAAATCACTGGATCAGGGTAGACCCACATATACTTATACATAACATGCGTAATAGTTTAAGAAGAAATACATGCAAAGATTTTTTCTCTATTGCGTTTCAATTTTGATTTCACTTTTTGGTCTTGTCATCACATCGACCGGTCATACAATCCATATTATTAAGTTATTTCTCTTATTTATTTCTATGCAGGGAATTCATAGAATATCTTATGTTGTAGCTCACTGCGCAAAATACATTTCACCTGCACTGTAGGTTGCAGGTTTTCATTTCAGTTGGATGTTGAGTTGACTTTATGTGGAAAGTGTTGACATACGTACTTCATCCCAAGATGTGAATACAGAATAGTTTTATAACTCTTTGGAGAATAGAATTCCTACCTTTAGAGCCCTATGTAGCATCATGGTGTTGTGTTCCATTGTACCTAATAAAATTAAACCTAACTTGTGTAGTGGTGCCTATAAAATAGGTATGCCTTTCTCAGCTCTCTCATACTCTTGCTATTTCTACTGCAAAAGTAATGGCAAATGGCAGGAAATGTTTTCAGCTAAACAAACACTCTACAATAAAACCCTGTCCTGTCAATTCTTTTATTGACAGACAAGATTACTTGAACACTTTAAATCAATGTGAAATCAAGTACGTAAAACTATTCCCAGTCCTTCATTGGGGAAACCAAGAAAGACTACATTCGTCTCAATATTTCATGCTATGCAAAAGTGAAAAGAACTTTTATTCACTCACCAAGGACTATCACTCATTTAATCTTCTTCGACAATGGTCTGATTTCTGTGTCCGACGGATATTTTATGTGCGCTAGAATATTTTATTGTATCTGAAAGTTGTCAGCCATCAAGATATAATATACTTTCAGGACAAGGACAGCTAGAAAACTTCAATTTTCTTAAATGACAATCCAATTTACTACTAGAAACTAAATTTTACTTCATCTTGACTTACCAGAATTGTTAGAAACGGATTTGTCCCATATTGTCCTTGGTGAAATCCATTATTTCTCTAAACAATAATGCTCAGTGATACGGATGTGACATTGATTGTGACAGTGACAAAGAGAAAGCAAAAAAGAACTGGGATCTATAAGAACGCATTCCAGAAATATGTACGATATTTATATATAATGAAGTCGAAAGTATGAAGTAGAATGAGAAAAATTTGAAATTCGCTGAATTTTCCAGAAAATATAAAAACCTGGGAGATCACAGTTTTGGCTGCATTTTAATCTGTAATTTTGTCTCACGTATCAAAAGTGTAGTCGACCCCAAAGGAATTTTGCATTAAGACAATTGCAATGCGCCCTTGCTTAAAAATGTGGAATAAATTGAATTTTGACTTGATATGCAGATTTGCAATTTAATGAAATCTTGTCTGGAAAGAAGAGACTACCTATGATAATGAATCCGTGTACTTCGATAGTACTAATGAAATTCTTTTTCGGAATGTGGATATCAAAACTTCAATCTGTCTTTATTGATTACTTAAAGTTTGAGGCTAGTACATAAACAAAATAAGACTGATACAGTTGGACACAATAGAGGAAAGGGGAAGTGTCTCCTGCAGCACAATGGTGAAAAGTTATTTTGAATATGACAGAAGTAAGCTGAATTTGAAAGTTGAGTTTGAAAGATTAGACTGACTTGGGTAGTAAAAGTATGCGTTAAAGTTAAGGCGAAGTTCATAGCTGACAAAGTGGATAAGTCGAAAGTTATATTTAAGCTGTAACTGGTTATATACAAGTAAAAGTTGTCTTCTCCTCCCTAGAAACTATAAAAGTATGTCTAAATCTGAGTAACATGCAATAGAACCAGGTAAAGTGGAGGAGAGAGCCTATGAGTTGTTTAGAATAGGGTTGACTGGTAAGTATATGAATAGCAAGTAGGTACCTAAACACTACTTATCTAATAAACTAGTAAAGACGCATGGAATTTAGTCATGCGAGGCAATGACTTTAGTGCTGGAGATTTTCGCACAACGGGAAGTTGTTTGGAGTTAGTAAGGAGAGTTCGTATGTAGGTAACCAGTCTTTGTGCATCGTATGTATGTATAAGTGTACTAAACTGAGAGACGTTCTTGTACATTGTGCTCCATGTTTATTCTCGGATTTCTCACATCTTGTCCTCTCCAAATACTCAAACTTGCTTTGCTTCGCTTCGCTTCATGCTTTGCTTTCCTTTGCTAACTTTATTTTGACTAACCTTGCTGTGCAGACTGAGGAGTCTTCAGCCCCTTGTAGAAAGCAGCTCAATAGCATTTCACATCACATCACATCACTGGCAAACAGTTTCAGTTTAGTTTATGTGGAGTTGTGTAGTCAAGCTAGCGTGAAATAGATCCCTTCGGAAATGACAGGAAGCTTTTCAGAGTTGCTTTGCCTTTGCCCTTCCTTGACTTTCCCAAGCATTGCATTACAAATACAAACGTCAGCAGTACTCTCGTACCTCCACATCGCGGTAGGTAACCAAGGAATACAAATATTATTCCTCAAGTACATACCTACTAAGCACTTAGTCTTATACGTTACCAACAACATAGCGCAGTACTTACTCAGATAGTAGTCTATGTCCCATTAAAACTTCAAGATAATCACCATTCTGAAGCAGGGAATGTTACTTCCAAATATTATATGCAATTACATTTTCTGATTTTCATCTCTGTCTACAGTGAGTGTGTAATAATAAAATATTATTATTCAGTCACTAATTTTGCAAGTACTTACAATGTATTAATTCTTATACAACTTTTACATGCATTTATAAATACTGCTTTGTCCTACATTGGAGTGTTGTAAACTCTATATAAGTGTTCCTGGAAAACCCCATTGAATTTCACTTCGGATCATTAAATAATTTGTTTGTAAAGGAACAGGTGCACGGTGCACAGTATTGTACACCAATTTGAATATATTTGAATGAAAACTTTTCCTTGCACATGAAATCGTTTGAGGTATTGTACAAAACAATTATTTCTGTTATGGTTTACGTGGGCATTATAGTAGCAAATATTCAAGATATAATAGAACTGCAGATAGAACGTTGCAATAGTAGCATTGTCTCTTATATCGTTGAATAATGTGTATAGATAGTTTAGAATAAGGACATAGGTTTCTTATTATTATTTACAAATATATAGTTTTTTGGTAAAAGGAAAATAAATATTTGCCCTAAGTTATCCGCGGAGAAAAGTTCTTGTATAAGTGAGTGTAGACAGACGCAGACATATATCTAGCGAATTGTTATCGTATTTGAAACTCAACCTTGACACAACGGAGTTTGTATGTACATGACACGTGTAACAATTACAAGAGAGAATGTGGTTAAATAGAGAGATACCCAGATATCAAACCTTGAGTGCAAAGTAAGTAGAATACCTAATAGATGATAGATAAAGGTAATCTTTCACCACATCGCCCGTCCAGACTAAAGTTAGGTCTGCACAGACATAAACTAATTTCCTGGAATGTTCTTTGCACCGTCGCTCCCATTTAAATTATCATTCTAGTCTTTCATCCATTCACTCCGTCCAAAACATCAATATTTGGATAACTTCAACTTCAGCTTGTGTAAATAACTTATAAATAGTTGAATCGAATCGAAATCACAATGAAAACACCAGTTTCCTGACTTTCTCCGACATACTAATGAAAACCGACCAGACTTCAGTACAACGAAGAAGTGTGCCTGTGTACAACAATTAATTAGCTTCGAGCTGGAGAATCTAAATGTTCTTTACATACAAATGTATCTGTTCAACTGTATAGGTACATTTCCTTTGGTAACCTCGGGTTTTATTTAGTGCAAAGCTTATTTATTGTATCATAAGTGCTTCACTCGTTACAAAAGACTCTCTAAGTGGCACACTTACTGCGAATACAAATATAATCCTTTTGACAAATACCATTACTGTAGCTAACAGTAAGAGTAAGACAAGAATAATTAATTCTCTAGGTCGACTGAAAACATTTGCTTTTGCAAAATTTAGGTCAGCTAGTCTGCTCAGATCAAACTTCAAGGTCGCACTAACTCCCATTATTTACATTCACAAAGAAAATATTCCCATTTCCTCAAATAATGCACATTCACACAATATAATTTGTAATCAAGTCACTCAAAATAATAAATGTGTGAGTTGACGTACTGGAAATTGCTCAGAGCACAAAAGATAACTTCATTACAAAACAATCTGCGACAATATGGAATTAAATTGCATTTCGTGGAACTATTTCTACTCAATAAAGAGAATGTTTTTATACCAAGCAATGACAATGGGTAATGTGTTCCATTGTGTCAAATAAATTAGAAAACTTCCAGGCAGGTTACTTATGTCTATTTGCTTACTTGTTACATCCTAATAGTTCTTACCTTGGCTTTTTTCACGTTCCCATAATGTCCGTAAATATAAGTGGGGTTTATACTTAAGCCACCAGAAAATCCAGTTGCGGGATAAAGTAAGTAGAATAAAAATGTAGGTAAATATTAGAAAGTTGGTGTGGCAAGTGCTCAGTATGTGCTGTCGTTGGATTAACTGTGACCTCGAAAAAAAGAGATGTAACACTGACTTTACCTTACCGTATTAAATTTATACCTACTTATACATAGTGCAGTCTAATACTATTATGTATTCAATAACGATTTCCTATACTTAAGGCTTATTGTAGCTTTGTCACAGATTATCTCTTGTCCTTGTACAGCAAGCAATTACATAAAGCCACGTCATATCTTTCTTAGGTGCTCCACTTAGTTTATAAATACCTAAGCGGATAGAAAAAAGTTTAAGCCATACAATGACAATACACGTAATACTTTCTGCGGGTACCTTTAGCTTTCACTTCTTTTCTCTTCAAACTTCAAAATCTAGATTAAGTGGATTAATGGTAAGTGCAGCATTAAGTAGACGCCATAATGTAGAGGTATTACCCTTAGAAAAACCAGAACTGAGAGGAACTTATTAAAGACAGCCAATGGCAGTTGTTTAAGAATTTTTTATTAATGAACCACCTTTCTTTCTCAGAAATGAAACTCTGAATGACATTTGCACTTATAAATTACTTTCCCAACTCATCTAAATTAGAATTCAGCAAAGTAAGAAAACTTCAAGGATACCTTTAGTAAAACTAATGGGAAAACTATATAAATTTTCTAATTTTGCATAAACTCGTAATGAGACACCAAAGTTAGTTCAAAGCATCTAAAGGCATGACAAATTCTGTTATTCAGTGGAGACCTTGAAACAACGGAATAGTTGTGCAATGAACGAGCTAGAATATACAATTTCAGCAGGGTTTGGATTTTCTGGTGGATAAATAATTTTAGATTACAGTTGAAACAGAAACGACATTATTCACACAACATGCAAAGTGCAAGTCCGTCAACTGAGTCGTTGACAGTTTGCATCCCGATCCCGCTATGTGGAAGCATCTCTGATGCCATATTTATTTTAAAATAGCTTTAAAGTAGACTACTGTGATGTTAAATCAATCATGCTGTAATAATATCTGCAGCGATCTACTTTTCATAATGAATTTCCTATTTCCAGTTTTATAAATATTAATTAACTTGTACTAAATATTAATTACGGGCTCCAACGGAAAATTAAAATTGACCGTATACTAATGTCACAGATTTTCCAATGGAGTTTTCCTGTGTGCAGATGTACTAGTTAGCAAAATGCTAGCAAAAGTAAAATGATGCAAACGTAAACGTAATGCTAACTCATTTGCTAAGTTGGTATTATGATGACGAGAGAACTTATTTGCTAACTGGCAGGGGCAATAAAAGAATGATTTGATTTCAGAAAGAAATGAGAAAGATGATTGTATTTACAACACGTACTCATTAACAAGTTGGATATTCGTAGGTATATCGTGGCTTATTTATTGTGCACTACATCCTGTTGTCCTGAAGTAGATTGGCATACATAATCATTAATTTGGTTTCTTAATTGATCTCACATTCCTAGCATCACAACACAACATAACACAATGTATACTGCAAATATTTACATAGCTGCACTACAAACACAACAAACAAATATAAAATTGCTAACTGTACACCATAGCATTCATTGAGAGTTTATGCGACTCGCTGTGTGTGATTGTGATTACAATCTAGCAATAAGTCTTGGGAACCTGAACGAGAGCTAAAGCTAACTCTGCACTTAGCACGACTAGATTTGGTTTTAGTTTGCCTGTAAAGCTTAAGTAGGTATAGCATTTCCATTCAATATGTTATTGTCATTTGTGGACGTAACTCGTTTTCGCTTTGAGTTTGACGTGTCAGACCAGAAAATCTATCTGGCAAAGACTCGCAGTCAGTTAATGGCTTTCTGTGCTAATGTCAGTCATATCAATAATGTCAATGTCACTTGTCGTCGTGTTTTTACACTCTTACCTACTGCTGTGCCAACAAACAACAAAGAATCTATCAGAGAATTCAGAGACTAACGAGATGGCAATAAGGGAACTGACTCTTGCTAATTATTTAGGTGATGTTGACCACGTGATATCTCACTGCATATTCCTGCGGTGTATGGTGAGGTATGACAAGTGATTTTATCAGTTGATTTGGTACTGAAGTCAGAATTGCGGATATCTGTCATTCTATCTATTAGTTATTCCAATGTGGAAAAAATAAACGATGCTTTGCATATTCTTCTGGATTTTTCCACAATTATTATGCATCAAGTAGGTTTTAGGTCGCTATTGCAAATGTAAAGTCAAAGGGAAAAGTACCTACAGTAGTCAAATGTAATCTAACTAACCAAGTTACTAGTAGAAAGAACGTGAAATAAATGCAAATATCTGATCGTAAATCTCGGCACACTAATGAGCACCAGAAAAACCGAGAGAATTAGCTCACTCAACATCCGCTAACTTCCATTTTGCATTCTATTCAACTAAATTCACATTGACGTTTTGTACACAGTAGCAAAAACCTACTGAATCCATTTATGGTAGAAACTATCTCAGATCAGTAGTACTGATCAGACTTGCATTTACTGACGAGGAGGAGGACAAGTCAAGACAAGGCAGGACAGTCTCTAAAGTAAAGAGCTAAGCGATGAATTGCCTCTGAATATGCAAGCTTTGCAAAATACAATTTAACAAGACAGGCAGAGACAGACCCGCCTATTGCATGTCTCCCCGTATGTCATTAGCATTCATTAATACTCTAATATATCAAGTACCTGCTTTGTGGGAGATAACTCCAGTCAAGAGTACAAGAGGAGTAAAACAAAAATACCATCCTTTTAGCTATATTTTATATGGAATTCGGAATATGGGGAATTGTTTACATTTGTTTTCTGGAAAGCTGGAAAACTCCAAAAATTATGACACTTATGATAATTTAAAATTCTAAATAAAATGCAGTATGGGTTTACCTTTCCATTAGTAGAGGAAAAAAATTAATTGTCCAGATTAATTTAATGGAGAACATTTTTATTCACAACTACAAGTCATCAAATATTTTACGAAAATTCGTAAATTTGAAAGTATACTGAAAATTAGGTCAGTAGGTATGGTATAATGGTGTTGATATCAATACAATAAGTAATTAAGAGAGGGGTTTTTATATTTTTCTTTGTAACATAGTTATTAATATTTAACAAATGGTCCATTAATGTTATTTCAACTTCTCAGGTAGATGTAAATATCAGCACACAGGTCAGGACTCACAATCAATTAAATAGGCCGAATGTATATCTGCTTGACAGTTTGGAATATATAAAATTGATAACTTATGTTAGAAAGTTACAAATTCCAGGTGAAATGATGTATTATGCAATGCATGTTGCTTATGGATGTTGGATGGCACTGTAGAATGCTCATTTCCCATCGTTGGCCGCCTTCCACGCATGTAAAATTTGCCGAGCCTCTTGCAAAGTTTCGTGTCTTTTGTAAAAGTTGAACCGTATGTAATTCCCAGCGAGATGTTTATGCTCGGGTGAGTAGAAAGCGGAAGGTGGAATGCCCAGAAGTTGCTTTTTCTTAGCAAGCCATTTGACAAAGCGAAAGTCAGTACAGGAATCCTTTTCACTGTTTATGTCCGCTTGACTCTCTGTGTACAAACATGCCAAGAAAGAGACATACATTATATAGAGCAAGAAGGCAATTTCTCATGTCAACCGTCAACTTTATACTTTGATAATAATTTTATGAAAATGTCTTCCTTCTCAACATACATTACATTAAAGTAAGTAATATTGCGAATTCACATTAGGTACTCTCACTAGGTGTATGCACTTACCTTCTGGCTTTACTCACAATCTACATACCGTAATACTTCAATTAGGACTCAGGGCTTACTTTAAAATCAAATCCCTTAACTTTGAAAAATAAACCTTGGATTATTAATATATCATATTTATAATGAAATACTTTTTATGTAAATATTATACTCTGTCTAAGTTCACATTGAGCATTTCCTTATTGATTATGACCTCTATCCTTACAGTTATCGGAAAGTATGTTCTGTAGCATAATTTAAAAGTAATATCTGGCTAATTTCCGTTTTTCCTAAACGTTTTATTATTTAGCTTATAAAACTTTAGTTTAAACTTTATTTTAATATAAGTTTTACGGTGAAAACTATTTAGACAGTGGAAACCAGTGTATGCAAACGGATGCAGTCGACATATTTTCAGCTGGCTATCTTTGCATCTTAGAATAGGAGAGCTATACGGAAAAGTAGGAGAGAAATGAAAGTGGGTATTTACCTAAAGGACTCCAATCGCACATAAGAAAATATCCACCCTGCGGTATTATTGGTACCATTCCGACTTCTCTGACGGCCCTGGCCAGAATTTCCTTTTTCTCGGTGAGATCCAGGACCAACTTATGGAAGAAGGATGAAGGTGTACCGAGAATTTCTATTTCCTTTTCTAAAGCGGCAGCGACTGCTTCTTGCTCCGGTGTTTGGCACATATACGTACAATTTTGATGTGCAATTTGTAGATTCCGCATAAGGAATTCTGGCCCGTAAGCCCAGCCTAGTTTCCAGCCTGTCAAACTGAAATACAAGTTACAGGAGATTGTATGTATTTAGCATATATAATCTCCCTAGTTTTCTCTAGGACCATTTTCCTACTATGCTATATAATATGATGTAATGCAAAACGTAACCAAACCAGAACACACATGCATACTGCATTAGTCTGTTTTATTAAAGACCACAACACGACTGAACTGGAGCACCAACTTTCTATGAAATGTACAATGCCTCATACTGTTCTACTAGTAGTTGGTCCATTGCATCCCTGAATCACTACTTATGTTATGTACCAAATACCAATGTGATGCAGTAGGCATCAACTTGTGTATTACGTAATGTAATGTACAAGTAACCATGTACATGCAAGTTGGAAGCCAAAAGAACCGACATACGTACATACATACGAATTCAACTAAAACTTTTAGTAGTAATCGTTCAATAAAGTTGTCTTCATGAAAGTTCTGTTTATACAATAGTATTACACTTTATACATGCTAAAACGTTAATACACTCACAAAACTCATACACAAAAGTGAGGATATAATCTTTAGACGAAATGGTAAGGAAAGATGTTGTCTTGTCTAATCATAAACTCTTTTTATGGATATCAGAATCCAAGAGTAAAAAATATAGTTGCAACCCATGATCTGGAAAGCTATCGTATAGATGCATATTATAGCTAAGTTACTTTCACTACTCAAAAAGTTATTGGCATTTCTACTTGCTATCTGTCGTATCTGTCCTGTATTTCTGCTGTTGCGTAGTGCACATTCCTACTATACTTTTTATACCACTAAAATTATGGGTAAGTACAAATATTGCATATTACTAGATTTTCTGTTCACGTAAGTATAAGCTTGTATAAGTATGTAGTATACCTGAAGGTTTTCCCTGCAGATCCAATAGTTATAGTTCTGTTCCACATTCCCTCCAATGATGCCATGCGGACATGCTCTTGTCCCTCGTAAATAATCCACTCGTAAACTTCATCAGAGATGACAAGAACATTAAATTTTTTGCACAGTTCTGCTATCTCCTACATATAGAATTCAGAAAACATACATAAGAAAACGAATAGATATACTACAACAGTTCATCAAATACTTAGACATGCAGGTATACCACCCCAATCATCAAGGCCACCTTAGGATCGGAGAAGTAGATTGGATTGAATTGAAATCCATTTTCATTAAAGCATTTATAGGTAAGCAACGAACGTACATGATTAAAATTGGTCTGGTATTTCTGTGGTGGAGGTACTTAATATATGGATTTGTATTTAATACAGTTATACACAGGAAACTAAGGTCTCAGCGGACCTTGGTTCAGTTGAGCTTGCACAATAAAACTATGGTATGTATGATATACTAGTAAATATCTGTCTACGTAAAACTATTAAGGGGAAACCCATCAATTCGTGAATCAGAAAATATCTAGAGAGAAGAGAATGAAAGCCATGAGAATAAAACATGAAAATCTCATCACATAAATAGAAATACCATCGAGGGAAACCAAAGCAGAACCCAACCTGGTTGTATTTGTCTGGTAGTGAAAGAGATAGTGAAAGTTGTTATATGGGAAATATGGATATCCGGGACTGAGAGAAATTTTTTCCTTTCACAATAATAATTACATAGAAATGTAGTTTTTCTACGTTCTACCATGATCATGATGATACATTGCTATATGTTTCTGCTGTAGTTTATTACACACGTTCTGGTGTCTAGAGACATCATTATACGTAATAAATAAATAAGGATACCTATATATGGTATATGCATAAAGAGATATTTAGTTGAGTCTGTCTGGTTGAGAAATTCAGATAGAATCTGCTCAGAGATTCATTTCTGCAGACAGTGGGACATACGTCCACATGACAAAACAACAGATCCGACTGCCTTATATTGCATTACAGAGATGACATTATTACGATAGAGAGAAGAGGAAAATGAAAAGGAAAGGAGAGAGAAAAGGAGAACATCATTATCTCTAGCCAGAGAAGAGCTACTACTACTGGATAATAAAGTCATTAGGAGCCATTACATATCAGTAGAGACGACTTACACTCAGCTCTTGCCTACTGAACACTTTCCCCAGAGGATTGTTGGGCGTGTTCAGAATTATTGCTTTGGTTCTGTGATTGAAGAGAGAAGCGAGCTGGTTCATGTCCAAAGACCAAGACTCGGAACTTTCCCCTGCTTCTGCTTCTGATGAGCTGCTCTTGGTGCTGGAACCCGTTCCCGTTGGTCGTGGTGGGTGTGGGTGAAGAGGAATGTAAATTGGTGTGCCTCCTAATTAATTTTACTAATATATTCTAACCTGCATATAGGAATATATTTTATATAATATATAATACTAATATACTAATATAATTAATATATATAAAATTTATATGTTAATCTAACCTGCGAGGAGAACCATTGGTTCGTAACAGTCAAAATAAGGCTCAATTATAATTACCTTAATTAAATAAAAGAGACACAGTTAGTCATAAAGCGAAGACAGTTTACTTCTAAAACTCCAAGGGAGTCCACGTAGTAATTCTAAAGTGATTTTAGCAAATGTAACTCTCTCTCTGAGTCTGGTCGGTTATAATGCGAGTAAGAATGATAAGTAATCGAGTTGAATGAAACAAAATGAAATCAACTAAAATAAGATGGTTAATATTACTCTGCTTGCCTTAGTCGTTTGCTACTTGGTTTTTGGGAGGAAGACTACAAAACTATTTAGTGACTGTCTGCTCCAGTATTCTGTCCTCATTTCACAAATGGTAAAGTAATAATCAGTAATAGCTCTGCTGAGGTACTTAGTTAGTTAGTTGGTGTAAATACTCCCTGCATATAAAGATAGATGGAGAAATCCAGGAGAATAAAAAGCAACTAAATTTCACTAGAGAAACCAAATTTAGGTTTGTCTTCTGCTATGCTGTTCCAAGTAGCTAGGAAGGGAAACTATTAATAAAATACTTCCTGGTGTGCCAAAACTTGAAAGAGTTAATAAATGCTATTGATTTTCAGTTGTCTTCAAATAGAACCTACTTCATCTCCTTTCCCGATATTAGACATGATCGTATAGAACAATGCTCCGTAAGCACCCCCGGTGACCAATACTTCTGTCATTGGGTTGATAGTTACACCAATTAGACGTCCATAAAGACTTGCCAGGGCTCGCACGAGTCGTGGGTGTCCCTAGACAAATACATAAAGACATTTTATTCAATTAATTCCTCCCAGTCTACATACATCCTATTGTCAATACGATAATCAAGGAATCAAGCACAAGACATGAGACAGTTCCAATCCACTGACGTCAATATTTTATTCATAATCATCTTGACTCTTCTTGTCTATACTGTCCGTTTCCTTTCTCTTAATTGCTTTTCGCTTTATGATGTCTAGTCACCACTGTGATAAATATCATTTCTACTACTGTGGTCTTATATTACAATCTATGACCAATATAGTAAGAATTAATGATAAAGGTAGCCTAAGACACTAGTTTTTATTATACTCATGTTACAGGTTATGGTTCTGTCTCAGATCAGAGATACTTTATATGATGTCCTAGGTGGGCTATTGATTACACATCATATAATTCAGTCATTTAATGCTGTAGGGAGTAAGAACACCCACAAGTTCTAAATATAACTACTGTTGCTTATGGTTTATGTTTTATTGCATTGCACGCTGTGCACAAAGCTGTTACGGCTACTGCCTCTTATTATCTTCTGGTATATCATCATAAATTAAGTGTCTAATAAATACTGTAATTGTTACACACAAATGCTCTGGCGTACTGGTGAAAAGATGGATCAGCATTCGGCTCACAAACTTTCGCCAACTCGGTGACAATATGTGCTGCAGGTTGAAAATCTGGAAAGCCTTGGCCCAGGTTCACGCAGTCGATTTCCTCTCTCAGTGTGTTCAGCTCAACCCTTTATTTTATAGAAGTATCCACATATATTTTACATTCTATTTCAAGATAAGGCACAATGCATACTTATACATGACTTTTTATTGGAAATTTTTGACGCTTATGGCTTTTCTCCCCTTCATTCCATGAATATCAACTAAAATAGTGTGGATGTGTGAACAAACGAATCTCTAGATGTAAATAAGTGGCGGAAAGCAGACAGTGTAACTGGAAGGCTAAAATTAATATACCGCTTGGAGGTACCGATGTGGATAAAAAAGCAAAAGAAAAGAAATTTCTATATAACAAAAATTCTGTTGTGGTTGCCTGATATCGGCTCCGGCCTCACCCTTGTACAACATTCTATGTAGAAGTGCATTCCGAAAGTCTCCCTGTGTCATTTCATTCGTTATTAGATTATATTTGTTGAACCAACTGACCATATTTTCTAGCTGGAACTTCCTTTGTATAGGACTTCAGTAACTCATATATACAGTTTGAAGTAATCAAGGGGTTATTATTATTACTTTGATTTCCGGCAGACAAGCGAACGGATGGACGGACAGATGGATCACATATTTACTTTAAGTAGCTCTTCTCTACTGAATATGTACTTCGCATGCTTATATCAATGTATAGGCTAAGCCTGTAGTATATTAGACATGCACAACGATCTCAACGTTGTAGTGTATTTGGGAGGTAAATCAATTCTCAATTTTATGATTGAATTGCATGATGAAAGGAAATGAAATGCCAAGAGCAAAGTGACTAGGTTACTGTGTACTTATAGCTGAGGTTATTAGAAGGCTAAAAGCGTGAATAATTTACCACACGTTATTCTCAAGTCCTTTGTACTTTGAGTCGACTGCAAATTTCTGATTAATGTTCTTGTCACTTGCCATCTTGCTGGAAAGACTTATGGATGGTTGTTTGGTTTCAAGTGTTGAGTTGATTGTGATGTAATTTGATTTAGGTAAGTAGTAAGTTTCTCTGTCTGCTACTTTGGTTGACAATTTTACTTGGCTGAAAATAAACAGGGAAATTATTGCATTATAATTTATTTCTTATCGCTCCAACTGCACACAGAAGACCACATTACACTTAAGCAGCGATAAAAGTGCTATTTTGTGTAGCTAGTATGTATCCGTGTTTGTTTTTAATTTACAACGATTCGAGAACACGTTTTCTTTCTTATTGTTCCTTATTTCACACTTGCTTGTGTTATACAACATATTATAATGCACTCTCTAGCTCAGAATATTGTAAATATTTTCTATGTATAAATGCACATACTAAGGAGATAAACTAGCTCTTAAAACTTGGGGAACATTGAACTTCTTTGGTAGGTATCACGTAAATACTGTTATAATCCAGAACTAATATAATATGTACTAAGAATCTGGAGGAGTAGTATATCTATGGGATATATCGTAAACTATTTATAGATATAGATAAATTGTACTATTATATAGTAAACTGTGAACTATGAATCTTATAATAATGCATATGCAAGTAAAAATAAAGCACTTACTTACTATACTTAAGTTTGTCTTCTCAGCAAAGAGTAAAGAGAGATGAGTGGGTAAAGTATATTTACATGCAGAGCAGCGTACGAAAGTACAAAAATTCGGTTAACAAAAAAGCAGTTTACTCTTTTAAGTGCACGTAATGGTAGCATATATTTTATGTTTAACTTGTTAAGTCATAAGTTTATGCTTACTATAAGGTAATACTTCGACAAGCTGCGATAACAAATTATGATAATGAATAATGGTTAATGGAATAGATCCCATTAGCCTTCCATGCCAGCACACCAAGCATAAAGAGTCACATAAACATCACAGGTTTATCATCCTGCTCAAACATGAACTTAACAGCTATATAGATACTTATAAAAGTCCACGTATCAAAATACAAATACAACCTACGTGTATCAATTATCAGAAATAGGCCATTTAGCTTATTTTATAAGGCAGTCGAGTACGTACTTTGCCTTCCCTACAACAACACTTCCGTTTCTCATGCAGAAAAGCATTTCAAAAATATCCACATGCTTTCGCTACGCATCATTAAATTTTTACACTTGCGATCAGTTCGACTTTGCTCACTTTTACCACACCTACTAAAGAGACATATGAGCGCGATGCAAAAATAACTGCACTAAATTGTGATGCGTTAATGTCAATTATTAAGTGTGCACATTCCTACATCCAGTTTTACTGAAATCTTATAGATCTACTATAACCTATGATTTCCATATTCTGCATTATAGTCGAGCAATTACATTTATAGTTAGAATTACAATACAAGTCAAAGGGTATAATACTTTACAAAGCCTCAAAGCCTGTATGGAGTGCTTTAAGGAATGAACGCTTTAGGTTTTCGGAATTAGAAGCTACAAATGCTTGCGTTTTCCTTAGATCTGAGATCTGAATGGCCATCCGCCGATCCGCCAACTGAATAACAGAATGAGAAATATTTGCCACCTTTGCCCTTTGCAGTCACAAGAATGACGGGAAATAGTTCATTTTGAAAATGAGGAAAATTAATTATTTTACGATTTTCATTTTCTGGATTCATATTAGAGCCTGAAGCACTTGTTAGGTAATTTATACTGGCAATCATTTTCCCGGCATTGAATGCTTATGGTAAGTGAAATTTTGGCCTGTGAGTTTAATTAAGTGTGCTGAGTATTGCACACTTGTAAATGTCTTATTTATTGTAAAACGGTCGAAATTCGATTTTATATGGAATTGCATACAGAAGGTAGACCATACAAAAAGTAGGGACAGCGTTGGTTATATTATTGAAGTATTAGTCTGGAGAGCAATTATTACACCAGCATGTAAAGCAGCAGACGAGTAGCCTTCAACCCAAATTGTGCAACACGTCACATTGATCAGAAATCGATACTATAGGGAATTCACTGTGCTTTTATTTTCAAGTGGTAAACGGTGAAATGAAAATCAAGGTTATTTCAGGTATAAATTGAAGTCATGGTAAATGACGGATGAATCAATGGATGTTGGCTTTCCCCAACGAAATTCTATGGCACAAAGTAACGTTACTCTATCGATTACTCTCTTTTTTCTCCTAAAAATAAAACACTCGCGACTGTAATTTCAATGATTGGCTTAGCACAACTCTTTAATTGACAAAATTAATTACATTTTCCGAATACTGGAAGCATTATTAGAATATTATATTTAATGGGAATCTGGATAGAGGGCTAAATACAATAGTTAATATAATAACATAATAACACAAAAATATTATCGATTTATCATTTCTAGTAGAGAAATAGATCTGGGCTAATAGTACATAAACGTATTGATAGAGAGTTTATAAGGAGATTTGTTTTATTTATATAAGCTTGATTACGTCACATCACATCTCAGAGAATAAGATTCACATTGCTAATGATTATCCTTGATACAATATCTGTAGTGAAAAGAAACGCCATAAAAGTGATATTTGTCATTATTGATTATTATAGGTATCAAGTTTGAATGTTCTCGATACTTTTGCTTTGCTACAGTCGATTTATTCGATACTATCAAACTAAGCCTTTGGCATAGCCGCATGTAATAATGCAGTAGGATATAATTGATTTTCAGTAAAACTTTGGAGTCTACTGCGAGTTCTTCCAACTCTTCAAAATCTTATCCGCTTTCTCGAGAGTCTCTGCTTTCTTGTAGAAACAAAATCTTATATAATCTTCGCCTAATGTCTTATGCGGCTCGGAATAGAAGGCAGAAGGTGGGATTCCTAGTAGTTTCCATGCTTTGGCAAGCCATTTCACAAATCGGTAGTCTGCAGTGTCATCAGTTTCGCCACTTAAGTCCGTTTTCGATTCTGTCAGAGGAATAAGTGCTGGAGATGGTGAAAACTTACCCGAAAATGTGTATCATATTATACTTGCACAATATTTTCATCAACATACCTAAAGTTCTCCAGTTGACCACCATAAAATAGCCTCCTTCAGGAATAACGGGAACCATTCCCGAGTCCACTATATATTTTGTGAACGTATCTCGACTAACTTTTAGATCAGAAGCCATCTTGTAGAAAAACGAGTCTGGAGTTCCAAGTCGCTCAATTTCTACCTCTAAAGCTGCTCCAAGTGCCTCTTGACCAGCAGTTTGGCAAGTGTACACGCAGTTTTGATGGGCAACATGAAGATTTTTCATTAAGTGATTTGGCCCATATGCCCAACCGAGCTTCCATCCCGTCAAACTAAAAATCGGTTATAAAAAATCGATTATTAATGACCCACTGATCATAATTCCCACATCACACGGATACGATCATACTCAGCACCCACGTCACAATTATTCATAAGCAAACCTAAAAGTTTTTCCAGCAGATCCAATAGTAATCGTCCTATCCCACATTCCTTCTAACGAAGCAATTCTGACGTGCTCCTGTCCTTCGTAAACGAGCCACTCGTAAACTTCATCAGATATCACGATTACATTGAACTCTTTGCAAAGATCTGCAATTCCCTGCAAATTTTAAACAAGGACTCAGAAGACTTAATACCTATATCAAGACAAATATCATATCTAGTGCGTATATACAAAGTATGGCTTACTGTTAATTCTTCCCGTGAAAATACTTTCCCCAAAGGATTATTTGGAGTATTCAATATTAAAGCTTTGGTTTTCGAGTTAAATAATGATCGAAGTTCTTGCATATCTAATTTCCAACTTGCGGAACTGTTATCTGAGGAATTGGTAGGCTTAAGAGGAATAAATTTTGGAATTCCTCCTGCCAATCGTACTTGCGGTTCATAGCAGTCATAGTAAGGTTCGATAATGATAACTTCATCTCCAACACCAACATTGGACATGATTGCAGAAAAAAGAGAGCCATACGCTCCACCGGTTACAAGAATTTCTGTAAATGGATTAATAGTCCTATTAATCAATTTTCCATATAAAGTCGCCAAAGCTTTCACTAACCGAGGATGACCCTGTAAAATAGAGATCAAACTTTACATGAGTATACAAACATGTATAAAACTAACAGCAAGCCGTAACAGAAGATGAGAGCCAGGGTCGATAAAGCAAAGTAGGCAAAGATTTGAATAAAACTTTGGATTTATTGTAGGAATTTAAAATTTTACGCTTCCAACAATTGGAAGCGCCAAATGTAACACCTAAAACCCCCATTTTTCTATCTTATTCAATATAAAGTGGAAGAACGCAGTTCCATAAGGGGGCCTCTTATCGTCTAGCTACTCTGATACTGACTTGTAATTTTGGTAAATGCCAAAAAATACTTTTTTAACGAAACTTACGTAACCGCGAGTGTACTGATGTAATAATGGATCTGATGTTTTATCACATGTTTTGGCCAACTCTTGTATTACATTTTCAGCCGGCATAAAGTCAGGAAAACCTTGTCCCAGGTTTAAAGGTTGGAGTTTAGCATTCAGGTCAATAAATTCAACCCTATAAGTTGCATGACAATAAATTCAATTTACACATAAACACCAAAATACTCTGGACGAACAAAGATAATCAGAGCAGGAATATCAATTAAAATTAAAATTATCAATCAGCTGTTGACTCTGCTCTGTGAAGAATCGGTTTTGAATCGTAACAACATCTATATGCTTATACATATACATACTATAATAAAAATATGATTAGCTATATTATATGTACAAAATTAAATGCCAAATCGTTATTCTTACCAGACACTTTTCTCTAATCCTGAATACTTCTTATCCAACTGGAATTTTTCCATTCCACTAGCCATAGTTCTTCCAGTTGAAAATAATTTGCAAGCACAAGATTTTGACTGAAGAACGGAATTCGGAAACTTTCTAATTGCAGCTCTAGGTAAGAAATTTGAAGGAAGGAATGACCGGCACTTCAAGGACAACGCCATCTTTCATTCCGTCAATATTGAAAATTGAGCCGACAGAACAGGTTGCATCAGACGAATCTTCAATTCCCTTGCTTGTATGCAAAAATGCAAATGCAAATGCAAGTTATGTAAGTTCCGGTTTTGCAGCAAGTCAAGTGCATGTGAAATGTGCAATGCATTTGTGATGTGATATCGAAAAAAAATGTTTCTTTATATTATGAATGAGTGAGAGGATAGTTGGTTATGATAATAATGACAATGAAAATGTTTTTTATCAATATCATGTAAGTGCTGTTAGATAACACACGTAGAATATCTGCTTTCATGCAATCAGAACCATGGACGTATTATAAAAAGTTGGGCTGATTAGTAAACTATAGGTTCTGTAGTTCAAAGGTTTAATTGAAGCTGCATTCATTGTATGATACTACTTTCATTCATATCCTACGCCTATGAATAAAGATAATAAAGTGAAAATACGTTGCAAATTATACGAAGAAGAGAGATTCTTTCTTACATTCTTTTCAATATTTTATTGATTTTTTCTTTTTTATTAGTATCATTACAATAAAAGTGTGTATGCATTCTAATAAGCATACAATACGAAGTACTTTACATTGCGCGCATATTAAAGTCTTATATTTGCTTATATCTCATAATGTAAATTGGAATTGGATTATTAGCTTCACGAACTAACTAATCAAACAAACACATAAAATTACATGTAATTGTGTATAAACATTTGCACTTTTTACAAAACTGAATGCATGAAGATAATCCTTAAATACACTTATCGTTAGTGAACAGTCACTGCATAGTAAGACATTTTTTCTATTAATTTTTAAATATTTTAATTAACAAAGCAATATTACTACTCATAATATGCGGTTGGCTAACTACTAGTATTTGCTAAAGAAAACTTACATACCATGACTTAGTTAGCTCATTAAATAATACAGTGTAAAATCATTTGGCAGGATGGGATACACTATACATCAGCAAATGAGCCGAAAAACATTTAGGTAATACACATTCAAATAATACTTCCACGTACATATCCTAATTTAGTAATACAGACACAAGCACTTTTTCGTCTTTAAATTCTGATCGTTTTCGTAGAAATTGTGCTAAGCAATTAAGCACATCGGCTAAATAAAATAGTAAAACTAGTAATTTTCTTAAAATCATTTTCGGAATGATTAATTATTATCATTATCGTAGTTCATTCATTTAAATATTTTAGCATTCGTGGAAGAATATGAAATTCCTTTGTAGTTTACATATATGTAGTATTTGTATATTAGAAACCTGATTTGTTCATCATCGTATACCACATGGAATTTCCCTAGCAAATAAAACTATACATAGCTACATATTCTATGGAATATGGATGAAGTTTTCTTAATTGTCTACTACATACTACAGAGCAACATTGTACGTAAATTACGGTATTACTATAATATCATTTGAAGTACATTGTTGTATTGCCAATTATTTGAAGTAGATAAAAATATATAAAAACATACCATAGTATTTCAATGAGAAAAGATTTGAATTTCTACTGCAATTACATCAATTGAGGTTATTATTAATTGAATTTGTAGTTTAGTTAATTTTTTAGATTGTCACAGGTGTTTCGAGGAAAACTATTTCATCCCGTGTATAATATAGCGTTAGAGCTGAAGCCAAATCCTATGGTTATCGATGATGGTTCAAAATATTAAATTACAGCTACTAGGGATCAATGATTGATAAGACACACAGTTGGTTCTTTTTAGTAAAAAAGGAAACTTGTGAAGATGATTATGTACTAAGAGTTCTAATGTATACTTACAGATATGTGTAGATATTAGAATGATTAAGAAAAAACTCATAACATAAACGGTTTATACGGGGTGTAACAAGAACAAGGAGATTAAGGCAATATCTCAAGACCTATAAAATAGAATAGATAGTTTTTAATGTCCAACTTTTGTTATATTCGTGACATTCTTTGAATAAGATTTTTTTGTTTCACAGTATTTATAAAAATCTGTTATAAAACTCGATAAGTTTGGTTATCTCAAATAATCGGAAAGGTGCAACTGATATCATGAGATATTGATCCTTAATTCTTTCTTCGATACACTCCGTATAAATTTTCTACACCCACACGTACGTCCAACAATGTAACATTTCGTCGAGTGAGTGAGATTAACGTAATTCTTGTGATTTTACACAAAAAACAACATAAATGTCAAAAGTCATTGCAAATAAGACAAATTACATACAACTAAATTAAAAATTGTGTATTTCGTAAAGGAAACTTTCTTTCAAGAATTGTAAATACTCGAAAGTATGTAGTATCTAAAAATCTAAGAGTCTGTCTTAGATAAACAAGTAGGTAGATGTTTCTGCACGTGCATATGATTTATTACACGTATAAATAAACGTGTTTCAGTAAATAACAATTACTTAAACGTCCTAACAAGTTAAAGCTTGTGTACGTTTTCATAATTATCATCATTTATCACGTATAGAGTTACACTTGACACCTTTGTATACACTACACAATGTGTCCGAGAACTTCCTAATGGTAATTACATTGAAACTGCAATATATAGTATCTTATACAAATAATTCTTTATCGAGTTAGTACACATAAAGATCAGGGATATCAAGTGTAAAGATTTCGGTTTACATTGCGTTAACACATTGTACGTGATTTGATTAGGTACCTAGATACTACTGGACTGGAGAGAAGATATTCCCTAATTTGCGACGATTATATTAAATTATTTTCGAATTAGTTTGTAATTTATTTAGCTCGACAAGGCGGAATCCATCCGCCGAAGGCTTGCCCTAATTCCTGGGCGATTGTTATGGTTAAGTGATCGCTGAACATTCCTCCAACGATTTGTACTCCAAGTGGAAGACCATCGGAACCCAAGCCGAGAGGAACTTGAGTTGCTGGGACTCCAAGAACATTAAATATGGCGCAATAGGAAAAGTCCGCCGGGCGAAACATTGGTCTGTAATGGCGGGGTGCTGGACCAGTATGTGAGGGATACAATAAAATTCCGTCGTCTTTCAAAAGGTCCTGCAAAATAAATTGATTCACATATTCACATCAATTACTTTTCATTGGTGTAAAGTAAACATGGGTGAATATTTGTACGATGACAAATACAATTTGCACATACCTGAATTTCTTTGGCAAGCGAGTATCCCATTTCAATTATATGTTTATGCCGTGGTAAAGCATTTCCGGCATATGCCAATTTCTCGACGATTCCAAGAATCAAAGCTGGAAATGTATGTGGAGAAGCGCGGAAACAGAACTTTATCATTTCCCAGAACGGATTCACCTGAGAAGAATTACAAACCACAGTTAAACAGAGAACGGTCAGTCATTTCACATGAACTATCAATTCATAATAACAAAATAAGGCTTGCACCACTATGCATTATTTGTACTTCCCATGAAACTGTATCACAACAAGTTTTCCTTTATGTAAGTAATATCATTGTATTAATTTAATACATCAAAATATTAACAAGAAAGAACATTTTTATACATACCTTGCCTTGCTTACATACAAGCTCTTCACAGAATGTAGGAGCACCAGCCCCACTCATATTCCGTGCCCATATTTCCAAGCTGTGATACAGCTTATTCAGATTGGCTCTCTGTAAAGAAAAGAAAATGTTAAAATATGGACATTTAAACGTACTAAGATACTCGATGTTATCTACAATTTTTCCTGCCTTCTCATGTTACGACAAAAATTATAAATTGCGATATTTATAAACATACTAATCTAGTAATACATACGACATAAATACATTTATTATGTAGGTAATTAACACACAACAGTAGTACACTTAATTAAACACATTTAAAGAAAAAGGGGTAGAAAAACAGGATTGGCATTTTTTTGCCTTGGTGTGTAGCAGCTATTTACTCTGTCTTCCTTTTACTGTTTACCAACATCCTTAACCGCACTTCAATAATATCTCGCGTTTCTATTTACCTGAACTTAAATTATGTGGCAGTATAATACTTAGGTACATATTATAAGTTATTTATATGCATTTACTCTAACAACTCTCCTATCTACTGTTAGTAAGTACAAGCGTAATTTGCGCTGTGTCTGAGAATCGAGTTGATATAATAGTTGGTGATGGTAATGCTAATTTTCAGTCACCCTTGAGAGAATTTATGTCTAAGCTAAACAACACACCGCTTTTAGTACATTGTGTGCTATGTGTTTACTAATGTGCCAGTATGGGCATGTAAATATGCATACAGTCCTTTTGATATAACATCGTGTTAGTTGAAGTAAAACTTCACTAACCATGAAGGTTGCTGTCTGCTAGAGCTTATACGTTTTACATGGCAATTACTAGTATTAGGACACCTTGTCGACTGCTCATAATCTGCAGCTAGGTCTGTGACTTCAATTTTCTTGGTTTAACGATTAAGTAACAAGCAAATTGTTTTAAGCCAATAATTCTTCACTAAGAATTTAGAATATCCATTCATTCTATTTTCTTCTAAGTTTGGCTTTGCACATTATACATATTCGTATTACAATTCTGCTAATTTCTATTTTAGAGGCACTCTACAGTTCCCCATTGAAAAAGCTTTAGAGGGAAATGAATACATTTTAAAAACGTCAAAAACTGTAGGCTACTTTCCAAAAAATACAATTTTTAAATACCAAAAAAGTATTCTATGTATGTCACCTTACAATAAATTCGTTGATAAAATGAATTACCAATCTAAACAATAACAATAGATACCTATCATCATCATCACTAGTTCTTCGTTATTTTCAAATGAAATCTTAACAATTCGAGAATCTTATAAGTAGTTTATATAAAAGTCTTGCTCGCAATGAATTAAGTACATTATTGCGAATGCAAAAGTATGTTTCATTGATAATATAATATATGCCTAATTCATTTGATGTATAATTTATATACAGATATGTTGGCTTAATGATAAAAAGAATTGCGTCTTGCGTGTAGGAAAAATGTGAAATAAGACACTAACTTGTGGTTTGATGCCAAATTTATGCTCCAAGTGTTTAAGAGTCTTCTTCATGCCATCCTTCAATTCGTTATGAATTGGAGTGGCAAAAGGACTTCCGCCATCATCTTCCATGTAAAAAACCCTGACATTTTTTAGCTCAGGAACTTTGTTGATTTTCGTGATGTTTTCACCAAGCATGACGTCAAAAATGAGTTTCATATCTTCAGCATGACGAACAATTGGACCTGTAGTTAGAAACTCGGCTAATCTGCCAGTAGTTTCTGGAACCTTTGAGTCAAATAGGCGAATGTTTGTAGTTGTAGTAAATAAATATAAAAATTACGACAAAGTTTTGTGTAATAGATGCAATAAAATAAGACTGTACATCATGTACAAAAGTAAAATGCTCAAACATTGCATAAAATTTACCTGACCCCAATTGGAGATCAAACCTGAGGTCGGCTTGTGACCGAACACACCGCAGAAAAATGATGGCATTCGAATGGAACCACCGATATCCGAACCGATTCCGAAAGCAGATCCAGCAGCACCTTGAAGAGATGCCTCTCCCCCAGATGAGCCACCTGAGGTTTTAAAATCATCTCATTGAGTCAAAATACCTTAAAACTATCAACATGAACATTCACACGAACATAAAAGAAGTAAATGAAACCACAGATAAGTCAAACAGATACATGATAGAGTATTCCAAGGTGAGCGCATTAATTAAATGTAAAGTTTCACTTATTTTATTGTTTTGGTTTTGAGGTAGCAATTTACATTAAGACTCGTGATTTTACCATTGTCCTCCTGTGGTCTGTACTGTACCTCTACAGAACCACCACTATACAGAGCTACCTATCTATATAAATACTTTGCTAATTTTTTATAGATTTTCCAAGCATTCCATTTTCCTTTCGACAGTTATCCCCATTTATTAAATGCAAGTGTTTATGCCCAGTTGATATCAGGACTAGAGTTCTCATTCTAATATGAAATGTATACTTTAGGTAGCTTACTTGATATGTTCCAAGTTCCACGTGGAATTCTCTTTGCATGAACAGGCTCTTAACATAATACGATACCTAATATGCAGTCAACATTTTCAATTTCAATGTTGTGTGCTTAGAGTGGCAATGATGCACGATGCACAGAGATTGTGCCATAACATATCATTCATGGGCACCACCACACAACAAACTATTGCATCAAATATTTCCTTTGGCTAGTCTGTCCAAGATATAATTATGTAAGTTGCTGTGTAGTAGCTAAATAGTAGGTACATATCCTACCCTAACTAAATAGACGCACAGGATAGCAAACAAAGGCAGAGAAACAAACCAAGGTTCTGAGCATTGGCATCAATCAAATTAATTGCATTATGACATTGTCTTAACTTACGTAAGAAATAATAGAAATATTAATACTCATATTAATGTTAGGATAGCCCATTTGAAAAATAGTCATTTACTAGTAATGTTACCTAACAGCATTACGTTTAATTCTCCTTTAAACCATTAATATCCATCTCACTTAATATTGTTACTGATTATTCCCAAATGTATTAATTCCAGCAGATACATAGTAGTAAGCCTTGTTAATTTTTATATGATTGAGTTACTGCACTTTTTACTGTAAGTAGAAAACGAAATTGCAATCGGGTAAGCTATGCAATCTGATTCATCCGCGATATAAAGTTGTTCAACTTGATCTATTTCAAGCTGACCTGTGGTACGACGTGAGGTGCTATTGCTATAGTAGGTACTCTACCTAACACGGCCTACGCACACTTTCTTAGTTACTCACACTTACAATAAAAGATATATGACACACATAGTGCTGTTGATAAGCAGTATTAACTTTGATAGACTGAATATTTCTGCTTTCAACTTTTAATCGCACAGCTGTACCGTGTAACATGTCCATTATATTTATTACGTGTAAAAAAGACACCCTGTCTAGTTGAAACGTCAAGTCCCTATGCTAATATACTAAATATTCACTCTAGGTTAGTCTAATGACGCAATAGGTTTTTCCCTAATCATTTAGATTTAGATGGACCCGAAGGAACTGGTTTCGTAGGCGTAAATTCAATTCCAAGAAGTATACAAAACTGTGAATGCATCTTCAATGTCGAAAAGAATCAATGGCCTGCACTTTTAGTAAAAAGCTTATTCAGGAAACAATTTACAAAAGCATAGACATTTTGCTAAATCAACTACAGAGTTTATGCCTACTTGGTAATGGAATTCAACAACTTACTGTACTGTATTGCGAATATTTTCCTTTTATATTTACGTACAGCATTTTCCTTTGTGAATTACAACAGTAAATATATTGTATGCATTTACAGATGATAATTCTCATGGAATTAAATAATATAGGGTTAAGAGGGTTACGTTTTGTATATAAATTGCTTTACACAAGGAACACTTAATGGCAAGCAATAAATCATACCTAAGCTGTTGATACATTATATAAACAGTAAACCCGTAAAAGCAAATGAAAGCAGTAGGTATGTACATTATTTAACTACATATATACAAAATACATTTTCACTCATCCATGAAGAAGTTTTTGTGACAAAGGTTTTACCGGTAATGTGACGTGTGTCATAAGGATTTTTTGATCTTCCGTATACAGTGTTCACTGATTCCCACCACATACACAGTTCAGAGACATTGGTAACTCCCAAAGGAATTGCGCCGACCTTTTTTAGTATCTTAACTGCATCAGCGTCTTCAGGAGCGGTATGGTCCTTCCGGTAGTAATGACCAGCCGTGTGTTTCAACCCTGTTCCCATGAAAAAATACGTTAATTAGGTTTTGGCTGACATGCAGGAATTTAAGACGCAGATGACATGTTCCTAACAATTGCTAACCATTTTATCTTAAAATCTTCCCAAAAATTCACACTTTAACTTTAATATAATTCTAATCTGATTTCATAAACAAAGGAATGGACTGCTTCACGAAAGTAGACCTCAGTGGCAATGACACAAAATATAAATTGCGGTGGAATGGGAAAAGCAATTTATATTTGCATCTATGACTGTATAATTAATTTTAATTGTCTACCTTGAACACAGAAAGAATCTTTGATGGTAAATGGGACACCGAGCAGAGGGAATTTATCTCGAAGCTCTCCTTCGTCGAATTCTCCAGATTGTATTAACCGATCAACTTTTCGTGATTCTTCGATAGCCATTTCAAAGCGCTCATCAACAACACAATTTATTTTGTTATTTACTTCATGTATTCTGCCGATGAAAGTACGAACAACTTCTTCTGATGTCACTTTTCGCTTGCGAATCTGAAACAAACAAAAAGTACATTTTCAAAGGTCAAAGTCCAAAATAATACCCTGTAGCATTCTAAAAGCAAAATACACAGGTGCAACTAGTTCTAGACTTGCAAATGCAAGTCTAGATTAGATGTTTTTCATCGTTAATCACACAGTTCCTATACATGATTTTTGTGTAGTGTATATATGTACATATTGTTATCATTAATATAGCAAGTTCAATGTATTTACCCTTTACAAAAAATGCTGGTATGTATAGTGCTTACACAATCATACAAATGTATTGTAATCGCGTATTATATAACAGCGGTTTGTGGTTATCCATTGAATTTTAATTTCTTGCAAAAATCATAACGATCTAGGGGGTTTTGAACCCACTTTTTATGAAATTGAAAGCGTTTTTCTCTTAGCAAAGTTACTGATAAAAATTCTTTGAACTAAGAGTTTTCATGTTATATTCTTTTACCTAGATGTCTTTCTAAATACCGTGTACCCGAAAAGTCAAATGTCTTAATGTCTAATTGCTAGTACGATTTAGTTAATCACTTCTTTCTTCTTTAAGATCCACCTAATTTCGAAAGTCATCATAGAATGACATATTCGTTATCTAAAGAGAGTACAAAAAAGTTGAATTTAGCAACTCTTTGCACGACGATCGACCATCCTTAGACAGCAAGGTACATTAAACTGTAAAATGACTGCATTATGCAGTAGTTTCTTAAGAAATTAGAGATAAAAAAGACAGACACTGAATGACTGTCGCTAAGGAAGGGTGAAGGTAAGCAATGGAGAGTTTAAAATTTAAGTTATTCATCAGCAGATATGAGTTACGCAGCACAAAGTAGCGACAAAAAGTATTTTAATAATTTCAAGCAGAGGATTCCCCAATTACTTCATTTAAATATGATTTCATAGGACGGACGATGGACAGCGATGCAATTATTCCACAGACCAAAGTAAGTACCGAGCGTGGCATACCATAACACCTACGCCATATCTGTCGTGTAATCTTGCGATTTGTACTTTTTAAATTGTTATACAAGTCCATTCAGCAAGACCGCAACATTCACAGCGAATGCACATTAGTGAAGTTGGCCACAGTAGTAAAATAAAAGATGTTTCACGCTTGCTAAAGATTTCTGCAGTCAGCAGTGCAGCAGCTCTGCTTCTAATGTAGGTTACACAACAATACAATTTTGGTAAAGAAAAGTGAGCATGCATGAAGGCCAAATCCATTGCGCTACATTCACACTTAGTTACTTATGTTCCATCTAACCCAGCAATAAATATCACAAAAAATAGTGATTTTAAGGACGAAAAAATTTGGGATCCCTAAGCAAATTTAATTCTGCTGTGAATGACATATGCTTTATGTTTAAAGGGATTTTCCTAAAAAAATTGGCATGATATTGCAAATTTTACTTCTGCGTTTTAAAAATGTATATCATTGTAGTGATCTTGTATTAAAAGACAAAGTAAATCTGACAGCAAAGAGCAGATGCTCCAAGATAAAACATTTAAACATTTAGGATACATTGTTTTAACTGAGGATTGTGTCAAATAAAAGAAACATTTTAAAATTTGTGTACAAAAACTTAAATTACTACAGCAAGCAAACACAACTACTATGTAACCATAATCTTACATAAGATGTTAGAATTACAATTTACAGTTTTTATCCCAAATATTGCACTTTTAACCAACTAGCAAACTGGACGAAAAAAGTACAATCCTTACATAGCCAATTCTCAACTAGATTATAATGTGCCAGAGCCAGATGTATCTAACCTGTGGATATATGTATGGCATATGTGCCTTTTTGCTGTCCGGAAGGGAATTGAAGGACAACCATATAAATTATGATGAAATATTTACTTTACCATTAGTATCTACTATCTACTTATACAACGGTATTATTTTTTGCCCAAATGCCTTACATGCGTACCCTATGTAGCATTTTGCTAAATGGAAGTAGACACCCAGTAAACTTACGTAGATCAAGGACAGGAAAGTCTCATCTTTACTATATTGTATCAACATTATTGCACGCAACATACTTGGGAGTAAGTATAAGACAGAATTGCATTGCTCGGTAGTTTTAAGATGTGGAACGCAAAGCAGTAGTAAGAAAGTGCTAATCAAAGGAGAGGATAAGAAATTGAAAACAGCAATCACCAATGAAATAAGTGAAACTACTTTTCGATGTAGACGATTTTTTAATATCAATCAAATTGTTATGTTTTTCACTCCCATTATTTGTACTAGATTACTATTCACCCGTATGGGGAAATGTTACCACGTCAAAGGTCGATAGGATAATAATTTACTTTTTAATACTGTCAAAACTATCAGCTTGGTAAAGGAAGACGCGCTAAGAAATGGGATTTAGTGGAAAAAATGAATGTAATGTGTATGAATGAGGGATATTCAGTATATTAGGTATACAGTCTACAACTCGTAAAATATGCAATATGTAACTATTCTTTTCTTAAATAACGATGTTAAAACGGATTAGAAAAGGCAATTAATGCTCGTAACTTCGGAATCAGCATAATTTAGATTTTGCTGATATGAAAAGTGTTGGGAAGTATGCTTTTTCTTACCGCAGTGCAAAATTGTGGAACTCGCTACCAGCAAGTATACTACCCAGTACATTTCTTATGGCTTTGATATGCGTATAAGGAAAAATATTATACAGAAACGAGATATACATTGCTGATTCCTGACTGCCCTGACTTTGGTAAATAAATTAGTATTTGATGTTACTGAATAAACTCTGAGCTTAAATATACTTTAAAATGCTTGATATATAAGGCTGTATGTGGACTCCAAAGATTAACGTTAACGTTAGATAAAAGTATTTACGAGTGTAGTATACTACAGTCTCAGTGTGGGTGGACTCTTGTTAATTTAATATAATATATAAAGAAATTATGTATGTGTGCAAAAATAGGGTATTTATAATTGGAAGGCATAGTTTACCTATTCAGTCATATTAGATACGTTAAGTAAAGAAAAGACATTTTACCTGGTCAGCAATAATCGTGACGCTCTCTTTAAGAAGTAGTTTCGTTCCAATAGGTGGAAGGGGGTCCTTTTGTTTCGGAACTTTAACAGCTATTCCAATTAGGACAATGCCTATGACATCATATACTTTGTAAAGTACTCTGAGGAAGGCCGCCATAATGAACGATACAGCTGCGTTGACAACTGTAATATTAAAAATGTACATATTCAATCAATTATAATGTTAGCCAATTTAGTGTGCTTATACTACTATAACCTTTGTACTAATCCATTCTTTAGAACTTTACTTTGCATAACACAATTGCAAGAAATTCATATTCTTGTAAATAATAAGTTATAAGTTCGAAAACATGCTAAGCATATTTCATAACCACCCTTTGTTTTTTCCGATGTTTAGCTTGTCATGTTTTTTATCCTTCGTGTTTCATTGCAATAAACTAGATCATTCTCCCATTCCTTCACAAATTTACCCTAATTACATATGCTATCAATAAAATTGTGGTTTCTGTTTCTACTCCCTTGTGAAATTTATGAAGCGAGGGAAGGTAAGAGAAACATTTTCGAATGTGTATTCTGACTTTTCATTGACATGTCTTGCGTAGTTTTCTGTTTACATTACTTATATTTATCAAAGTAATTTTATTTTCTTTGCAATTGCACTAATCAAATATTGTCTCCAAATAGAACACACAGGTATTAGATATCACATAAAGAATGTAATGATAAAATATATAGGTACGTGTAGCAGTATTACAACCGTTACTTTCAACTATAGATATTGGTGATACATTTTTTAAATATTGAATATTCTATTGAAGTTTTGGAATCCGCGAGATAATAATGGAGTTTTGTATTTACATAACCTACAGTAATTACAGTTTTCTCCGAAGATGCACTCTTTAGGACATACATCAAGAGAAGTATCCCACATGAAATATTTGTCAGGATTTTTCAGTTAATAAAATATGAAGAGAGAATAGTGATTACAAGGATCAAGGTGCAATACTTGTAAGCTTAACCTCGCCAAAGATGAATTCTTGCCTACTACATCCGAAGCAAACAAGGGCACCAAGTCAAAATGTTCGAGAGTGGAAGTGGAATGGGAATACCAACAAACAGGTATTTTCTGTACCTTGTGTAAGCCTGTAAGCGTAGGATAGGATATTCCAATCTACACATATTCAGTTTATAGACTAATTTTATATCCACTGCCTATATGATCTCTCCTAATAACAAATACAAAGTCGCCAAATGTGAAGGTTACTTTTTTAAATTGAAGATCAAGTAACTAACCTAACCCAAAAGTAATGCACATTGTATTTCCTAAATAAATTGCAAATGAATGAGGAAGAGAACAAGTATATTCCTTGGAGTTGTCACATAGCATGTAGCATGGAAGTATTGCAGATTCTGTTTTGAGATAAGTACCTTTGTAATTCGACCTTTCTACAACCACTTTTAAGTATCTATTCCTATGTTCCAACAAAATTCAAGTTTGAAAATTAAGATCCAGGTAGGAGAATAATGACCTCATTCATTTAGAACGAAATCACGACTTTTTTCAAATCATTTAGACAACAAGAGAAAAGGCATTACATAAAAATCACTACACGGAAACTACTAAATGTATTAAAATTACTAACAGAGCATTTATGTAATACGTACATACAAGACACACAAGATAGTAAGGTACTCGAATTGTTTCGTGTGTAAAGATTTTCAAAGTTAAAAAAATTAATAAATTAGCTATCAGTATCAGTTTAATTTTAAATATCTTATCCGCTCGGTTAAAGTAGTTACATTTTTAATTTATCTGTGTATATTATTAGATATAAGTTGAACGAGTGACGGGATCATAACTTCATTTATTATTGATTAAAGGGGGCTAAAATTAAAGGTATGCATTAACACTTGGAAAAACATGTTCAAATACGGATGTTTATACCAATTTTATCAACCATGTTCAATTACCCACTTCATAGTTTTGCAATGCCTTCAGTTTGTACACATAAAATGGGCAAGTTATGACTTATATGTCACGGAAAACTGTTTACACACCCCTTTTTTCATGAATTCCTGCTGTAAAGTAAATATTTTACAATTAGTACAAACTGCAAAACAAAATTCCCAGCATATTAAAGTTTTTACACAATATGCTTTTTAATCTGATTTAATCTGATGTCCAGCAATTATAATTACAGATTCAATATCCTATCATAGTTTACGATGATTTTCCATGAAATCTTTGGCATATCGTTTCTTGGAAATTCCTATTTCTCAAAATGTATTCTGTATTACGAAGCTGAAAATAGGGAATAAGTAGTCAGGTATCGACGCAATAGAGTAGCGTAAGGCTAGTAAGGCAAAAGGCAAAAAAGAGCCACGATTTGCAAAGATTAGTTGATTAACTAACTCAGCCGCAAGGCAAATGCATAAAGTGCAAACTAAACGAAACTAAAATTAATACCGTCATTTTGGAGAATGTTTCTGTATCATATTGCATATGCATGCATAATTCTCTGCTTAAATACACTTTGTGACTGGTTACGTTTGTTCACCTACATTTCTCATAACCGTATCTACTCCACTGTTGCCTTACACATATTACGTCTACATACATTCAACTTGCAACATGTCGTGAGTGACATAGCAAAGACGAACAAAATCGTCGAAAGGGAAACTCAGTCCACAAAAATTATCATCTCGCTCCCTCATCTCAGCTCCGTTTCTTTCTTAGTCTTATAAAATTTCTTACACTTCTCTTACGTACATTACGTTACCCATACCTAGACTTATTCAATTATATTCTTGGGTTTACGTTTTATGAATATTACTTTATTATTCTCTTACTACACCTACTTGTCTAAATTTGATGCATATGTGCATTGTAATCTTACAGGTAAAAATACATGATACAAATTACAAAACTTTGTTTCAAATCTATAGGTTGTTCCTCAACTATCAGCTTTAGTTACAACTAAATAGAGTTTATTTAAAGAGGTGTTACTTAATTTACCTACGTTTTGGTGAAATCTATCATCTAATATTGCTCTGCATTTAGAATTAAGAAGGCATCCTGATCATAAATACATAATATAAATAGTATAATACCATTTTAGAAGGACTAATCAATATACAAACGGTGACTAGACAATCTAAGTATGTTCTAAGTATAGTATATAAGAACTGGTGGGTAATGCCTATGTAATCTAGTGCAGATATACCCACTTGAGGTGTCGATGAAGAAAAATACGCTCTAATCAAGCATTATCATTAACAACATCTGTCTGCCCTAGGCAATTTGCACGGGTGTCCGTAGGAAAGGCACTGTCAACTACTGAGATACACAAAGAGTCGTTTGATTTCACGTTTGAATTGATCAACTTTCTAAAAGCGGATGTAGTACTGTAAGTAACATGTTATGTGCTACAGACATCATCGCATTGCATAAACTGGGTAGGTGTAATAACAACTGCATTCACTGCACTGTGCTATTTTTAGACACACATACCTAAATAACATAACGTAATTCCAATCTGAACACCTAATTTAAGCTAGTTTTGAAGAACTTTTGCTTTAGTTGAGTTAAATAATAGTATTGAATATAATTAAACTGAAATTGCACATCAACTGTAAGTACAATATACTTACTAAATTCTAAAATTGAAGACTGAAGATACTCACATTGAAAAAATAAAAAACATAATAATTAACTACTCAGTGCACAGTGCAAAGTGGTGCAAAAAACCAAATAGTAAATTAATATACTAATGTTTAACTAATTAAAATGTTAATTGAATACAAGATAGTTAACTAACATTTGCTAAGTCCAAAAGTTCAATATATAGCAGGCTACTGCGTATAGGCACTTATGTCCAACAACCAAGTGCTTATATGTAGATAGATATTAATTTCTCTTTGTAAGGACACTGGGCGTTTTATGCTTATCGCCCTTATCTACTTATCAAAACATTTTGTGCGAACCAATACAATATTTATTAATTCGGCGGTTGCGTCACAGTTTCCGAATGATTACTTCATAAGCTCACTAATAGTAACACTTAAAGACCAAAATACAGCAGGAAAATGTCCAGAAAAGAAGCATCGGTACATGTTGGATACACAACGTCTTGCCAAGAGTAAACTCGAAGTAATGACACATAAGTTCCCGAATAAGCGTTAATAGTTAGTGAATACTATAATATTTACTATGTTATAAACTACAGCAGCATACGAATTGAATGATACGAAATCAGGTAATAAAATATTACCTCTTAGTTATTGAACAGCTATCAACTTTTGAACAATGTTTCATATAAGTTACAGATAGAAGAACACTGAGGTACAGAGCAGACTCTGATGATATTCTCCTACTCAGGCCTTTTAGAATGAAGAGGAGTTAATAGTTTCTGTATAATCGTATATAGTTACATGAAACTTGAAAATACTGGTGTATTGGTAAATTCTACGATTTAAACTACAGCTGTAGAAATTATTGGCAACTATCTCTTTCACGTGGAAGTTACCCACGAATAGTTGCCGAAGGATTTTTATACTGGCGAACTGAATCGGAAGCAAATATTTTAAACTGCAGATGATGTACCTAAGATACTATTATTACTGTTTTAAAATATTTATGCAATGGAAAAATCAGCGGAAGTGAAATTGACTTCGCCTTGTTTCTTCTTGAACACTTCTGCAGCATTAAATGGAAATCCTTGTTTAGCATTCTTTAATTCATTTATGTAATAATAAGACAACTGTTTGTTGTGATCTGTTTTGTTTTGCCATTGCACCATAACTTGCCCTTAAAATTTTTATGTTTAATGGTGAATTTGGTAATTTGGCATTAACATTCAATTTGTAAAGGTACTTTTCATTTCGACCAATCGTTAACTCATTTTCGCTTTCGTGCTTAGTAGTGTCTTAAAGTGTTTGTACAATGCGAACTACTGCCAAATACTTGTAATTCTGCTTCAGTTACAGGTTAAAGTGTTTTTTATCCATTCAGAGAACAGCAGCAGCCGGCAAAACAAGATTCTCGTTATTTGCATGAGGTCAGCAATGGCCATCGGCAAAATTATTGTAATTTCAAATGGTTATGCACTGAATGTAACTAAACAAATTAAGTGCACCGATGACTATAATACTGTTTTCTTGCGCATCGATTTCCATGTATAAAGATACGGATGCATATGTATGTTATATTCGTTTACACTTAACAATGAAGTGGGATAATCACTCTGCGCATAAATAAATCTTAATACACATAGGTAGTCCATAAGTAAGAATTTCATGCAGGCTAGTTTCCTTCTACTAAAGGAACTGCTAATAGCACTGTGATAATAACTAAAATGTAATAACAATACACATCGTCAATTAGTTTGTTCATTATGATTTCTGGGTCTTGGTTTGGGACAACGAAAATTTTATCGCAAAGATAATGACGAAGGTTGCCTGAAGGTTAATTAAGCTAATTACTACAATTGTCGTAATTTCACTTTTGACAATTCTTTGCAGAAGTTAGTAAAACTAAGGTTTGGTGACATTTTCATGAAGTATAATACACTAAACACAAACATTATATACGATACACAAATAAACTAAAGATAACGCTGCTAAGTATTCTTTGTGTGTTAATTGCCATATACTTTGCGTGTTAATTGCCATATACAAACGCGTACTAAGTAGTGATTTTCACAATCTTCGAACTGCGACTGAAGGTAGGAGACTAAGAATATAGCTATTTCAATTTCGCAATTTAGTTTGATAATCTAAGAATCCATGGATTTTCTTCCCAGATTGTGAGTAATACTTTAAAGCATATCACATACCGAGTACTACACTATACTGTCTGCCATTTAACCAAAAATCATCAAAACGAGACTAATTCAAATTCAAAATACCTATGCCTGCACAAAATGAAACTCTAAATAGAATTCTATTTCTAAGGTCTGCTGTTCTATAAATATATTGAATTTATGTCGTAAAACGACAATTAAAGTGAAAGCGATTTGAATTTGTTGTCTGTAAGCGCAAATTAGTAACAATAACAATTTGTGTATTTCATTCAACAAAACAATTCATACAATAAAATAAGTACTAGGTACTTATAAAGAACAAAACTTGTGACCCATTTGCTTCTAACCAAAATAAATTTTAACCATGAAAACAGAACGCTAAAAGAATTTTTTTAGTAAAGGATTTTAGTTAAGGATGCAAACACGATTTAACGCAAGTGATCATTCACTTCATAGTGATAGTGATTAAAGCATGCTTAGCTGGTCAAAATCATTTTTGAAGATCAGAGAGAGGAAACTGTCATTGTCTAGCTTGTATAGTAACACAACAATTACAACATCAAGGAAGATGCAATGTTACCACACTAGTTCTTGGTTGTCGAAATGAATTACGTGAACCTGAACACGTCTAGCTCAATCAGAGATTACGAATGCAACTGCAATCTTGCATTTGAGATGAAAACTCTGAAGATCTCAAAAAATTGTGGTCGCTAAGTAGTAAATCATATTTAACATTACGAACCTTACAACTATAAAAATGAAAAAGCAAATGAAATATTTGCCTGGAGGGCATTGCTTCTTTGTACAAAAAGTAAGGTACTGGTAATTTCGCCCCCAGTAACTTAGAGCATGATGAGACGAAAGAAATTGTAAAGTCTGTAAATGCTTTGTTCAGCATAAAATTGAAGATAGGATGAAAGACCTGGAATGAAACGGAATCACGGTTTCGAGTGTACATGTGTACAAAACAAAGGAGCATATTCTCGTGTTTAGTCTAGTAATAGAACGTAGAACGCAACATCAACATTAACTCAGCAAGTCTCATATAATTTGATAGATAGTAAAAGTCTAGATTCGTCTACATATTGTGGCATATCTAATGGACACTGTACATATGAATTCGTAACCTACCTAAGAACGTATTTCCTTTGTGTTATGTCAAGCATAAAGGACCACGTAGATATGTACATGAGCAACACAATAAAATTGTGGCTACCTACCTAATATCTACTTACCTACATAAGTAAACACATTTTTACTAGTTCTATTTCGAGAAAAATTATCTCTCAGCTAACGTAACTTTACAATATTTATTAACAAATGTTATTATTTAAGTGTGTCTTGTGTTTATATGAGATATCCCACTCAGCACAATTTATTCTGTGTCAATATAACATCAAAGCATGTATTATTCTCATTTTACTACAAACTAGCAGAGTCGGCACCTACTTTGCGTTTCGCCTTTATGCTCTCATGCTTGTTATTATTTTCAGATAAATGCACAACACAGCATACCTTATAGAACCAATTGTATAACTATCTTTTAAATTCCAAATCTGAAAATCAAAATACTGATGCAAACATCCTTTCTTAAATCAATATTTCAATGTTCTCTACTGTTGAAACACAAAATGGCCAACTATTCTGAAATTTTAGCTTTCCTTCAAAGTAATCATTAATTCATCATTAACGAATACAAAATAATGACTTCAGAAGAATTCCTTTGCATTAGTTATCGAAATGGTGAGTGGAATCTTTTCAAATTTCAACCAACTGCACTGATTTCTAAACTATTCGTAAAAATGCGCGAACTGGTTGTGCATTTTAACTTTTAATTTAGAAAAGAAGTTGACTAACCTGTCATCCAAGTCAAGAAGTACCATCGCAGTATAATTTTACTGATATTGGCTATGCTGCTCATCATTGTAGAAATATTAACAAATTGAAAGAAAACGTAACAGAACAATAATTGCAATTTGCAATCAGCTAACAACTAATTTGCTGGAACAGCGTTAATAACTGAACGAGACGATACAAAACAAAAACAGAATTGAGACGTAATTTCACAAAGTATATTTGTTTTTGCTTGCTTATCACAGCTTCAACAAACCAATGTATCAAATAACACTAAGTCTGTACTCTGTTATTGTTGTTGTTGTTTCAGTATGTAATTAATATTTTAGGAATGTCCACAACGCAGTGCAAGTGAACTAATGTTTAAACAAGCCTGTACTTGAGTGGGTGCTGAACTTAAATTTTTAAGCTACATAGCCCCAAAATCAGGCCTGGACAGAGACGGAACACTATCCACATATATGGTGCAGATCAGGAAATTATTAATTTGAAATAGAAGTCGAATTGATTAAAAAAGACTTGACTTGAGACGACGAGTTGTGATGTGTTGCAACGCAACAATGAACTGGTCTTACCCCTCCAGTGAAACTTTAATGACTGACGAGGATCTGCACTGAGCCAAGGCATAAGAAGATACTACCTACTTCCCTTATCTTCTACAGCACAACACACATTACCACCAAACTACCTATTACACAGTCTCTACATCATATCCTCCTACTTCCAATGCATTGTATCTCTTAACATTGTGATACATGACAAAGTCTGCGAAATGAATGTGGTGAAGTGTGTAATGTATTATTATGTATGCCCTATGTACCTCTTTGCTTACGTTAGCACTGTCATGTCATACGTACACTTTTGCAATAACCTATTCGCATTCCCTCTCGTCTATACCAATAATAATCTGCATACATAACTTGTATTTACGAACTTGCTTGGTACGGCAATATAGAAACTCAAGTGGAAATGGAATACGGATGCCCAGTTATATATATTTTATAAAGCTAGTCCTTGGATGCCTTTTCATGTTCATCAACTCACTAGCCTTTCCTTACCATTGTTGTTCTTAAAATCACTCATTAATGCTTAAGCATAAATATGTGCATAAAGGCAAATGCTCTTTTATAGCATTCCTTTATTTACTCATATTATGATGATACGAATTTTATAGCGATTAAAAACATTATTATCACTTCTTAAGGCTTAGTATATACGAAGCATACGCATAAACCCATAATTTTTAAGTGTTTGCTCTTACAGTCTTTCTGTCTCATCTCATTACATCCTGACTTAGTAGCTCACACTATAATTTCCAAAATATAATTGAAAAGCTTGTAACATAGAAGTACAGTAAAACCCAATTCTGTTTTAGTATATATACACGTGCATTTTTTGCTCAATTTCCAGCTGTCTTTCCGAAACATTTTCCTTCCCGATCATCTGCTGTTGTTGCTAGGTCTCCTCTTATGGCATTAAACAAGCCACACGAAATGTTCGTTACAGTCGAGTCAGCTGCTTGAGCCACGAAACAACGATAATACTCCTTTGTCCCATGACACTACATAGTCATGCTGTTACATTACAAAGGAATAGATTGTAAAACCCTGGATTCTCAGAGAACCAAAGCAAAGGAAATGGTTTTAGGAAAGGTTTGCCCTATTCCAGCTTAATCTGCTATAAAAGGTAAACGCATAATATGGCGGTACATACATAATAGATATCTGTTTATTTACTTTTTCAGTATAGCTTATGAACTTTACACATTTTATAAGCAGTACAATTGTGCGTCATTAATTTTGAATTTTATATGTGGACCGAAAATTCCTTTCAGGGGTTTTCCACATTATTCCTTTCTTTTATGTAGGTACACTTATATACACTACTGTTTGTATATTGCCAGTAAACGAACTAACATGTAACGCGACGAAAATTAAGAAGTATATTTATGTAATATTTCCCTCCCACTAGATGGGAAGGATTGTAACTACATGAAAAAAATTGTAAACATAAAACATGTGCCAGAAGGGTTATCATCTGAATGGTACAAAACATTCTGCCTGAACTCACAAATCTCCAATACCTTGGTAAAAAAGTAAGATGAGATAATATTAAAGCCATACGATTCTACGCTGCGTAGTGACTGGCAATGGCTTATGTACAGTGCTTACGTGCAATAAAGGAATGTACGGATCTATCCTAATAAAATGTAACATGTTCTGATATTCATATCTACATATTTAGATCTCAGCACAACATTGGCATTCATGCAGATATTAAACAAGTCAGCAAACCAATCCTTTGTGGCATCTTGTAAACATACCCTAAGTTTACCCAATGATATCAATATGTGTGCTGAAAACCATTTCGTGATTGGTCTGGCAAATACTAATATTAATTTCAGTAGGAATTATCTGAAAATATGTAAATGACAAACCAATTAATTTTCCGCCACTATAAGAAATAATGTTACAAATCTTTAGCAATTATATTATACATTGCAATAACATAGACTGCCTATTTACGATCTTGGTTTTTTAATTGTCGTAGTTAAAAAGAAAACGAAATAAATCAAATGGTGAATCAATAGCATATTAAAATCGATCAGTCACTTCCAATATAGTATGTACTTAAAAGTAAACAAAGATCAGTGGTACCCCACAAGATAAGAACAATTCTTATGCATAATCTACAGAAACAAAAGAGCTAATGTACTTTGTCTGCACGGATGTGGTGGAAATTTGGTGGTGACTTAATTATGTACATCTCTATCCTTACTTATGTGACTGTACTGCACTGAGTTTTTTTATAAAATAACTTTACACGTGTAGTCAGCAAAGTGCACTGCTATAAGCCTATGAAACATGTACTTTTGAGAGATTAATCATTTATTATAGAGAATAAGGTTTCTGGTGAGTAAAAATATATACCAATGTGTAAACTAAGTAAAAAATACAGACATCTTCAATACAGCAGCAAAGATGTAACTTAAATGCAAAATGCCACTAAAAATGAGGAGCCATTAGTAATTAAACGTGCCTCAAATAAGCTGGAAATATTTTCAATTTTATAAAAATGTATTTACAATGATATTTTTTATTTATGTTGTTCAAAAGAAAATGCATGTGACCTGAATGATTATGATGACGTAATATTCAGTGTCAAATACGTATACCCACCTCTCTTGCCTTAACTTTGCCCAAATATTGGTATTAACAATGCCAAGTATTTATTAGTACTCACAATGTCACAGTCGTATTACTATTGACTATTAAACGATACTACCTGTAATTTATTTTACAATCAGGTAGATAAAAGTCAAATAATTGCATAGAGTATATTTGTTCGATTTGGGACGTTTTTATTATTTAGCCAGTATGAAAGATCTCATTAAATGTCATTGTCATCGATCTCTTTTTGTGTCCTTCCCTCTCGTTTGCCCTTTCCCACAAGTCCAGTAAAAATATAATTGTCAAGTCTACTCGGCTGCAAAAACAAATTAAACTAAACTAGTAACGATGTTGTGTTTGTTTGGGAAGCCCATACCATAAACGTAGGTAAGGGAATATGTAAAGATATTAGCAAGGTATACATTCAATCGAGCGGTTGTACCTATCTTACAAAGAACCAGATTCTCAAGATATTACGCAAAAGCTTCACTTCATTTATCTCGTCGTAGTAGGCATCATTATCAAGTATTGAGTAAACCGAAGAAAGATCAATGCCAATGGCATGACCTGGAATGGCGTGTTCTTATTTGAATAACTATGTACCTACAATCAAATAGGTAACTAAACACACTTCATTCGAATGCTACAATTATGGAAAAATGTGTCATCAGTGAAATGGAAACTAGAAAGACAGGAGCTAGCTGCGGCAGTCGTAGTACTAACAGAAAATATTGAACTGGATGGATACTAAGAAATAGAGCAAAAGTACGATTGACATCAATTCAATCGTAAATGAAAAACTAACTTTTAAAAAGCAGGTTTCTCATAGGGTACAAGTTCAAATTATGCAACAGACCAACACACAGGTAAACGTAAGTAGTGTTCCCCTTTTCGAAAGGTAAACAAAGGCAAGATATCATATTTTTGCCTGCTTTTACTTTTATTTACTATCAAGGAAAGGACGATATAATGTGCCAAAGAGTCGTCTCTAACATTACAATGAAATCTGTTTACAATTCACATGACATTGTGAAATAATGAAATTCATTTGAAAAATAGAGGTACTTTCGACATTACAAACAAATCTTGAAAGGGAAATGTTATAAACATGCAGAAACAGTCAATTATAAATTCTGAAGCTAAAATTCTAAAATTCAAAGAATTACAACATTTTTTTGACAACTATCGGTTTTGGCTATTTTGAAAATACTTTTTGCTTTATCACGCTGCATGCAAAAATGCAAACAACGTGTTTTTGAAAGTGAATTTTTTTATGAAAACTAATATTATAATATTGCACTATCTAGTAGTTGGAACGACTGGTACAGTAACGGTTCATCATCAGTGTAGTATTTAGTATAAATTACTACAGTTTAAATACAAACTGATAGTATTTTTATTACGAGTTCTCAATATATCTATAATAAAAGTAGCAGACAAAATACTATTACGGAATAGCGACAAGGAAATTTAGATTGAATAACTACAATTAAGTTCATTTACAGTGAGCGATTGCATTCACCAAACCGTATAGAGAGCTATTGTATTACGATAATCCGTCACGAAATGCTTACCATTTATCTTTAGAAGCACAAGAACCTATGTTATGTAAAGTATCTCGAAACTAATAAGAACATTATGTGATAAAAAATTGTATTATTCAAAATTATGTCTGTAAAATAACATACCGCCTCTTTTAGCCATGGTGTCCAGTATTGGGAAGTCCACTCCTGTGGTTTCCGACATAAGAGTTCTCAATTTGACAAAAAACAATGACATGTCTCCTTATTCTGCTGAATAGGTAAATTGTTCTTGTTTTAGCAGAAAATGAATTCAATTCCCAAGAACAAAATTGAATTCGGAATATTAAAAAAGTCCAATAGTGAAAAACCGAAAAGAATCCTAAAACAGTTCAAGTTCTCTCTTCACAATTGTTTAGTGAGCATGAAACTATCGGTGCTACGAATATCCTTTCGGACACAGGAATGTTTCGGAACGTCTTATTCTCTAGATGAGATGTTGATCAACACTGTCACACTGAATTGACAAATGAATAACATATCAGTTTTGAAGATCTAGTGCTTCACTAGCACTAGAAAAAAAGCTGCTAGAAAAACAGCTAATGAGTTCTAGTCGGCTTTTTAACTCAATTTTTTTCTATTATAGTTTGCAATGTACTATTGCCCATGTGAGTGTTTTCTATTTGGGAGATTTGGAGCAAAATGAAAATAAGATGTGTATTGTATTGTGGCTGGTTTGACAAACTGAAGCTGTTGTATTGCAACCCAAGGGGTTGAAACATGAAATCCTATTTGACTTTTGCCTGTGATCCGTTTTTGGAAACGTAACAGTAATTTAGGGACAGACTCCTTAGAGTATAACACAAAACTGTATGCTACGATACACAGAGCAGAACACGAATGAAAATAAATGTGTGCAGGACAGGAGCTCAGAAATCCAAGGTAATTATCTGTCTGAAGTCTAAGGACTATGTAGTACTACACAAAACATAACTCCATTGCATTGTACAATTGAATCTTTAAGTGTGTAAATGAGCAATGAATTTTATTGCATGTCTGCAGCATAGTAAGATCCTAGCCATGCATTCTGTGTAATATTTAAGATGGGTTGTGGGTCAATGAATTAGACATTTATGAATATTTCTAGGGTACCTACAAGATTTTACTCGAATACGTACACTACAACTTACCTAGCACTATCTCTCATATTAGTAGTTCCAGAAATATACATAATACCTATTGGTTGTCATTAGCATGCTTGTGGGACTGGGTGGCTCTCTCTAATATAAAGTAAGAAAAGTTTCAGTTTTACATTGAAATAAGAATTCATTTGGCTTAGTTTGGTTTGGGGACTGAATATTTAGAGACCATTATGCTTGGGGACTGGTTAGTACCTAATTTAATGCAGCAGCGAACATAAAGCTCAGGTATGCGTGTATGTATTGTTTTCATGTGGCCATATTACACGTTGTCCTTTTATACGGACTTTGTACCTTAACTTACTCATATCACAGATAAAACAAAGATGCATTTTATAATAGAGATACTACACTACAATTATTACTTACATTTTGATGCAGTTATGTTATATAATAAAGATAATAATACGTACTAGGGATCTGCACCATAGCAAGACGAACACATCATGTATGTATGAGTGTACTCTATGTACCTTTCACGAACTCGTTTACGATCGAATTAAAAGGCCAAGGATAAAAAGGAAAGTTTGCACTTGCCGTAGTTGTACTCCTTACGTTCTTACCTACCTATATGTACGGCGCAAGGGGTGCAGTTTCTTTGATTCTCTTTATTTTTTAATCTCAAATGCTTATATAACTAAGTAGTTATATTAAATACCGTAGCTAGGTTATGAATTTGTATCTGTATTAATGTATACGTAAATGTATAAACGTTTTTAATCTCAACGCACAGAAACGTACATCATATGGGAAGGTTGCCAATAAGCTCTGTTTTGTTTGGAATATGCGAAAACACATAGGTTGGTGCTAGTACACAGATAAGAAATATTACATAACCAAATTTGAGACCGTGTACCGTGGCTGTGTGCTACGCTGTGACCCAAAAACAAGATCTTTGAACACAGTATCATTGATGAGTTGATATACAACTATTATTAAATGTATTCTTTAAGAAGTAAACTGCATTAGAAGGCATATCTATATAACAAATAATAAATTATAGTATTAATATGCACCCACGTAAGGTAAGAAGCTTGAATTTAATATGTTAGCTATGTTAATTATACCGAAGGCATTTTCTATTGCGTTTGCATGCAGTGTTGTGTGTAGACAATTCGCAAAATGCACACGTGAATACTTTAAATAGGTACTACTGTCAAACAAACGACAAACGAGGGAAAATTAGGCGAATGCAAGCCATTTTCTTTTGCGGTATGATCATTTACATTTTGTGCTCATTTTATTAAAGAGGCCCCTTTTCTTTTCATTTATGGGTTAACTTGCATTTAAGAATTGGAACGTAGCGCACCACCACTAAGATTTGTATCCGTGCCGTTCGAGAGCAACCTATTTATTCAGAGAAATAGTGGCATGACACATGATGTCCAAATTAATGCATATGTGTATTCTGCGTACTGTGTTTGAAAGGCTACAAATTATAAGTGTGCGTAATGCAGGTATTGTCCCATATATGCATTTCTTTTAGATACTTCTCTCCATAAGAGTACAAAGTACAAAGTAAATTTAAGCAAACATTCGACGTATGATTGCGTAGGCTTTTTATAATCATAGAAATAGATGCTATAATGTACAATCAGTATTACATGAAGGTGCAAAGTTTACGTTTAGATTACCATCTAGAACTCATATGTGTACACAATGTCAACAGTAATTTGCCAGATAAACCTCTTGAGATAAGTTCGATACTCCATACTGAAATTACTTGTGTTACTGGTGTAAAGTCCAAACTATGTAATTAATTTCCTGATAAAAGAGGTATAACTGAAAAAGCGGTGATCCTGGTTGCGTCGTGTGAGATGCCTTTTTAATTAGGTATGTTTAATTCAAATACTCTGCTTGTTAACAGACAAAAGAGAATACTTTACCTTAATATAGGTACACTTTTCTACTTACTGTTTGTTAAACGTTTATTCCTTAATTGGTAATAATGACGTATAGATAGCACTTTAATGTGAACTTTTTACTGCGTATGCATGCAGTATCTCTCATTCGTAAAGGTAAGAGTGTTGTAACGTTGTAAGCTAATTATGCACTTTTGCTTACTAAACAATTGTTCATGAAGCACATGGTAAGGTGTTTTGATATATAACAACTTCAGATACCAAAGTAAAAATTAAATTTTACTACTGCTGATATAGTGCTTTGCTTTGTATTAGTATACTATGAATCAAAACCTGTATTACACATTTTTATTGTAACATGTTAAAAACAACAGCAAATGAATCACTGACCTTGACAATTTATATAAAATTATAACTATTTTTACAACAGGGTATATACATGATTCGCATGCAGTCATCTAGGTATACAGCCAAACGTGCTAACTAAGAAAACCAAGAGAGTAAACTCTTCCTTCAGTTTCCCATCTATATATTGTACTGACTTTGCATTTCTTGGAAACATTATGCAACTTCTAATAAATACGCCGAAATTGCCTGGCATAACTATTTGTAGTAACTTCTAAAAAATCTGTTGATGAGTTTTAATGTTTTCAATGGGATATATGCTGTCGGCTGTTATGCTATTTTATTGCATTACATTCATTAGTAGTTGGTTAACTTCTCTTAAGTTTTAAGACTTTAACAGCTGCTGCTGGCTGCATACTTTATGCTGGTATAAGAAAGAAACATGTATGATAAAAACAAAATGTACTTAGGGAATAAAAATATCAGGAACTTACCATTCTTTTACAATTATTTAAACTTAAATTAACTTCTGAACATGAGCAGTAATTACATTTTGTCAAATTGTTTATGGCTGTTTATTTTAACCGCTATTAGACTAGACACATTATTAGTCATAAGTCATAACTATGTGACTAATAGAATCATTGGTGCCCCTTAAGAGATAGTAGATTAGAGCCAGTGCATTTGGTTTGGTTTGACCTGTTTGTTCTTGACATAAAAGTTGAGGAGAGCAATTCCTTGTACATCGGCCAAATCACAAAACTATTTGTTATGACTCAAGAATTAGACAATTAAATTAAATTAATATGCATTCTCAACTGCACTTTTTAAAGAACATCTTCCTTGATCTATTGACCGCATAAGTATGCTAGAAATGATGCAAATAACCAACATTTCACCGCTCAAGTACAAAATGGTCTACTCGTTTGCTAACCCATTTAGCTGCACTCGAATTTATTAAACCTAATTTAATTTTAGGGCTTTAAATACAATTGAGATATTTACATACTTCGACTGTTTCATACAACAGTTTGGAGGAAGTAGGAAAACACGTTGGTACCAAATTGTTTTTGCCCCATGCCTAACACTGTATTTAAGTGCAAAATGACGTACTGTGAGGTAGGGTGGTAATAAACTGTAGGTAATACCATAACCAACAAGTTTTTTCAGTTTTTTGCTATATTATGGCCACAACAATACTTCCAGAGCATAAAGCTGCGACTGTTGTTTCTGGAAAGATGATCATCCATGGGGAATTCCCTATTGATGAAGTTCACTGTAATTGCAGTCTACCCACCGGCAACCCATTGACTACAAATATAACGAAGATCAACCAAAGAAGCATTGTACTTGACTTTGTACCTCACTATTTTCTTCAAACTTTAACGTTCTACCACCTAGGTTAAAAACGGACTTTTGCCTTTGGTGTCTACAGTAAATGAGGAATTCTCACTAACTCATTATAAGAAATACTACGCAGGTTTATTCTTATTTATCGCTATCAATATCGGAATTTACGTTTACCACTGATTGGTAAAACTCGTTTAACGTAATATGAATTTCTTGTACAAAGACAAAAACTAGTTCTGAGAAAATAAAATTGTCCACAGCCTAATAAAATGGGAAATAAGTATTTACGATGACGATCTGTTGTGTATACAGAAAAATCACCATTCTTAAAAGTTTTTATTAGAATCACCTTGACTTTTGCTTCATTGGCTAGCAGCTCCTAGTATTACTATGATAGATATCAAGACTACAAACTACAACTCAACACATTCACTGATATCTTATATCTGTACCTTAAGTAGTTGCTTTTGTTCTTTAGCCATATTAATTAGAACATAATATGTACCTATGGACCACATTAAGAAGTTGATACCATAGTATACTCCTTGCATTCTGTTAGGTAGACGGCTGCTGCTGCACAGATATCGTGTAAGATCACTTATTCTCGTTGGTAATCTTCATTATCATATGCAATACATTGATCTGGGACAATTGACTCATTGTTGTCTCGTAAAAAAGTTCTCAGCGTCCTTGACTGCTGGCTAGATAACTTTAAGTAAATGAGGCAGAACATCACTTGGAATCTGCATATGTGTTCAGTCCAACAAAGTCTTACTTTTCAGTTCCTGTCATATATGTACAATTGCTTCCCTAACTAACACTTCCCTGTTTTCAAGATATTCTAATAAGTAATTAGGGATATTAAAACATTTTATCGCTTCTATGTTTGTTTATTGCAGTATTTATATAAAAATGAAAATTTTCTTTCGAGAATATAATACAGAAAGCAAGGGTGTTGACGCTGGATTACCCTTAGTAAGATATTTAATGTAGCATGAATTATAAATGAAAAGGCAATAAAAACCAGATCTATACTTCCGTGTAATAGAAACAGTAGACAACTTATCGGTTCGCATGTTCGCTTATAAACGTTTTCCTGACAAGAAAAATAAAATAGCGCACTGTCAACTTGTGATAAGGATTACATTGATTATAATTCCGATTCATAAATGAGGTAAGCGAAACAAGTTTGTGATTTTCGTTTACAAAAAAAGGAACAAAGGAATACCTACAATGATCAGAGGAAGGAGCTACTTTTCCTCATAATTGTTTATCTTTGTGATGTAGCCTTAAACGCAGAAGGTAACGTATTGTCAATTTCAAATAGTAGCTTCTTCAGGTTGAATAGTTTACAAAAATAGATGCAGTCTTACCTTGTACTCTTTCCATTTTGTAGACACTTGAAACTTTCTCTCTTTAACTTATTTTGTGTTTGAAAATTTTCGTAAGTTTACAACACTTATGCACATTTCCCAGGTGTCAGAAATCTCAATATTGATATGTGTAAAATTGGAACTCCCAATGTAGACTAATCACAGTTATAAATTGCTTTTCCCTTTTCGAGTAAAACTTTGTTGTAAAAATGTATGCCTTGAAACTTGTAAACATTCTTGTACCATTTACCAAATAAATTCACACAATATTATTTGCATTGATAACACTATTACTTTGAACAGAAGCACAAAATATACGGTCAGAGCACATTGTTGGGAATGTCTTCAATAAATTAACTTTGGTTGCTGCAGTCAGAGTCACAGTCAACGTGTAACTATACTCAGTTAGCATTTCTGGTGTGATTGTCTGCATTTCTGGGATCACATTTAAGTACTTCTGTATCACTTCATGCATGAAAGCTTACATGTTTACTACAATGCTAGGAAACTCAAAGCGCGGCTGAGTATTTACTTTGTCTTTTAATATAAATTAACGCTGGGAATGTACCTGATATTGATTGATGAGCGATAACTATGTACTAGAGCACCTTGTTTTCTTCTTGAACTGATATTCGACTGAAGAATGTTATTAATTGACTCCAGAGAAAAACAAGCGCAAAACTCCCGGGTCGAAGAATTGCGTAGAATGTTGATGATTAGGATTCTATGCTGAATCGGAGCAACCAATATCGACTTTTCGTATGTATGGAATAGACCAGGTTCCACGACATAAGTTGAGGAGGCATAAATTTATGGAAGGTGCGTCTTTTGTGCGTTTAGGAAACATGCAGGAGGAGAATATGTACAAATGCAAACGTCAACCACCGAACTGTTTACTTGTAGGTGGTAACAGTTGCCTATTCATTAGATACTGTCTGTCAAGAAACGCCTAATTTTACTGTACATGCCTTAAGATACACATTTAAATACAATGCATACATATGCACAAATTAAATAGCATCATTAGAATAAGTAACACTATAGTACCTTATCTTAGGACATAACTCGTGGTAAATTGATTTGAAGCTGATAAGTAGTTACATGTGAGTCTTATATACTTATAGTATGTTATATGCTTATATACTTTTAATAATATTTTACTGAGTTTATAAGACAGGTAGGTATAAGTGCTAGTAGTTGCAATCATTACTGTGTAGACTCATGCATTACTCTTTAAGTCTTATCAATACATCAATAAATACAGAAGAAACACAAATCTAATTTCATACGAGATTAGACGGGTGATAAATACTTTTTAACGTGAATTCATTCTAGTAAACCAACTGTATTCAAGTCAATTCATTTAACGTCAACTAATAATATGGGAATTAAAAGGCAATGAAACGCGTACACGTAATTAGATATCGTACTTAGGTATCGTATAACTAAACACACATTAAATTGTTGGAGTGTCAGAGTGAGTTTACAGCTTATAGATTCCAAAGTTTAATTTATAATTGTAGTATTGGGTATTGGTATTAAGGTGAAGGTTGTCTCACGTTTCAATCATTAGAATCACTGCCAAATGTAGGTACCTAAGTATTTCGCTTATACACTTAAGAACAATGTGCACCCAATTATAGTTTCAATTGCATAAACAAATTCACATTTTTGAAATAGTTATAAAAGAGTTTATTCTCTAAAGATTTAATCATTTCTGCAGTTGATACACATAAACAGTTATTCCGATTTCCAATACACCACTCTATAAGAGTGTAAGCGTGCCTATTCTTAATGACAGCTATAGGAGCGCCTATAATTCTGATTACATGTAACGATGTAATACAGAAATAAGTACTGTGAATAATATTTGTCTCAAATGCATGCTAATAATATACAGACAGAAAGTGACAAACAATAAAAATTTTGAACCAAGGAAATCAGAGTATTTTTTAACACAGTATTGTTGTGTTGCTAATAAGATACTAGATACTAGTTCTAATTCCATATTATCCTTGTAATAATTATTTTGTGATAAACCAATTACCAAAATAGTATATGTGTGGGTATGGTAAAAGGTGTTTACTGCAATTTGCAATTTGTTCAGAAAAGACACATTAGTATGGATGCGATATTAAATGAAGGGAAATATTGCAGGACAAAGCGTGCAAATGCAAACCTACTACCTACATAAAATAATAATTGAGTTGAGAATAACCAAATAAATGGTGTATGCACTAGGTCAAGTACATTGGACACATTTTTCTTTATTGCTATCTAGACCCATGAAAAAATTAAAGAACAAGAATTGAAATGTTTTGCAGACAGCAAGTTTAAGTATGGTGTACATGAATGTTTTGTGGTGTTAATACTATAGCAGTGTAGCATAAGTAATAATATAAATACATTTATCATAATGTCTACAGCTAAACATTGATTGTAGCAAAGATTTGCATTATCTACTAAAATGAAACAAATTATTATTTATATGAAGGAGAATTGGGCACAAGAACGGGAGTGCGTTTCCGAAAGGTGATATTGTGGTTCAGTTCACAAGCTTATTTTTATGTTGTCGAAGTGGATGTTTGTATCGGATGATAAATCTTGATACAAGGCACATATTTTAATACTGCATAATGATTAGCGTTAACTAACAGGTTCGCTTAACTACATGAGATGGGTGTTCACTGAATGTGGTTTGTCATTCTAAATGATATACGAGCTCAAGTCGTAAAGTTCTGGGGGGATGCAATTTTTTCATGCAATTCATGCAATTTTTTGGGTAGTACTTGAGATTTTTCTAAAGAGTTGACTCCATCAAATAATGACGTCACAGGGACATGAGCCTTGCAAATACATTCGTATCTCTTCTGCTCCCAATTAGGGGATTTTATCTACTTCAAAACAAAAAACTGACGAATTACTAATCAGCTAGCTTTTTGTCATCAATCCAATCCCACTTTCAAAAAATTTCACATTTTTAATTTACCTATTCATTTTTCTCTACCTATAAACTTAATGGCATTAGAAGGCAAATTGAGATTGCAAAACAAGAAATTGGGCGAATGTCACCACCCTTACATCTATAATTCTACCACCCTGCGTTTTAGCTTGTATAGGTATTACTCAGATTTAGTTTTAGTGAAATTATATACATGTACGAGAATGGAACCTTCATCTAGCCTAGCGTTAATAATGCTACTAATGCATTTTGTCTATTTTATCTTATTCCTAATTATTAAAAATTCATTTCCAATGCAATCAACAACCCAAATACAAAATTTGAATATATTTCATAAATTAATATTTCACGATCATGACGTGACAAAGACTGAAGACTAGACAGTATTAAAATTAAATACCATCAAGAGTTTATGCAGAAAAGTAATCTTAATTCTTATAGAGGCACATAGGGACATATGAAATGTTTACTACGTAATTTAATTATAATAGTGCATGAACTATCTGTCTGAATTAACTGCAACTTTTTTCGTAAACTTTACCTAAATATGCTTAAACTGAGAGGTGGGATGTTCATTTGTTGGTCATTTATCACCAGCGTGCCCTAACGAAAGGAAATGAATACATAAAGAACAGATAACGTAGTGCCGTAAATGATAAAAACTGCTTTGTATGCAGATATTAATGGTTAATGGTAATTCTGTAGCACAAGTACGTTCTGGTGTTGATGATACCTATATATCGAGTATGACGTACTTATATCGAGTGTACGACTTCTGGCTTTAAGGAAACAAAATGTAAATTGTCATGAAAGAAGATTTGAAGTTTTGAATTCCCCTTAACAAAAACTTCCGAAATCTAATGTCCCATTGATACTCACTAACTTAATATATTCGCCTACGTGAGATGAAATATTATTAATGGCATTGCAGAGCTAAGTTAAATAGTAGTATTTGCATGTTCCAGTAAGACTACAAGGGTGAAAAATAAAATTTGCTAATTTGAGTATGCTTCAAGGTAGGAAATAAAATATGGCCCCCACCTACAGTATATGTACCAAAAAGCTTGTATTTATTTAATCTTCACAGAAGTTTGCCTATTTAAAGAATTAATTGTAAAAGTCAATATACCACTTACATGAAATAGAGCTGACAAGGCTTATTCGTTAGGTTGTCAGCTCATGAACACATGGTAAAGCGATGAAAGACATCGAACGTCTCATTTTTTCTCATCTGCCTTAATCTGCATGTATTGTCAGGAAGCTTTTGCGACAGCCAAGCGGCATGACATTTCAAAGAATGAAAAATGCTACTTCATAACTAAAAATAATTTTGCAAATTATTAATTTTTAATTAATTAGTCTACCTCAATATTTACTAGAACTGATTGCTTAAACATTCTAAACACATTCAGTTTAGGTAATAATTTATTTTGAGCATTATGTAGTACTTATTGTTAATAAGCTTATCCCTTAGCATTAAATAAATACCAACATATTTTGCAACACGATGAAGAGATATTCAGCCCTTCAACTTGAAATGTGGATATAAAGTTATGCTTTACATATAATAAAGTAAAATATAGATATACGTGTACACATAATAATTGAGAAAATATCCCTTCGTATTGATTAACATAGCAATAGCAATAATTGATGACACTCACAGTTTAATGTAAAACCCAGATAAAGTTGAGCTCTTTAAATAGAAGCTTTAAATACTTATATTATAAAGTGCAAAATAAATGTTTTCCGTGTTTATCTATAAGTGCAGTAACAGTAAGTGTTTTGCTTAATCGCTGATGTTTGCATAAATCTGAATGATAATCCATTCGTTCATCTCTCCAAACTCCAAAGTGGTGTTTTGGAAATCGTAATAATGTTTATAATCCTCGTAATCGAAAGGGAAAGTCAAAAACCTCTTTAGTGAGTGGGCAGAGATTGTGTGACAATAATAGTGTGTAATTATCTTAACTCCATAAAGCGAACATGCTTTGATGGATGATCATGCTGACTGGACTAGTACTAACATTACCAGTAGCTTCTAAGTAAGATATATAGTATAATATTGTTTTGTATAATATTCTGAAGTCGGGAACTACAAGAACCATTAACAAGTTCATACATTCATACAATAAATACTTCATACTTCGGAGATCAGGTTTTTTCAATTGATACATAAAACCAAAAGTTTCACATTTATATTATTGCAATTGATGCTGTGTGCATTGCAGTGACAGCATCTGAGAAGAGAACATTATAATTTGATGCAAGGACATTGTGCTAAAGATTAACATGGTAGCAAAATGTCATAGTTTTGGCTATAATAATAAATCTAAACCGTAAAGTGCCTAAGCGTGTACATGTACATACAGCAAGTAATTAAAGGTGTAGCTGTATGTAAAAGTAAGTAGTTTAATTTAGATATTTACAATTAGACCAACACAATGACCAAAAGTAATAAACGGTACAATTCTAGGGCAAGTTAATATCGCTTGATCATTATCGCAGCTTATGATTTTATCAACTACAACAAAATCCTGTCCCGTCTGCATCAATTCATTTTAATTTGGCACATTGTATGTCGTCGTACGTTCAGGTTCTCATCTACCACCAAGTCAGTTAAATAACCCTTTAATATGTAGGTACACTTATGGAAAACAAACAATCCTTATCTAGATAGAAATGATAGACGAACATTATTACTGTTTTATTAGAAATGAAAGGGCATCTGGTTTCTAGTTCACGTTCAATATGCCATGCCAAAGGCTGACTTGACTTCAGTGTTCCACTAGCCCCACGACACGTCCAAACAACAAAAGATTGCACAAACCAAACACCAAATGCCTCTTACTCGGTCACCTTGGATTGATTGAAGCGTTTTATGCTTTACCATTAATATCTACATATTCTATATCTACTAATTGTAAGTAGTAAGTATACTTATTCACCAAACTAACTGCACACGTGGTGTAAAGTGCAAACCCTTTATGTGCGTGGTCGGTATACACTTTTATTCACGTGAACTGTGAACACTCTTCAATCATATTTTTATTTTGTAGACATTATCCTTCTAATAAAACTAAATTGAAAACATCAAAAAAGTAAATTAACAGCAAACCGTTAACATCTTTTCGAAATGGGCCACAATCCAAACGATGACTTCGCACTTAGTGTTTTTTGATGCCATATGCCAATTAAGTTAAATCTCATAGTACAAGTTTTTCCCTTACTGCACAAGAACGAATACACTAATGCATATCAGCAGCAGTCTAAAGTCTAGATGTATGTAAAGCAAAAAATATCATTTGTATAATTAAAATTAAATGACGCAACTTGCATGTATGTTTGCCTTCACTTTGACTTTTATTTTGTGACTTTTGGATAAGCTGCACAATTTGGAATTGGGTGGCAGGATATGGCACTGAGAGATTGAGACTGCAATTAATTGATGATTTGAAAATATTAAATATAAAACTACGTTTGATGCTGATACAAGACTAATAATAAAATACAAAACTGAAACACTAAGATCCTAACTGCTATTTGCAACGCAAGTTTAAGGCTTTCGAATTCTGGTAAAAAGATAAGAAAACTAGTGCACAATGAAAATCCTTCCAAGTAAATATACAAATTCATTTATTTAAGTTAAATACAAATAATGCATAAACCGACCCAAATAAACGGTAAGGCTTATTGGGACTTACAATACAGGGGTAATCGAATATTATGTTACAATTGCTTGAAAAACTTCACATAAAACTTAGAGATTTTAAGTGCTTATACACATCTACTTGAACGCAATGGTATGTACCATGGCCCCCAGATTTTGGATGATATTTGCACTCATTAACTGATCCACCTGTAATAGGTAGAAATAGAGGAAATTCAATTAGAGTTGGCAGCATGATCAAGTCATCATTAACACCTACTTTAAATAACTTTCAAAACGTCAATCTTACCTTTTCTTCCAAATGCCTTTTAGGATCTCGTTTTCCAACGTTTTTAATCGCAAGCTGCTCAGGTGTCATTTTTTCTTCTTCTTCTAATGCCTAAGTAATGATGAAACAAACCATTTAGTTAAGCTTCTATAAACGTAAACGGCATTTACAGATGCGTGGCCATAAAAATATAAAATACCTTATTGTAAGATTTGGCCAACTCAAGCATGTTTTCAAGTGTTTTTTCATTAAGACTACAGTGCTCATTATAATCTTCCAGTCTCAATCCGTCTACCCACGACTTTTTGTGGAGATTTAAAAGCATTTTTTGTTCAAGTTCATTTTTCCGGTAATTAATGCTGATAGAATAATAATGTCGATTTAGACCATGAATTAAAGCTTGTATGGATGGTTTTTGAAGATGACCTAAGTTTGATGTTGTTTGTCTAGGTTCTTGTCCTAATACCATCATGTTGGGGTTGATTAATCTAAAGGCATCGATGACGACTTTTCCTAATGAAATATGCAAATTTTTAGCATTACTCCATAATAAATTTGTTCACATTTATTTATAAGTGCAACATACCTTTGACGGACTGAATTGGGTCAACTACAACAGCTACAGCTCTTTCGCTCAATGCTTCAAAACTCTGTTGAGTATTGATATCTACTCCAGATAACCAGCAACCAAATCCTGGATGGGAATGATACCATCCAACTACCATTTCAGGACGTCCAGTTTGTCTTAGCATATCCAACATTTTTGCTTGGAAAACAGGGTCAACAGCTTCAACACTGACGCCCTATAAAATATGAACAATTTGCATCAGCTTTGCAGTAATGGTAACATTGATGTTTCGCAGACACAATAGTACAGACCAATGGCATATTTTAAGAATACTTAAGGATTAAGAATAAATATTTTGCTTACTGTTCCGGATTGTGGCATTGCAAATACATCAATCACTCGCACAGTGTAGTCGTCAACAAACTCCCCTAACATAAGACCCATAACTTCCATTGGTACACCAGCCCTTCCATGTTTCAACATTTTCAATAAGGCTAACGAAGAAATGTACACTTGTTCAGCAGTGTCAACAATAGGTCCATCGGCTGGAGGGCCGCCTTGACCAAGCCCTTAATATACCCAAATAAGGCATAATTAATTATTATACTCATACTATGAAGTACCGAATTACAATAAACTCCTTAAAATTTTTATTATTAATATTGTATCTCCATTTTTACCTGGCATTGCAGCACCCAAACGCAAAAGGCGGTCCATAATGTTCAAACTTTGATTTCAATTACTAAATTGCAAAAAACGGATTAATTTCCACAACCTAAACGATTGGAACTTAGAGTTTCAAAGATTCTTTTATTATGACACTGAAAAAGACGATAACAGCACGATGAATACAATAATAAATGTCAAGCAAGATATGAACCGAGAACTAAACAGAATGTTTGTGACTTGCAGATTTCAAGTTACCCGCTATGTGTAGGCTGACAATTTGATTTTCAGGACCGATTCTCATCTCATTCCATTGCCTTTAATGAGAAAACACCTTTAGTGAACCTGAATACTGTCTTACTGGCGGCCGTAATTTAAAATCGGCATAAGAATAACAATTTCAAGTTTCAAGCACTTCATTTCTTGAGTTGAGTATTGAAATTAAAAATATTTCGTTCAGCTTTTGTAAACTTAAAGTTAAAGATAAATATTTTATATTTTCATATGGCCTAACTGTCCTATTTAACATTAAAGTAACTCGCCGTTAAAACATAAAGTCATGGAGAAAGAGGCTAAAGAAAGCAAACTTAGGAAAAGGAACGACGGTCCTCATGGATTAGGCAAGCAAAAGAATAATATACTTTAAATATTAGCATTCGCTGTGTTTGTAATTAAATGAAGTAATTTGTTTTTTGTTTTTCAGGAGATCCTGACAGTAAGGATTTACGCAAGGTCGAAAAAGAAGTACTTATACCCATAAAAATGAGAGAGAAAGCAAAAGAAGAGAAATGTACCGAAGAAGTGAAAGCCTTTACAGAATGTTGCAAAAATTCTAGTGTTGCGATGGTCGTGATGTGTCGGAAAGAAAATTCAAAACTTAAAGATTGTTTAACTAGTTGGTATGTAAATGATGATTTTCGAAAAGAATGTGAAGACGAATACCTGAAAGAAAGATCAGATTACAGACGAACTGGTATTAAACATAAGGCCATGAAGAAGTATGAAGCGTAACCGGTAGTATCTTTTTTGTGTTCAACATACATATATATCTCCATCGATAAATTACTCAATACTTTTCTTTTGTAGATATACCTATATGTCTTATTTAAGCTAGCTAATGTTTGTCTAAAATGAAATGAGACAAAATATTTCGCAGTAAGAAAACTTCATGTAACGAACCACGTTTTCAATAACGAAACTAAATGTCACTAAAAGTCTAGATTTATTAAAACAATACATAAAGAATAACTTTTTACAATATGAATTTCATTATTTTTTCATTTGTCTGATTCTTTAGAGGAGTCATGAATAGGAAACAGTTTGGGATACAAATAACCTAATCGTTCAACATTATTAAGAATAGTTAGCCGAAGCTTCTCAGTATAAATTGAATCCACTTTGAGAAAATCCGGTCCACGTACATATCTCTTGGTGACAGAATCTTTTATGAAAACCGTAGGCACAGGAACATTAACTTTCATGTAAGCCCAAATATCCTTTAATAGCAGAACGACTTCATTAGCCTTCAGTTCGTGGACTACCTGACCGATATAACTCAGCGGTGGTGGTACTAATTGGCCTATTTTCATGATGTTTACTAATCGCACTGTCCATTCCAATTGCGTAGGAGAGTTCTTTGATTTAGCTTCCTGAAAATAATAATTGCAACTTAGACAGAATACTAATTTGTATACTCCCTTACATAAATAGCTTGTTTTCAAACCTGGTTAGAGGTCCAGTAAGCCATAAGAGTTGCCATCAAAGCTCTAAGCAATACTGAACAGTAGCATAAAGAGGGGCAATAGTTGCCAACCAATTCCAAGAGAGACCATAAGTAAGGATGATCTTCAAATGCCCTTTTTATCTGTAGGTCTCTTTCCACTTGCACCTAGAATTATTTAAGATTATAATTAATGAATATTAGTATTTTTATACTAGAAATGTATGCACTATACTATGTTCACGCTAATGGAAGTGAAATGAAATAAACCTTTGAAAATTCTTCTTCAGGCCAAGGAAGTCCATTAAACATTACATCGGGAGATACTATTTCAACTAATAATAAAGCAACTTTTCTCATCGCTTCTACAGACACCACTCTATTTTCGTCAATAATGTTTTTAGGGGTAAAAGGAGAAGGTATGCATCCAGGATTTGCCATACAAACATTCAGCAAAACGCTAAGAAATAATTTAAGATTGAGACTGGCATCTTGATTTTCTCTTATTTCGACCTTAGGGGTCACGTTCCAATTTTTCAGTCCATTTTTGGCAAGTTTTCCGGAATGGAAACTAGTCGAGTGCACTCTCGACAAACTTATACTGGATGTCCGTCTTTGATTTTCTTTCAACAAAGGAACGTACATTGAAAATCTTTCTGGTTGAAATTCATCATCGTCGTTCATAAAACCGGTGTTGAAACCACATCTTGTAGATTTAGAAGTCACAACTCGATCTTGAAACAGTTGCCTGCATTCAGGATTTAAGCACGATTGCACCAAGCTTCGCAATGCATCATTTTGTACTGCCTGATCATCAGATAATTTATACAACAATTTTGCAATTAAACTTATTACTTTCACTTTGTCATCTGGCTTTTCCATATTTACAGATAATACTTTAAACATGAACTCGACCAGATATCTTTCTATTGTTAATTGAGTGCCAAACCGAACTTTCATCGTTAAGTTCTGAATCTTTGACAGAATTTCTACAATGATACTGGCCTCCGCAATACAAAAATTCATTTTTCGAACATCCAAAAAGGGAGTCAGAATTATCAAATTTTCCTGAAGTACTGTTGTGATTTTTCTTCGAATGGGATATAATTTATTGTTTTCACTTTCTATCAATCGTAGAACATTTTTCCATTGATGTATTGTAGTCCGAGTTTCCGTCGTCTGAAACTCAAAAGGCTTGGATGGATCATTTACGTTAGATTTTACAGCTAGTATTTGTAAGCTGTCGGCAAGTATTTCAGGATATTTCATCTCTAAACTTCCTATTGTGTCTGTTAAATTCCAAAGATGTTTGTCTAGCTCAGAAACACGAAAATACCAGCAAATTGCTTTGATTCCAATTGCAGGCCCATCGTAAAATGATAATAACTTAACGAACTGCATAGCGACTTTGCAAACTTGACTGTCTGAATCCGTTAAAAATGGAATAATGACGTCCACGTTTTCTTTCAAAGCAGATATGCACGGGAAATTTTTTGCCAAATCCTTTCTGGTAGAATCTGATTCGTATAGTAAACTTGACAACTCTGCAGTAAACTGATCTGTAAATTAAAAATAATGAGATAAGGGATACAACTGTGCAAGCATACTAAATTAGCATTAGCAATGATTTCTATATTTACCAAGTAAATTTCTTGCATTCAAGTTTATAGGTCGGGGCCATGATATGCAGCCCTTCATCAAAATCTCTAGTGCTGTTGGCCCTCGATTACTTTTCAGGATTAAATGCATTATCAAGGCTGCAAATGTTCTGTCGTGGCCGCCGAAATGAAGCTTAACCCATTGAGGAATAAGTACTCGGAGCTTTTGTAATGTGTCTTCTTTAACTGGAACATTAAATGTTTAAATTATTAAACATCCACAAACGAAGTATAAAAATCAACTTTCACTTAATGAACTTTCTCCATATGTAATACTTCGTATTGTTTTTAGAAAAAGTTAAAAGTCAGGTGATTATCAATTCAGTACTTATACCATACCTCTCGGCAAGCAACTATCCATCAAAACATCTAGTAAGGGTACGGATGATGAGCAAAGTTGGAGTAAATAAGGCACAGCAAACTGTTCAGCCATGACGCTACTTTCTGTTGTTCCGTTCTAAAAGTGCACAATAAATCACAAAATATTCAAATGGTTAAATAAAAGCCAATAAAAAGATACTTCATTTGAATTCAGAAATTGAAATCACATATCCGTATTAAAGTAATTACTAAAACATAAACAAAAACTTCGAGGAAAAGAAAATATTTCAAACCAACTGACCTGTAGCATTTGGTCAAAAGCATATTGGACTTCTTTGGAGTGCGTGGTGGCTAGGTACCCTAATACAGAACTAACAGAGCTCAGCTTGGTCACTTGAGGTGGGTTGCTAGAAAAGTTTTGCAGTCCTAAGCCCAAAACTTCCGTAACAACTGTTTGGGGATATGAGTTTCCCACGTGTGCAACTACCCAGTCGAAATGAGGACTGTGGTTAGCGCTGGTATCTGAAATATTAAACAATATCTTGCTTAAACTTTACTTTACTTTTTCTTAGTGTGAGGAAAGCAGTAACTTTCTCTGTGCAATACTTTTCCATTATTTTCTCCCATCAATATCAATACATTTAAATCCTTAATTTACTTCATCCAACTTTAAAATAAAATGCTACTCCTACTAAGCTAATTTTTTGGCAATTTTAAAAATGAAAATGCATTTTTTCAAATAAATATTACTTTTCATATAGTGCTTTAAAATTTTTTTCAAATTAATATATGAAGAAGAGGCCTACTTGGAACAATGACTGGTTTAAAACAAATATCACTTGATCAAATTCATAAGTAAATAAGAGAAAATAGAACAGGCATCTTTAGTCCTTGGAGATTGTTTGAGAAAGTTCTCTACTTTCCCTGGGGAGAATGGGAGAAACTGAATGTCACTTTATTGCATGGCATATCAAGACAATTTTTGACTCTAACCCAATAAAGCAGAAATAAAGGCATCTGTATTGGTATGATCGATACATGTAAGACAACGGGACGTTAAATCAAGAAGACTCTGGATTGCTTTAGATCCCATCCAAATGTGAATTATTTCGTTGACACTTTGACCTCTAGTGAAAGCTGAACGACTGGAATATTGAGTTGAAATCTGCCCCAGTAGTTGTAGCGTCCATTGAGATAAAATAGGAGCCCAAATTTCTCCACTTGCTTCAAGATATATTATAAATGCCGAGTGAGTTTCTTCCAGCAGTTTCTTTTTATCCTCGGAAAACTTTAGAGGGTTTCCCTACATATATTGGTATGAAATTAATAAGTCTGAATATGTAAAAACCGTATCAATAGGTTTCTATATGCTTTCTTTACTCGCACTCAACTCGATAATATCGCTATTAATTAATTCATTACCAAAACTGTATGATATTTACTATTTACCATAGTGTTTTGGACAAAGAGAAAGTGTATTAATTATAACTTATATAAAGTAATGACGTAGCTATAAAAAGGTTGTTAAATAAAAGCATACAATTTCTTTAGTGAGCATTATTTTGCCAAATAGTTTAAAGCAAAGTACTTACTTCCAACTGTGATAAGTAGTCTTGAACAAACTCGTCATACATAGTAGAAATGTAGTCAAAAACTGCATCCCGAGACACCGGTAAATGTCGGAGCAGAAACATTCCTTTGTAGACTCGCTCGTTAATACTTAAATGTCCATGACTTCCTTGGGCCACACTGTGGCCACCAAGAAATGCTCTTAATTCATTCATTATCTCTTCTCCGGTAGGATCCGTACTGAACTGACTTAAGAAAGCCATTTCTAATTACGAACTTCAGGCTGTCTTACTTGCGCTTTCAATATTACCAACGAATTTCCTGTTTAGTTTTTAAATCGATAGTTAAAACAGAAAGTGCTAACCAGTAAAGAGGATTATAGATAACATACTTAGTAACATGTATACTTACTTACCGTCACTTCAATTCTGATCTTTGATGTCTATTGTCTATTTCCCATTTCATTACGCTTTTAACAAACACATTCTAAAATAAATATATGCAATGCACAGGCCTTCCATAGCTATAAAAGTTAAAGGCATTTAATTACTGATGACTCCATTCACATTTTGCCGAAATAAAATTAAAATATTTACTTTGGTGGGGTAGTCTTTAGTCCTGCTTGTTGAAATTTTCAAATCAACGATTTCCGCCTTTCGGCAGGTACTGAACCGCCAATATCAAACACTCCAGCAAAGTTATTCGTAAGTAAGACTGTATTGTCACTTTTGTTGTTACTGGTTATCGTCACTTAAACAGGTTATCGTTGTCGTTGACGTGCTGTTTGTCCCTGCCTACGCGTAGTCAAAATCGTCCTTGCCTTGGTTCGTCAATTTGATACTAACGGTCAAACAGCTGAAAAATGAGCAAACCTACCACTGCCTTTGATGGGGGCGCCCAGACTGGAGGACCTGGTTTTGTTGGTATAAAATTCTGCCCCGAATGGTATGTAGTTCAATTTTAAAATGCATTAACCACATTATTTCTAATTTTCGATGGTTGACTATTGAATATTTTTAACTTGTAGCAACAACATGTTATATCCTCGTGAAGATAAAGAAAATCGACATCTTCTTTATGCTGTACGTTTGCGTTTCGTTTGTTTATGTATTCAGTAATGGGTTGATGTAATAATATAAAATGCTTTTCATTCATTGTAGTGCCGAAATTGTGATTACAAGCAACTGGCGGACAACAACTGTATTTACGTCAATAAGATTACACACGAAATTGAGTAATTTTTTACACATTTATTGCTTCATATGCAATTATTGAATTAATTAATCTTTATATAACATTTGCCATTGTCTTTTAAAACTTCAGTGAATTGACGCATATCGTGAGTGATGTAATTTCGGACCCAACGCTACCGCGAACTGAAGATCATCCATGTCCAAAGTGTCAAAACAAAGAGGCTGTATTTTTTCAAGCCCAGACTCGTCGTGCTGAAGTATGTATTATGGAAATCAGTTAAATAAATATCCATAACTTATATAGTTGTCAATCATAATATTAGTTTGTTTCATAGTTTCATTAATAACTCTAATTTTTTCAGGACGAAATGCGGTTATACTACGTTTGTACAAATCAGCATTGTACTCATCGTTGGACTGAGTAGATAGTAGATGGACTGTTAAAATGTTTGTCATACACCCATATAATTCTTTATTTTCTCGTATAAAAGTTGTCTTTTATAAATCTTTTCTAAGGTACTACTTGAAGTACACATGGTAAAACTAATTTAATATTGTTTGTGGTTAATTATGAAATAAATACCAATGTCGATGTCGATACTCAAAATGTAATTATTCAGTGCCCTGTCGATTTTTGATTTTTAAATATTTGATGTTTGCCCTCACCTTATTTTAGAATGTGACAGCAGGTCAAATTAAAGCTACCATTCATATTCCTGTTCCAAGGACATGCCTCCAAAATTTTTCACATTTTCTTTCTCTTACTCAATTGGTTTTTTTTCATTTATTTCTACACACTTCTTTCATGTTATTTTTGAACAAAATGTGATACACTGGTTGTTCATAATTGTCGCATTGTCAGTGCCAATAATTATTAATCTTCAACTTGAAATGAGAAACTAGATTATCATTGAATTTTTACAATTTGATAAGTATGTTAAATATATACATATAATTATGTGTATTTAGTTCACCATTTTTCGGTAAGGTTTCAAAATGTAAACGGTGAATCATCGCATCTACTACTTCCTACTTGGTAAGTATAAAAGAATTCGACTCTTGAGTCAAAGAGAGAACTTAAGAGAGATTTTAGTACTGACAACGAATGTCTCAATCTCCCACACACAAGGACTTTTAGCTAAAAGCGGCAGATAGTTTTTACATATATTAGGTCTTATGGGTCATACATGTGGTATATGATGATAAGCACAATAAGCAGAAGCAGACAAACGCATATAGGTTGTGCCAGTGCCTATGTAAACATTTAGTTTTGTGAACAGCGGTTGCAGTGTGTTTTTATGTTTATATTTTCCATTAGTGCTAAAGGAGATTTTCATAAAATGTACATTACTTGTAAAAGAAAGTATTGATCTGCCTAATTCATCAGCAGCAATAGCAATATTAAGAAAATCTATGTCATCTTCAGTTATAATCATAGAGATTACAACGAAAGCAGGCCTACTCTTAATTTGTTTTTGAGCAAATAAATAGTAGCGAACTTGATTTAATGAAAACCAAATTATACGTATGTATCTTCTCAAACTTTGCTCTTGTTCTATCAGCTTCTTGTTTGGATTTCCTTCAGAACCAAGTCGGCGTGAGTTATCGAATTTAAATCATTTTAATGTACACTCAAACTTTCTTGTTTACTGATCATAAGTATTTAACTTATATAAATATGTCGCATAGTAAATATAGTACTCATTTACCTCTTTCTCCTGTGATAATGCAATAATGGATTTCCAGGGAATCTTGAAGTTAGTTTCGCTGTGTAACACAAAGTTTATTCTGCTCTCTGCGCAACACTATATAAGAGAGAGGAGGAACTGGAGGAAGACCTCGCTTATTTGCTATCCGTCAATCCTGTAAGTTTTACTTCGAAGAAGTGCTTTCTCTTTCATTTGCCTTTAGGATTAATAAGACATTTCTGGAAACGAAAACGACATCGGTTACCTACTTCTTTATGGAGATTGACATCTCATTCGAATTCCCACGTATTATTAGAAGTACTAGACTATCCTCAGTATCCTCATCAGGAAAGAGGTGGGAAGTAATGGGAACTGATTAAATTTCTATGTTCTTTGAATATTTCATTCTACAGATTGCAATTAATGTACAAATCTTGTGGTACACATCAAATTAATTGACATTACTATTATTACTATTGCTGCTGTAACAAGCAAAATAAATAGCATTATATAACACTACTAGAATATTTGTGCAATAGATACTTTTTGGGGATTTCAAGAGTAATGCATAGAAAATTCTGTAGTATCAATACATAAAATGTGTATATAGGTTTTATTGCCATTTTTCATGAACAAAATACGTGAATGAAGATTTCTCTCAAATTGGACAGATATTTCTATTACCCTATATATGCTCAGTTTGCTCCAAACTGTTACATTTAATCTGCGGTGGCCATGACTCAAAAATTTTAAACCATATCAAAGTTTTTCTTTTTAATGCTCTCAAAAGATACTGAATTTCGACTATAATAGTAGGTAAAGTACTCAAATAAGCGTGTACGTAAATAAGTAACTGTAATGTCCATGTACGTATAAATTGAGTTAATTGTCCACTATAAATGTTTTGCTGGCCGGAATGCCCTTGTATATTGCAGGATTAAGGTACATTGATTGGTACACAGGTACACTACTAATACTAATAAAATAGCATTGTTTTTAGGTTGATCACTGATCACCCTCAGATTTGTGGGGTAATAGTATTGTGTCAGCTAAAATGTCAAAATGTTCAATATATTTTGTTAATATATTTCAATGTTCGTATTGTATTTGTAATATCCACTCTTTTTGAAATTGAACAGACACTGACACTCTTAAATTCATACCTATGCATAGGTATATATGAGGAAAGACAGGACCGGAAACAAAACAAAAGAAATGATAGTTTTTCCATAATACAATTTCGTTGATGTGCTTGTCAATTTGACAGATGGAACGGTGTATTAAAATCACCAAAGACAATTTGATGTGCAGCAAAATTAACTTAAGGGGGCTGTCAGAGAGAACTTTTTACACAAAAGTTAAAAAAATCTTTTTTCTTACTATTGCAGTAGACTGCATGACTATAGAATAAATGGGCTTTATAATACGCTACCCTTATTAAGTTCCTTCATTATGATTTGTTGTGTCTAAGAAATGCAAACAGAACAAGAGTAAATAATAACGTTTATAATTTGGACCTGACTGCACGTACATTATTTAGAAAAGTAGTGTTACTAAATCTAAATGATAAAAGTGCATATATTTCAGAGTACATACCTTCGTAGTGTTTATGTTTCATTTAGAAATCTCAAGGGAATCATAATAGTAAGTCTTCATGTATTTAATACAATAATTTATTGTGTCAACTATGATATAGTGACTCGTTCTTCTAGTCTGATTCCTCTGCTGAATCAAAAATCCTGAATAGAATATCTTTCACTTCTATGCACAATTTTGTTTCAAATGAGAACTGACAGCCGACATCAGAAACTTTTATCAAGTAAAAGGTAGCTTGACGCTATGAATAGTACAACTTATTTTATGACATTATATGTATGACTATAGGTACTGCTACTAGCTACTTCAGCTTTGAAGAATGACACTACATGCATTCCGCCCAGCTTACCTTCTGGGAATTCGACGAGGTCGTAATTGCCTGAGAAGACTGCATACTATGGATTCTCCTAATTTTTTCAAGCCACTAGGTCTGAATAACTCAACTGGCAATTCCAGTTTAACAAAGATATTGACATCCACATCACCGAAAAGAAAAAAGAATGCTGTAGTGACTTCTTACTTGATGGAGGCATCTTTTTCATCTGTTACGACTACAAATATCACAGCTCAAACTTTTTCAAAGTCGAAATCTACAAACATTTTCAGAATTTCAGAAGAGATACAAGAAGCCATAGAAGGGAAAGCTCAAACTCCAGTTGTCGCATTAGAGTCCGCCATTCTAACTCATGGAATGCCTTATCCACACAATATTGAAACTTCTCTTCATCTTCAAAGCATGATTAGAGAAAAGGTCTCATCATATCTTCCATAATTGCTTCAATGGCTTTCTGCTATATATAGTTCATGTTTTAATTGTTGGGTAACTCTTTATTCTATTGCCTTAATTCCTTTTGTAGAAGCTGTTTCCCTGTTTGTTGTAAATTCTGGGTTTAAAATATTATTAAAGTCATGATTGCAAAGGTATTTTATTAGCAATTACCGTACTGCAACTATATATTTTCTTCTAACAGAAAAAAACACCTCTTTCAATAGTACCTTTCTCCATGCTTTCTACATGGGGAGGTTATCCCTTATAAATTGTAGAATAAGGATAGAATGATAAAATATCGTATTTAAATATAGTTACCTTTTTAAGCTTTCAAAATCTAAGATAAATGCTTGGTAATTGTAGAAAATACTCTTGCCATCATTAGTAAAAAGTAGCACACAATAGTAAATCAATAATTTATGTATATGTTATAGGGAGCGATCCCAGCAACTATTGGTGTGATTAATGGACAACTTGCAGTTGGAATATCTGACGAAGAAATTGAAATGTTGGGATCTCCTAAAACTAACATAACTCCAGTGGTGAAAGTCTCTCGCAGAGATCTTCCTTACGTCTTGTCTCAAGTGAGCCATTTAATAGCTTTTTCATGGAATGTGCACGTTATGTAGGTACATGTATGTATATATAATATATACACATAGGTTTCAATTCTACAAACTGAGTATTGTTAGATAAGTCACCAACGCATTTATAGTCAATTAGGTAGGTTCCTTTATTTTCTACCATGGGAAATACGTGAAATAGAATATCCGTCCCAAAACTTTAAACCTACTAAAGTAATGGACCACATAAGGGAGGACACTAACCTTAATTAAAGAGAAGAAATTTCTGAAGAAATGGCTACATTTTGTACTTAAGATATAAATAAAAACGGCAAAACCGTAAAAAAAGAGTGAGACAAAATTGAAAAATACTTCTAAATGCACTTGAAAGGAAATAACAAGGAATAAATAAAATTATGAAATATTTTAGAATATTTCCAATTAAAACTTTAGACGTGTTTTTCTCTTTGGGGTTCACTCGAAGCATTTCCGTTAAATTAACTACAAGGTTTTCCGATTGCAAGGAAACCACATCACTATTACCAGGTTATGGCGTACTGGTTTCTTATTTTCTCTAGTTTTTGATGATTTTAAACGTTATATCAAGGTTCTTTTAGTTGTCATGGCCCCTCTTTTTGGGGGTACAGGTGGCGCTTTGCTATTTAAAACTGGTTTCTAGCTGCCAGTTTTGTGTCTGCAAATGCCTGCAAAGTTGCTGTAGTCTTAGTTACAAGCCTTCAGCTTTATAAGGTTGGCTTTTCCCGGAGGTAAGCAAAATGGAAACTCACTCTCCCTTCAAATTTGGCAAATTTGAAGACAGTATAGCCAGCCAAGGCCGTCTCCCTATCGGGCAACCCTCCGAATTTCTAATTTGCTTAGCTCAATGAAGGACCTAGTACCTGATAAACCTTAGACTTAAAGCGTAAAGCAACTTTTATCCCTAACACAACCTTAAACTGGTATTCTGTTCGATGGTGAACTTTAAAAATACCTCCTTCCTAAATGAACATTTCAATACATTTTTATTTCTTAATTTTAGAAGGGAAGTAATTGCAATAATGGGTATTACATAGGTATTAAGTAGTCTCTAAGGTTCTGTAAGAAGGTGGTGAAGATTAAAAAATCTTCATAATAGGCTTGGAGACGGTGCAGGTGACAAAATATTCAAGGTGTTTCGTGGTTGCCTCGTTACGGCCTGGTAGCAGTGTTCGGTTTTAGCCGGCTAAAACTCCTTTTGCCCGGCTAGCCGGTCAAAAGGGGCAAAACGGCCAAAAGGGGCAAAACTGCATCCGATCTTTTAAAATCCTTGAAAACGTAGTATTACTATCAGCAATGAAGTTTTGCAACATTGCAATGTACGGTATAATTGGTTTTCAAAATGCAAAAAGTATAAATGTTTTCAAAACCCGAATGATTTTATATAACTGTAATATTGAGACAATTTTCAGTCTATTTGTATTAAAGGCTGCAAACGGTAACCTGAAACAGTTTATTTATGCAACTGTGATCTAAGGTTCAGGAAAGTACCGAAAGTGAAATATTTATTTATCCATTCCTTAGTACCTTTAATTCAATTTACTGCAAATTTAATATTTTAATCCACCCAAATGGTATATAAACACAATAAAATCGGCTTAATATGGTACTTAGGGAATAAATTTAACTAGCTGATAAAGTGTACATTAAATCTCATATTGGTGTTAGTGTTCCAAAACTTCCTACTGACATCCTTGGTTTCCAGTTTTTAGTTCCTCTGCTACCAAATTTTACTTTTGCCCCTTTTGCCCACTGGCCAATTTTCAATTTGCCCGGGCAAAAGCCACTTTTGCCCACCTGGCCACTACCCACTAGCCGGTGGCTAGCTGAACACTGCCTGGTAGCTTATTTTGCAGACCCATTATAAAAAGGTTCCAAACTTCACCACCTCCATACCCGTCACGCAACCTTAGAGACACCTTGCATTTACATCAATTGCTTCGAGTGAGCCCCTAAGAGAAAAACACGTCTAAAGTTTTAATTGGAAATATTCTAAAATATTTCATAATTTTATTTATTCCTTGTTATTTCCTTTCAAGTGCATTTAGAAGTATTTTTCAATTTTGTCTCACTCTTTTTTTACGGTTTTGCCGTTTTCATTTATTTTTGCGTTTTAAGTTTTTAAAGTTTAGGAAATTCAACCGAAGACAGAAATCATTTTTGGGCGTAATCTAGTTAATAGCAAGAAATTTTTATTGGAAAAACATTGGGAGAATATAATTATATTGGTGGGCAAAGAATACTAAATGTCTTCGAATAGCAATTGGCAAAAGAATGCTTTAAAAATTGTTGAGGGGGGCGGAGGGTAAAAATTCAGCAAAAAAGTGACTTCGTTTTTTGTTTACGCTCCAAATATTGGTGTATGTCCTATAACGTTGTCTCAGGAGAAAATTTTTAACCCATTCTGTTTTTCCAAATTACATGTACCAGATTTCCATACAGTGTAGGATTTCCATAGCTATGCATTCATCCATACGTTGTGGTTCTAAATTGTACACATCGAAAAAATTAAATTATAAATTTGCTCTTGGGACAACCTTATAGGAGAATTATTGTTATTACACCAGCCTTGGGACGCTCCCTGATGTAACAACATACGATCATAATTTAACAATATTATTATTAGCAATTTAGCATGAAATCTCTTCAAAATATTTTATTAATGATAGTAACCGAACTAAATTTTTTTTTCAAGGGGGCTGCCGCCCCCTTGGACCCCCGCAGACTGTTAGCCATCAGTGTTGTAATGGGAATCAGTCAATTTAGCATTATATACACTAATAGTACACCATTGTAATCAAAAGTTTCAATTTTCACCACCTGAATATGAAACCAGGAATGATTGAAACTCCTTGGTTTGTTCACCTATTAAATGTTATAAAGAATTGTGCAAGAAATTGAATTTTCAGAGTTGTTACTATGGATAATGGGGAAAGGGAGTACTTTGCAATGTAAAAATTGCTCAGAGCTATTGTGCTTCCATCGCCCCGTGTACTCCAATGTAAAACGGAGATAAACAACTTTTATTTCCGGTTTTTTGACGATAACTCGAAAACGTCTCAACCGATTTGGCTGCCGAGTTAACGCGCACTAGATGAGACCTATAATTATGGGTTTGTTCATATATGTACCGATCAAAAATGAAAACTCAGACTTCCTGTTACGGAGAACACTTTCGAAAGTCCGATGGAATGCATACAGAGTGAAACTCTGCACATGAAAACCATAAGCAAGGTTTCCATGTGTACTGCGGGTCTCACTCTTAATAAACTGAATCATTGCATTGCTTGGATTTTATAATTCTACACAAATAAATTAATGTCCGGTACACACGTGGTATACGTACTTTGTAGAGCCGTTAGAGCTGGAATGTATTGTTAAGTTTTTATGTTTGATATCATTCTGATTGCTTCGCAAATGCAACAATCTTGACTTCCAAACAAGAACTTTTTACCTAGAAATTATTTAAAAACCTAATCAAATTATGATTTAAAGTATTGGTATATAAAATTTTCACATTCAGAAATTACATGGTGGAACTACAGTATCGGGAACAATAATTGGAGCTGTAAAAGCCGGTATTTCTGTTTTCGCTACAGGTAAATAAAACGATCATATTATTCATTTTGGTGAGCTTCCTTAAAATAGTTTTTTAAATTAAAAAGTGACTTGATTTTACTTGTTTGAACGTGAACTTGGTTTGCAGCATTACAAATCAAAATGTCAATATTTAGTTACACAAGTGTTATACAATAAATGTAGCCCTAACATTTAAGTAAAAGAATATCATAATACGCAGCAATTTTCCACAGTTGACTTTATCCTTCACTTTATTGTACCCTTTAGATACATATTTCATATAGATATTCATTTAATATAATATTTTTAGATTTCTAACAGTTGTATTGACTGCTTTCCCTTTATCCTATCAATGCAGATACACTGATGATAGTAGTATTTTCCATATAAATCAAATGAATTGCTCTAACAGTAGTGTAGATGATACTTCATCTCGTTGCAGCCTTGGTTGGATTAATGTAGCTGTATGATTTTCATGACTTTTGTTCGTGTCTCTGTAGTACGCATGTATATTTAATTATATGCAGTTAATTCCAATATAGCATAATGGTAGAGTGTACTTTGCAAGTAAATTTGTGTGCTTTAATTAAATCGTAGATTCATTCGTGTGTGGTGTAACTCATAATGAATATGAGATTTATCTAGGTGGGATTGGCGGTGTTCACAGAGGAGCCGAAACTACTTTTGATATCAGTGCTGATTTACGGGAATTAGGTCGCAGTCCCATTGCTGTCGTTTCAGCCGGTGTAAAATCGATTTTGGATATTGGAAAGACGCTAGAATACCTTGTAAGTTGACTTTCTCTTTTGCTCTGTAATTTGCGTGTCAACATGCAGCATGACAAGGCACTTAATCTTAAGACTTGAACGGTCATTTCATTAAAATCCCTGTAGCAGAAAGTTTTGTTTGAAGTGTATTAAGTCAAAAGGGGTGGGATGATTAAAGAGCACCTCTGTAAGGTTCATTTACTAAATATAAACCATGAAATCAACAAAGTTTCAATCGCAGTACAAAGACCTAGCCTACAAAAGCCTTCGAGCTTAAAGAGTTGTTGTTGACTTATCCAAATGAAGAGACCACTACCATTTCCAGCTGTAAACGTATGTGATCAAAAGTTTGATGATGAATTTAGGATTAATTACTGACAAGAGTGTTTCGCTTCCTTTGGAATATATCATTACTTGTTAGTTGCCATTATTTAACCTTCTATGTCTCTTCTGATCTATTATCGTTACGCAACATGATGTTATTCAGAATTAAGCATTCTATTAATGTAGGTAAGCTTATTTATGCTATGACTTGTCATATGGTCCATTTTCAGTTTTACAATACATGTATTATGGTGACTTGGGTGTTATTTTTAGTACCCATAGACTAGATCTAGAATAAAAATTTAAAATAAAGTTTTTGCCCGTTTATTTTCTTTTAATTAGGAAACCGAAGGAGTTTGTGTCTGTGTACTCAAACGAAACGACGAAGATACCTTACGAAATAGTGCCAGCTCAAATAACAAAGAGAGTTCAGATCTCGGGATTAATACACCTGCATCAATTACCGACAGAGCTCCTCGAACTAACACTGCTAAATTCCCTTCCTTCTTTACAGCAGAGAGTCCATTTGACGCTCCGTTTGCATTGGCTGATGAAACGCAAGCTGCAGTTCTTATTCATTCGGCTCTTCAACTTAAGATAAATTCCGGTGTCCTCATAGCTGTTCCAATACCAAAGGTTTTAATCATGTTCCTAGTCAGTATTTATCTAAGGCACGTTTTGCATCCATGAATTGCTTGGATAGGAGCAAACTTGTTACCCTCTTAATCAGCAACGACATATTAATGGAAGTGCATTACATCCACTGTAATTGTAAATAGAATACCTAAAAATGAAAAATTTACAAATGAATCTAATGCTACTGCTTGTAGTGAAAGTAATCGATGTTGAAAATGGAAAATTTCTTGTACAAACCTACCCAAATCAGTTTCCAAAGGTCAACTGATGTCAATATAATATATCTGTAGCTGGCAGCTTTTTTATTGGTTTTTCGCATTAAAAGTTTACTTTTTCCTATGCGCTATATGACAATCCCATAAGGCCATTTAACATTTAAGGTGAATGTGAAAGACTTGAAGATGATTGCAGAGTTCCTAGATATACTTTATTTTTATTACACAAGATGTCTTGTTGCACAATTGCTTCAGGAAAATTATATTTTAAGATGACTGTATTTAAGTCGATTAATAAGTTCTAAAGTACTGAAATGCTGTCCGTGAAGATGAATCGTGACCTAGTTGGTATAAGTTCTAGCTAGATGCAAATCTGCAAATGTAATACAAAGATAAACGATGAGTTTCAAAACAACTTCTCAATTTGGTTAAGCGTTTTCATATGTATATACTACCGTAAGGTAAACTAATCTTTTTCGTAGCATTTAAAATGCTAAAGAAAGGTCTTTGAAGCATTAGGTAGGCATTCCTATTCTCCAAAGAGGTTGAATATGGATAGATTGAGTGAAGGATAAAAGCGAGTTTATAAATAATTGAAACTTGTAATGTCAATTCTTAAAGCCAAGTTGGGGTGGAGGAGAGCTATATTGCATTTAATATCGAAACGGTAAAACATCCTTTTGCGAGCTTCCTTCAAGCTCATTGCCCTTTGAAATGGATGTATTTTTGTCTTTACTTTTAGAGCAAACGTAAATGATGTCCACAAGGATCACTTTAGTTCCGCCGTAGGAATGGCTCGTCGGGGAACACTTTTGAGGAAGAGAATAGGTGTTAAATGTTTTGTAGAGAAAACGGAATGCGATCTAAGATCCAAGGCACATACATACAATATAAGTAAGGCAGTCGTGCATGCTTTATGCATGAAGAATATTCAAGTCTGAGTCTGAGCGAGGCGAGGGAGGAAAACCCGGAGAAAATTGAGACGGGTTTTCGTTTTCCTTCCGAGGTTTCTATAACCAGTCTCCCTTGTACAATATCCAGACAAAATTAGGTCGTGCAGAAGAAACCCAATTGATCTAATGTTCTGCTTCTTTAGGCACGTCCATTTTATTAGCAAGGTTATAATTAACCGTGTTTCACTGCATTATTATAGGATTTCTTACATTACTAGATTAACGATATTAAAGCTAAGCTTGCCACCAGGTTAAAGTTAAATGCATTTACATTTTGTATGTTTACATTTGTGCACAAGGTATTAGGTATAATTTGAATACAAGAGATAAACAATGGCTTGTTCAAGTGAATGCACGGTTAGATTAGTTTAGTAATTTATGACACAGGCGGTAGACCAAAATCATCGTTGTAACTACGTAGGACGTAGACTAAATTGTCGCTTAAATTGTTTCGACAAATACCATGTCTATTTTCGCCAGCACCGGGGTGGAATGAGCATTTAATACGATCTCTGATTGTCATTTTGTTATTTATGATGTAAGGTCAGCAAAGCTACATCGTAAGTTATTTGTTAAAGCATCGATATTGCATCGTATCGACATTTCGAAAAATGTAGATGCTTACTTCAATTCAGAAGCAGTAAATAACATTATGTAACACCAATAAACAGCTGAAAATTGCAAGACAATATTTTTGGGGCACTTGGATAAATACTATGATATTTAAAATACATAGAAAAGTCACATTATTTTTATACTGACAAAAACAGAAAACTGTGAACTGTAGCTTCTGGGTCACTGTAGAGAGCTCTTTTGTGTCAAGGAGCGATGAAAATTCAACGACGTATTTTAGGTACATGTGTTGCTTACTTACAAGTACTGTACTAACCATTTGGAATGAAATAAGCACGTATTTGCACTTTTCTCCAGCTTTCACTCTTCATTTCATCGGATTTCTTTTGTTTCTGTTATTGTAAGCTTACCGTATTTTTATTGCTTTCATTTGTCGTTTAGGAGTTTGAGGCTTCTGGTCACAAAATCGAGGGAGCCATTCAGGAAGCTCTAGAGAAAGCGTCAAGACTTTCCATCCAGGGAAGAGATATGACACCATTTCTCCTTGGAGAAATCAACCAACTAACACAAGGCGAGTCCTTGCTGGCTAATAAGCACTTGATTGAGAATAACGTGCGAATAGCGACGAAAATTGCCACCGAGTTGGTTAAATTGACGAGGAGAGAGGTTGAAATGCTACAGCCAGGTTCAAATGCTTCTGAAAGTAAATACGGGGGAGGAAACCTGAAGAAGAGCCAAAGTCGGCTCTTAAATACTACTGGAACAAATGACTCACCTCTTAATCCTTATCAGAAACGCTCGCTTTCTACTATGACAAACCAGAAATATAGGATTTTCTTCAATGTAGAAGACCCTCAAATACCTCCTACTAGAGATTCAAACAGTAGTACTTCAGATGATCAAAATTCGCGGCGTAAGAAAGCACATACTGAAAACAATGGAGAACGACAGGAATGTGATTTTCTTGGTAGGAAAACCGTTACTACTCTCACTCTGGATTGTCTGGATGAATACAACTTGGGTCCAGTTAATAATGCATTACCATCTTTAAATCAATTCACACTACAACCGCATTCACTATTCAAGTTTTCCAAAAATTCAAGAACAAAAGGAATTCAAGGTTACAGAAACTACTCAACCGGAAGACCAGTAAGTTATTTTCTTTATCCGAAGTACTACAATTGTAGTAGTATATTACTCAAATGATTATGCTTCATTATGAAACCATGTTACATAGTACATTTTCGAAGACATATCAGTTGAGTCTGAGTCTGCAAACAGGGTATCAATTAAAAGTGCTCCACAAGTAAAGAAGTATTATATAAGCTCGTACCCATCATCGTAAATCGTAAATCGGAAAATGATGTGTGCGTGAAACAAAACTTAAATACATGACGAAATCATTGCTTGTAGGTAGTAATTGGGGGAACATCTTTGGATTTGATCCTTTCTGTCAAGGAGAAACAAATCGTGGTAAGTTATTTCTAATTATTATTGCAGCTACACATACTGTAGAGTATCTAGTAAAATTCTGTTATGATACTCCCATTTAACACATGGCACAAATTGGGAAAATTATTGGTTTCGTTTTGACTAGTTGTATTACCATTTTAACGTTTCGTTAATTTGTATTGCATAGAAAAAATCAATGAACTACTTGTGTTAAAAGCTGTTAAGGTAGTAACTCTAGCATTGGTTATTACGTTAACTGGCTTGGAAAACTAAAATTGAGTAATAATATTATGTAGCAATTGTAAGCCTATGCCAAGAACAGCGGACATCATGTAAAGAAAGGGGAAGGTAACATTTTCCGATATGAACGTTTCTTAGCTATCTGCTAATACAGGTGCTAATGATAAAATGGTTTTAGACTCAACACTTTGCTACAATAGTACTATTATGACGTTTCCACGAAGTTCTTTATATACCTTATCTGTGTAATTTCATGATCCCGTAACGGCACATAAAACTGTCTATAAAACTCTAACAAGGAAGTAACTTGTAGGAAAACCGAAATTATCACCACCAAGAAATCAGATTACTCTTTTGTTCCCCTTATGTTCTTAAGTTTCTACAACATACATACTAAAGGAAAAGTACTTCCATGATCTCTAGACTTCATTCTGTAGTGCTCATTAACCCTGTATAGTACGGCTGACAATAATAATAAAAGGAAAGAACAGCCAGATTTGCTTTGACTAATGTATGAATGAGGTGGGAGTTTCATTTTGTTATCCGTCTTGATAATTACCTACTAAACCAAAATTTATGTCGAAATCATGAGTTATATAATTTGTTAATCACAAATCCTTGATTATTTCAATGTCTATAATTTTATTGCGTCTAGGTCTAGACTAAAACATGAAAAACATATTTAGTATCCATTCAGGAGAAGATATGGTGAAATTAATTTTACCATTTACGATTTTCATATTTGAAGAAAGGAAGAGGAAGGAAAACATTATTAATAAAATAAAATATATGAAATCATGAAAAAAGTTTTCCATTTCAGGTTTATTAATGGAAAGAACCAGTTGTTATAAAAATGATGATTTAGCTGTGCATGATTAATATGTAGTACAAAATAGTAATTGTTTTGTTTTACTGTACATTGCTTGTAGTAGAAACTGCAAGTGTACATAGTATGGTAATAGCACATACTAGAATTCGAAATGTTAGCTTTTCAATATTGTTATCTAAATATTTACTTTGCATGTATTTAATGTGTGTTCACGTAATGTGACCTTTGGGATAAAAATGCTATGAAAATTAATTGTTTCAATTTCCTGGCAATTATAGGTTGTAAATTATTCTATATGTGCTTAAAAGACTTTAGAATTGTTACTGTAAGTGTTCCAATTGGTTGTTTGCAAAATAAGTTAAAGTAGTAAACCCATTTGCACTTACCCAAGTCATTATCGACTTCAATTGTTCTTGATGAGTTTATTTAAGTCTAAGATAAGACTTTTCTGTGTTACCGTATTCTGTGGAATGTGTATTGTTATCCTAGATACCTTTTAATATTGCCCATTAATTTCTGAAACTACTGAAATAAAGTCTATTTTTGCCTTTTTGGGAATGCTTAGGTATGTTGCAGATTCTACCTCACAACTTTAACACACAGGTTGAAAGTAGCATTGCTTATCAAAAAGAAGAATGACTGCATAGATTTTGTTTGAAATGTTGGATTGCTTCTTTTTCTTCAGTAGAAAAGAAATTCATGTACAAGTCACAGTCCACAGTAATAGTCTCCTGTCACGCACATCCATTTAGTCATTCACATTCATACAGTATTATGTGTGGTACTGAAAATTTTGTTTTATCGTAGCATCTATTTGTTTTAATGTCTAATCTAAATTATTCCTTTAATATGCTATTTTTATTTCCCTTCACCATACCTATGTTTTGCTACTAAAGCTATGCGAATGTGACTAATGACTACAGCAGTAGCTACTAATGACTATAATGACTGCCACTTCAATTGCAATTTAAAATTTTATGCAAACCTTACCGATGTCATTTCGTTTTCCGGTAATTCATTTCAAATTCCTTATCCTTCTGTAACTTCATAGGAATATTTAGAGTTCTCAATCATACGTCATTATGCACAATTATTACTATTCTGATTTAGGTAAAATGGGCAAGTCAATTTTTACTTCTAGAGTGGTTAGTATACTCATCTAACACCGAGGTGTTATAGTTATTTATAGATAACTGACATGGTTGACAATTATTTATTTTCATTTATGAAGGGTATTTTCCAATTTAAAATATGCGTCCCTGCCTTACATTTTCAGTATTATTCCTCTTCTAACGTAATGGTCTGTGTTTATTTGAATTCTGTGTACCTTTGTTTTCCGTGTGGCCGAATGAGTCATCTTAAATACTCCATTTGCATATTTTCTAGTCTGTGCAAGCCAAATGTTCATTTTTTAATCAATGTCATTTATTTTATGGTGCATAATAAAGTAACAATCCTTACTAGTACAGTATATCTAGAAGTATTTTGGCCCCTACGATTTTTGGGGGAAAGAGAGATCACTTTCCCCAAAAGTATTGTAGGGTCAAAAAAATGTTTTGCTATGGATATGTACTTTCTAGACATACTGTATTACGACCGTTGATACCAAAATAATTTCATTAAGACTCCTGCTATAAAAACGACCATTTAAGGAATTATGGAATTTTATTTTGCTGTAGGACAGGTCGGTTTCATATTCTTGTGCACTTAACTTTTATTCGCAAATTGTTTAACTCTATAAAACAGATAGCGCAAACTCGGTACGTGAGTATATGGGTTGTCTATGAGGCTTTATTTTTGGCGTTTTTTAATGTTTAATAGCAAACTGTGGCAAAATATTAAATTATATTATATATCTTACATTATAAAGGAGTTCTATGAATATTATAATGATGGCTTGTTTGCGATTAATGATAGAAGTCGTATGGTACACTACAATGTGAGTCATTTATAAGATATAGCAGTATAATGGACTTCAATATAAAAGTAAGTTTTCTGCCTAATTATACGTCTGTATACTTTCTCCGAACCTACAGTAAAGTTAAGCAACTCGGAGCGATGCGATTATCCAATGTAACAATATTGGTAGCAATTGGCAAAATGCTTTGAAAACGAGTTGATATTTTTCTAAATGAAGGTGAAACACCAATTTGATTTTCGTTTTCAGAATATCACTTTGGATATTGTTGTGTGCACAAAATATTTTACCTGCAAAATTGCTACCAATATTTTACAATGGATAATCCTACCGCTCCGAGTTATTAACTTTACTGTAGATTGTACATTAGTACACTGTAGTACACTGAAAATGATCTTACAATCGTGATGTTTGTAAGAAAGAAGTGCTTGCTAGTTTTTCCAGAGAGGAGAAACTCAATTCGTGCAGAATTAAGTGCAAATAAATGTAGAAATCGCCTGTTACAGTCTCTCCCTTTATTTTGACTTTTTATGACTGATGAACACTGGTATAATGGGAAAAGATATATTCGAAAAATCTCCTGACAGCCAACGCTCCATTTCTATATACCGTTTCGTTCCCCTTAGTTGCTATCTCCAGTTTTCCGGTAGTTATCTAATTGTGAGTGCTCCCTGATGAAAAAGTTCTTGGTCACGGGTTGTGACTATCAATATAGATTTATACGCTTAATCCTACTGTGACCTTCATTTCTATGGAGTATGTATACCTACCGACTTGATGTGTACTGAGGTTTCATATCACTGATTCGCAAGTTGTTTTTGTAGTTTACACGTATTACCCATTACCAACTGTGACAAATAGTATGACTCATTGCTATTCCCCAAAGCATCTGTTTAATAAATCTTTTTTCCAGCAAAAAACCACATTATCAACATCTCCTTTTATACGCTATCTTTTGATTCCCAAACTTTGAACATTTTGTACTCTTTCAAAACATTTCCTAATTTTTATGCAATCCTGCAATACTAGGAGTAAAACGAATGTTTCATATCATGAAATCAAATGAAATTGCTTACTTGCCGCTTGCTTGGGAACTTTAAATCAAAATCCTTTATAGAAAACTTCATACGCTACATTCCGTCCGAAACTACCATTGGTTGTACATTTAGAGACAGACAAACCCCCGATTGGGGATTGTCGTACTCATACAGATTGCATTATGACAAGCTTTGTAATACAATATGATGACAGGCAATGTGATGGGAGAATATTTTCAAAAGTAAAAAATATAAATGATTGGGACATTGAAGATAAGATATTTACTTGTGAATTGAAGGAATTTGTTAACCTAATCTGTAAGAATCAGGATAACTTGCAAAAGGAATATTAACTAACACAAGGTATTTGTGAAATAATTAATTAAAATTTTAATTTTTGACAATTTGTAATAGGATAGCCAAGTTAACGGTTTAGTATGGCAAACAAACATTTAAGACATTAGGGAACAAATGGATGTCTTATGTGATTTTCCGGTTGTTTTCCAGGTAATAGTTGCACTACAGAGAGAACAACATTATTCTCCTAGTGCTGATATTATTACAATTTTAATAAAAATTGAACATGCCATTCTTTTGTTGGTCAGTTAGAGTGTATTTACACACGTAAAACTTCCTGTGAAAGAAAGAAGTAAAAGATAAACTCCCTGTGGATATGATCGTTGTTTAGGTGAAAGAAAATTAAACAAAATATGCAAAGGTAAAGGCCTGGATGATTTAACACTTAAAAAACGTCTGGCAATTTACATTAGATATACACACAAACAAACTATTAGATATACACACAGTAGGCGAACAATATCAGCTAGATGTGGGAACAATGTGGTATTGTGTTCTTATACGCGGTTGCGGTTTCTTCCATAAGGAAGAGTGTTATTTAGAAAATATGTTATTATAGGATTATAAACAATATTATTGTATACTGGTTTTTGTTAACGTTAAAAATTGCTTGCTAAATTCTTTTGATCTTTGTTATTGCGTTCTATCGAGATTTAAGGTATTTCTTGTATTGAGAGATTGAGACTCGTTTAGACCTCTAGAAGTTTGATTGTTTGACTTTCTTGGAATTTCTTGGAGTTAAAAGGTAAACAATGATAACAAAACAGAAATAAACCATTGTAAATGCATATAAGAAAGTAGCGGTTGTGGACAACACTGTAATTTTCCTATGATGCATGATTTGAGAACCTCACTGTAATTTTCCTATGATGCATGATTTGAGAACCTCACTGTAATTTTACCAAGATGCATGATTTAGGGACCGCACTGTAATTTTCCTATGATGCATGATTTAGGGACCGCACTGTAATTTTACCAAGATGCATGATTTGGGGACCGCGCTGTAATTTTCCTATGATGCATGATTTGGGGACCTCACTGTAATTTTCCTATGATGCTTGATTTGGGAACCTCACTGTAATTTTCCTATGTTGCTTGATTTGGGAACCTCACTGTAATTTTCCTATGATGCATGATTTGAGAACCTCACTGTAATTTTCCTATGATGCATGATTTGAGAACCTCACTGTAATTTTCCTATGATGCATGATTTGAGAACCTCACTGTAATTTTTCTATGATGCATGATTTGAGAACATCACTGTAATTTTCCTATGATGCATGATTTGAGGACCTCACTGTAATTTTCCTATGATGCTTGATTTGGGAACCTCACTGTAATTTTCCTATGTTGCTTGATTTGGGAACCTCACTGTAATTTTTCTATGATGCATGATTTGGGGACCTCACTGTAATTTTCCTATGTTGCTTGATTTGGGAACCTCACTGTAATTTTCCTATGATGCATGATTTGAGAACCTCACTGTAATTTTCCTATGATGCATGATTTGAGAACCTCACTGTAATTTTCCTATGATGCATGATTTGAGAACCTCACTGTAATTTTCCTATGATGCATGATTTGAGAACCTCACTGTAATTTTCCTATGATGCATGATTTGAGAACCTCACTGTAATTTTCCTATGATGCATGATTTGAGGACCTCACTGTAATTTTCCTATGATGCTTGATTTGGGAACCTCACTGTAATTTTCCTATGATGCATGATTTGAGAACCTCACTGTAATTTTACCAAGATGCATGATTTAGGGACCGCACTGTAATTTTCCTATGATGCATGATTTAGGGACCGCACACATGATGGACATGATGAATGATGACGGAATGATGACGAACAGACAGACAGACAGATAGATCAGGCATTACCATAAAGTATCGTTTCGCGAACACACACACGCACAGACAGACAGACAGACAGACAGACAGACAGATCAGACATTATTATAAAGTAGCTGACCGCTACTTAATAAAGGGAGGGACACAAGGAGTGATGTTGCTTTGCAAGGACAAACCAACAAATGAAACTGCAAACTCAAAAGAGCAATGCACACTACAGCAAAGAGTAAAGATCATACAACTACAAGGTTGACCAACTAAACACATACCATTAAGAATGCACCGTGCAAAAAAGGTCTACTTCGACCAAAGTAGAGGTTGTGATAAGGTACATTTCTAAGCAATTTCAACCAGTCAATCTGTGAGATAAAGCAGTTTAGATGCACGTAGGGTACAGTGTAACAACGGATAACAACCAATGTTATAAATACCTCCAAAATTACAGTAGCAGTAGCACATCTATTATTGACTTGAGTTCGAATTCATGCTATTTTGGAAACCTAATGTATATCGGATGATTTCCATTCTATTGTGACCTTAGGACTTGACATTTACCTACAGATCACATAAAGAAACTAAGATTTTATTAAATTTAGTCATGTGCTATTTAGGTATTTACAAACGATTTTAACGGTAAGTACAAAATCAAAGTTTCTTTCTGGCTAATCAGTTAATTGAAGTGAAGCAAAGGAAGATTTTATAGATTGCAAAGTTTGTGAAATGTACGTTTTTCGATATTCGTAGCAAACTTACAGCACTTAAAACTGAAAATTAAGATCTTATTGTATTCTTCTAATAATATAAAGTAACTTCATTGCCGGATCTTTATTAGTGACATCAAAACAAAACTTTTCTGCAACTACTAGTTCTGGGAGGGTTCATTAAAAATTTTAATCACTGTAGTTTATGCCGTTTTATTTGTTCCTATATAAAAGTACGTATAGTAAAACACCTTGTGCTATTTTTATTTGTACTAATTTATGTTCAGAAATCAAAATACTATACATATTGCTAACCCTTTGTCAACAACGTAAGAACGAGTTACTGGAATTATTAGAAAGCGAACGGGGACATTACAAGCATTACCATTTGGTGCAGGTTAAAGGGAAATACTATGGAAGATGGAGGTCAAAACAGCGTGTACTCTTCTCAGATTAATCCTGTTAAAGTTTTAGCACTTGAGTTAAACTTGATCCAATTAGTTTTCTTAAAAGGTACTCTTAGGCGAGACGAGTAAAGAAAATGACTTGAATTCCCCAAGGACCAATCTGGCCAAATTGTGAGGTGCAGTACATGGTATAAAAGCTTGTTTTACAGAGAGAGGAGCATAAGGTTATAGAGACTCATTAGGTTATTCAGTAGTACATACATTATGTACAACCGTATATCTAGCCCACAGGAAATCCTAATAGTATATTTTACCACTAGCGTTTTATCTGCAGGATTTTTGTTCCGAAGTGGTTTGTCATACGGTAAACTGAGACGTATTTTCTTTGCTTGTGTGGGCTATGTAAGCTACAGTTTGATCTTCCACATGGAGAGTCAAAGCCCCTTGGTGTTATTTTCATGCAATTTTGTCTCGACTTACCTCAATAAAAAATATAACCGTAATAAGATTAGTCTTTAATATTAATAATAATTTTGACAGTAGTCAGCAGTCTAATGGATAAGTTTTGTCAAAATAGTTAGTTTTAAATTGTAAACCAAAGACCTACAAAATTATGCCAGCATGTGGCAAACTTTCACTTTGAACAAACTGTCGTTGGTATGTAAATTGCCACAGTTTCTATATAGTCCTCTAACAATACCGCTAATGATTCTTATCCAAAAAGTATTATTATTTCAGCAGCAAATTACTGCATGTCAGTGAAATGTATCCAGGAAAAATGAAGTATAAAGAAAAAGTTAAGTAGGGACAGAGTTTTCCACTTTCTAAATTACGTCAACAGCTTGATATTTAAACGAGCTTTGTGCTTTGCTAAATTACTGAATTCCGCAAGCCATGCGTGCATGTATGGTTGCTTTCACACCGTCTTTTCCTTTGGAGTAAAAATTATTTTCTCTTTACAAAAGAATCCCCTTTACTAATAGCGTAAGGCAGGAACAACGTCTGATACTGCGTATTAGTAAAAGCGTACGCCACAATGCCAGACGCTTAATAATACGAAGAGCTATTGAAGCTTAATGCGGTTAGTAACACTAAGTGAATGTGTAAAAGTATTTCGTCGTTTTTCCTTTTTCGTTCGACCAACAATGTAACAATGAGTTTACTCACAATTATGACGGCCGCCACGCTACGCCAAGCCAACCCGTGCACTCGTTTCGTGATGCAAATAACTACATTAGAGTATAAAGCTATCTGTATATTTGTCAAACATTAATATTTAATGAACTTGATTCTATTTCTAGCCACGAATGTTTTTAAGTAGTCTACGTGAAAACGTACGTAATCTGTTTTTCCACCTGTCAATGTTGTAATTTATTTTGTAGTAGTAGCCTTGTTTTGTGTTCATTGAGTCAACACAACTTATTTTTTTATGACAGCATCGGTACCGTTATTAATTAATACGTAGGTTTATTGCTGGAAATACGTAGTCATTCTTGACATAACTATGACGTACCTTTTTTGAAAATAGTTATGACACAACCGATTGCATTGTGTAAGTGGTCAATACTCGTTTGACATTTTCTTTCATGAAAAGGTTTGTCACCTAAATTACACCACTGCATTTATCTATACACTTACAGACTCGAGTTGTGCTTATAAGATAGTGGAACCGCTATCCTTATGTCAATAAAATAAAGACTTAATAGAGTTATTTGTTTGCGTCATCGTATTATGTAGCGCGTTCCGTACCTATAAGTATTTCGTATAGGTACACCATTTGTCATCATTTAATTGTATTTTAATGTCTATTTCACAGTTTTCATGTTACCACCAATACCAATATTTAGGTTACATTTCAGTTATAGGTAAAGGTTTTATAGTTTACTTATCTTAAAGCACGGAAGGTAAATCTATTGTCTATTTTATGCCAAACCGACAAATACTGATTGTATTGGGTTTTTCCTCAGTCTAAAGCTGTATTCAGTAGTAGTCATCGCGTTATTGTAGGCATCTAAGTACGTAAACATCTAAACATTTAGCAATTTAGATACCTTTATGTACAGACCTTTTATTTGTTTTGTATATCGAAAACATGGCGATACACAACAAAAGTACTATACACTAATACACTATTATATAAGTTAAGCCAAGTTAGCCAGTAGAGCTTTAAGAATGTATCCATTATGCATTACTTACTACTTTATTGAATTATAGTACTGTTTGCCTTTGCTTGTTGTGTGTACACATAACTATTATGAACCCGTACTATAACCCGTACGCACATGACCTACTTTTTTACCCTTTAAGGGGTCTGCAAGTAGGTCATGTGTCGTACGCACACTCATAGTCACACGTACGTCATTGATATTATGACCTCATGCACATGTTACAAAGCAAAATAGTGTATGTAAACTGCAAATTATCATGTCACACATGTACAGTGTGAACATAAGTCTCAGGTTCTTCTCTATTATTCCATTGTGACACGGAAATTTTGATTTCCTTAGCAATTTTCCTAAGCTGAGGGTGTATAGTATGTATATATGTAATAATAGGGGTGCGGTGACACTAAGTGAAGCCTACAGATAAAATTCAACTGCATATAAAATGCAAGTTAGTATCAGTCTCGATTCCAATGATGACTACTCATGAAATACTTATATTCAATTTGAATAGTTAGAATCAACGAAACATAGCACTTACATTTAAAAAATCAAGGTATAACAACATAAGGAATTTTTCTTTTATCATTTTTCAAAAAACTTTAAGTGCATTGATAGACTAGAATTGCAAAGAATTGCTTGCAGTATTCAGAATAGTAATTTTTGTATAATTTGTGCTTATACAGTGTAATTATATAAGCGCGCTGTAAACTAAACTGTTTTTATAAACTGATTAAATATGCTTAATGCTTGCAAGATCATATAATATGTGCAGAGCGACATGACAAATTAGAATGTCCTTTTTACATACACTTTTGAAGTCATAAAATTTTTATAAACGTTAACGCTGACAAAACTGTAAGTATGGCTTACTTAATGCACGAGTATGAAGGGCTCGCTTCGCCTAAGATCAATATAGGACTTAAAATAATCCGGATTATAGAAAAGGTACGCTGTCATTTTTCGCATTACTGTTCAAGACTGTACTATATTGTATACGCATCCATTTGGTTTTGCCCTGAAATGAAACAAAATCGATACTATACACATAAATAAACCTTGACACACATTAATCATAATTTTCTTTCGTAGTTGCATTTACTTTTTTACTTTAATTCATCAGTGCAGTTTTTGTCTTACATCTACTTGTATTAATAGATTTGTCTTTGTTGATCCATTGATAAAATGATATTATTACACATGAGTACATTAAACACTTAGCTATATTAACATGTAACATAACGTCTTCTCTTATTGTTACGTAAGTTAAAACGATTACTATAATAATAATATTTGGTATTAATTGTACATTTACTTACATGAAGTAATATAATTAGGTATTAACGTATATGTTGTAGGTACTCCTATTTAAATGCTGTAACCGTTGCGTTACCTATTTACAAAAATGACGATATTTATTTTACTACATGGTATATAATGTAAATCTAGTTATTACTTTATCCCTATCCTATAACATTGACAATTTATTTTAAACATACACAGTAATACTGGTCACACTCTTTTACAAACTAGTTTCTTATACGTATCCTATCTAAAATCACATTCTACAATAGTAATCTAGTAGTAATTGTATTTACGCTGTTTCGCTTAAGCTAAGCAGCTAATATTAATACTCATGTCTGCTAAACCGTTTACTAAAATCAATAGTACTGTTAGTTTATATGGTATTCGATTCGGTAATTTATGGTTCGATTCCTGTTTGTTGAGAAATAAATTATAAAAATTAAAGCTTTCTGCTTCATTTGTTCATACCTAAATAATAAATGGATATTCACTATTGTTGTCCACTATTTCAGCTTTCATATTGCCTTCGACAGTTTCTAAAAATCTCTGTTAAGCATAGCATTAATCTAGATATCTAAATGAAACACGTTACTTTCAGATGCTTATTCCCTTCCTGCGTATTGCAAATCAATCTGGAATATTTAGTTTCCATTATTTACTCAAGGCTTTGAATTTGAATCATGCAATTTCTTTTTTCAATGCAGTTCAATTCTAAATATATTCAATTTAATGACTTCTTATAAATCGATAATTTATTTGTTCCATTGATTTAAATGAATCAATAACGATATTCGTGAAAGTGTTCAGTATCTCTGCTTTAGCTGTGCTGCCTGCTTCACATCGCATAAAAATAACAACGTAATAACGTTTCCGCTAAGCTGTTGCTTTAACTATTACTTATAGAAAATCTACGGAGGTACTATTCATTAGCATTTGGAAGCAATCACAATGCATATTTGGTAGTTTAATTCAAGGATGGTGGTTCAGTATTTGGAAAACGTTGAGAAACGTCTTTATTGTTTTTAAGCGTCAAAATTATTCAAAAGACAATTTATATTTATGATTCGCCAACATTCTGTATTCGGTCGAAAAAATGAAAGATGGAATATGTTAAACATATTCCAGGGTAAGTTCAAAAGGAAATTTTTGATAGGTACTGTATGACATCTGCCATTTTACGGGTACAGACTGCTACATATTCAATGTTTCTTTTTATTACCTGCGTGTATATATGAATGCATGAGTATCTGTTACTTTTTATTAACTAAAAACAGATGTCCACAAATAACGAACTGATTTGCATTAGTCTCACGAAAACCAAAGTTTATGTCTGTAGTTTATGTTTATGGTCCCTGTGATGGATACGAATATTTCTGATATTAGGTAGGATCCCCCAAACAGGTTTCAAGCATAAAAGCAACCTTCAGTCGAACTAAATATTTATTTTTACAGGATGATACTTGGATGATGGTTTTCAGCGATTGTTATTGCATTGTGTACAGTAGTACTAATTTCGGTTGGAAAGAGAATGGAAAGTAGAACTACTTAATGCAAAGTAAACTACACAGCATGTATACGCTAAACCCGAAGCAAGCTTTGGTAACAACTAACAACTTTTGCTTTAATAGAACCAAAATAGAAATGTACAAAATTAGCTGACTAGATGATGATTAAATTATATAAATAATAGTAGTATATTGCATTCCGCAGGATCCATATTGTGTTAAGCTCGAGAATAGGAAGGAAATAAGAACTAGAACTGAAACGATGTAATAATATGGAATTGTGGTCTCAATTTGTATTATTATGTACTTTCTAAATCAAGGTTATGCACATTACTCCTGATGTTGCAATCGATTTTCAGATTAGTTTTATTAAACAAAGTGCTCTGTGCCTTTCTCTTCTCCCATGAGTTCAATACAGATCCACATGGCTAATTAATACTCGCTTTTCGTTAATTCCTTATTCTTCTAATTACGCAGTCATTGGATAATGAACCACAATCTCATGACGTATGGAGTCTTGACAAAGTTTACATGTCTTCTATTTTCCAACTAGTAATACCAGATTTTAGAGGAACAGTGCAATCATTTATTTATACATAATATTCAAATCTAGGAAACTCTGTCCCATATAATTAATGTGTTGAATTTGTTTTCGCTTGTCTAAACTAAATAAACTCCTTTGTCGTGTTTCCAGTAAACATTTAAATATATCTCTGGTATTGTCACTATTCGCTTCTTTTATAGAGTAATATAACCAACAAAGATCGTTAATGTAAATAATTACTAGCTTAGGGCGCTAGGGATTCTAAACCAATTATATATTACGCAAATATAAGTAAAGGAATACTACCAAAAATGTTCTTCTGTTATGTTATAAGACATTTGGGATACAAGGTTAAAACACGTTGTAGGTGTATTTGGAATAGAAAATAATAAAAGGTATACGTAAATTGAATAGTGAGTAAGCTAGGACTTTCATATTATGGTTTGTATTTCTTCTTTGCTAGGGAATATTCTGTGTTCATATATGCAGGTAATTGCAATAGTTTGCTATGTCCTCTGTACGTTTTGTACACACAACAAATGACAGTGGAATCGGTGCGCTTTGGATCGTCTTTTATTTAATTCAACAACTTCCATTTGAACCAGTAGTATATATGTAGGAACATACTTAGTATATACCTACGTGGAATTAGAATATTGTCGTATTGTGAGTGTGGAGTTGCTGTATCCATAAATGTACGCTGTATTACTTTGAGTATAGGGACAGAGCCAATTTCGACATACCTAGCTAGATATAATTTTGAAAGTAGAATAAAATAGTTTCACGTATGCAGATGATGGTTTGGAGCTGGTGCCCATTACTTACTTATTTATTAAGGAAGCGACATGCCAAAATTCGCGTGGGACTCGATTGAGGTTTGTGAGCTTTCTCTATATTGGTTATTGACATATAAATAGCATGGAAAGGTAATAGCATGGTATTCGTGCATTCGTATTCATATGTGTTTGTGCATATTGCATTGGGCTGCGGTGGAAAGCAAGAGGGATTCCAACGAAATCAAGTCAAACCAAAAATATTTGAAATCAAAGAAGGTTCAGTCTAGTCAAAACCAAATAAGTTAAGGCAAGTCAGCAAAATTTTCGTCTTTGTCGAATCACAAGACAGATAAAGGACAGAACAGACCCGTGGATATCATTCGCAGTCCATTCACATTTAGATGACATGTCAAATCGGTTTCGCACATGTATTTTGAATTCATGCTTGCACTGCTTAGGAGCAACGAGCAACCACAAGTAAGTATACTTGTTTATATTCAGTACCACGGTGATGCTCTGGTAAGGTGTAGTAGTAGGCAAAGAATATTGGATGTTTTCTACAGTTCATGTACATGTATGCTTTCATGAGAGAACTTTCCTTACGGGTAATTTCAATTCGGTGTTATGATGAAAAGAGGAACGGCCTGTTTTTCTCTTATAAAATGTGAATAGCTATGGTTGTCTTGTTGTGCTCTGCTTCTCCTACTTTCATGCACTATGCAAACAAAATCAACTACTCAAACTCGGGCTTCCTCTCAACCAACTTAAATGAGTGGCATACAAAATAACTGGCAACAGAAACTAGTTTTATCTGCCGTAGGTATGTTCATATATATAACAGTGTTTACTACAACTACACACAGCTAATAAACCTAATACTAAAACGTGCATGTCTCTTATTGTTAGTTACTTTTCACTGTTTTCACATTGCTTTCACATAATGATAAGTATAATGCAGCAGGAACACAAGATTCCTGTTTACACAGTGACCACAGTAATCCATACTAACCAAACCCAAAACTCAAACTATTCTCATTTCTCATCTGCTGTACAAAATTCTAGTTTCAGTACAAATGCGGTTGTGCACAGAAACCATAATGCAAGTGCGGCACACATACATGCGGAGAATGAATTGAATGTGTCATCTCACAAATCACAATAGGTTTTTGTCTATTACGGTTTCAGTGCTTTCACGCAAAGTATTCCCACATGGCTGTGTCAAGATTACTTAATAAAAAACAAAAGAATACGTCTCTACATATTTAAGTACTCACAAATGGAAATTCTAGTCTTTTAATGACCATTGATTCCAAACCACACGAAAAGGGCTACGTTAGTTGAATAGTATATGGCTTGGTGTTGTATCCAGTATTGACTATCTTGTTGATGCGGTTATGTTGCCAAAGTTGCCATTCCCTTTTCAACGACCTTATTTTCAAAATGATGACATTAATGACTACTCTACTTGCCACTAAAACTTGAAATATCACATTCTGGTTTTTTTGTGTAAATGAGGAAAACTTCCAATAAATGAGTGCAATGAGCATGACGGTATAAATTGATGGTTTCGATGACATGAATTATTACAAATCCTTTACAAAGTGGAAAATAGAGGAAAGAGTACTACATGCTCATTTAATTTTCAAGTATCCTTTATGGAATCCGTTCCATTTATGCAATGGGTATATTCGTATACACGAAATGTTTTCATTCGTTTTCTCTCTTATTAGAAAATGAACAAAATATACATTTGACTTCCGTTTATTAGGAAACAAATACTTCTAAAGCAACTAATAATGCTTGTTCATGCACATTCCATTTGTTCTGACAATTCCGGTTGGCTCTACTTTTGAATTGCCAATTTAATTTTTTGAAATAAGATTCTTACTGTGAAATTCATGTTTTGAGTTTAAATGCACCGCTCTCCAGAAACAAATACTATTAAAACATTTTAAAATAGGAATTTACACAACAAACTTGTTTTGCATATTAGGTATGTTGGTATGTAGTCAGATATACTTGTCAGTTCTGTGCCCATTTCTTTGACATAAAATGTTTTTCTCGCGCATAATGATTCCCTGTAGATATTTTCTTAATTTTCTTTCTGTAACTGCTTTCCGCTACACAATTACTGTGCAAAATTGAGTTGACATGAAGGAATGAATTGCTCCCTTTACCTTCAACCTTTACCGCTACTGTGCAACTGCATTTGTGTGTTTGTACATTGTCTACACACATAACTACAGTCAGTATGAACAAAACGTAAAGGCTAGGGGAGAAATCGATGAATATTGCATGAATGGGATTACCAGGCCATAGAAGGAAAGAACATATTAGAGAGCATCTCAGGAGTGTTATTTGTGAAAGCAGTATGGAAATTATTCGTGAAGCCAATGGAAGAAAAGGAAATGACAAGGAAATGTAATTATTGTCCCGATAGCTTTCCCTCACATACACAGACACGACTATCCAATCCGTATTACGAATTATTTTTATGGAGATCATCAAGGACTGCTTTTCATTGAGGGTGTTGAGGTGAACAAATTAGAAAATATGTGCGTTTATTAACTTTAGTGTTTTGGTGCAGTATTTGTTACTCTATGAGCACATGAAATTGTAATATAAATTGTGTCACATGTAGGTGAACTGATCATGCATAAATATGGATAATGTATTGTCTTATTACAAAGCATGACATTCATGAAGATGGAAGTACCTGCATGGAAACAGAAATAGTAATCTGTGTATTTCAGGAAAGACATGTCGGAATTTTTGCGTCATTGTTTTTCTTACTTTGCAAGATATTAAGATACGTTCGTTCAACATTTTCCAAATAATAAAATACCTCACAGGATTCCTACAATTTGCGTAATATTACAAAATAAAGGGAAATTTTGTCTTGTTTATCTGCAACCTTAACCCTTCTTCTCTACACTGTGAACTATTTATTAAAAAGCAATTTTTAAAGCGAGGTTATTGTGTATAGTAATGCTAGAATAGTCATATATGAGTACTAATAAGTACGTACGCCTTTAATTAAGGCAGGAGACGTACCTTTGCTCACAGCACTCCTTTCCAAACAATGCTTTAATAATGCAATGACTCCTACTATGTTTTTTACATCGCAATAATTACGTTGCTCAGTTTTTGCCGTGCTACATACATGACAACATTTCGACTATCATGTCATTATAACGCTCATTTGCAGAAAAATAAACATCGTAATGTATTGCCCTCAAGCCAATATGAAAAACCTTGGATATTTTCAGCACGGCTGTAGCATAATATATTCATGTAACAGAAGCAAAAGCTTAACGAGTAAAATTTGGACATACAACCTGATAGTAATGTTAATAATAGTGAAAGTACATATTCGTACATCTCATTATTTGCATTTCGACTTGGTTAAGCTACAATTTCATTAATATGTAATTTATGTATACACCTAGGCATACATTAATTATTAATTATGCGACATGAGTAATTGTTTGCATTGTTAGCAATTCAAAAAAGATAATAATATTGCAACTCATCCTAAGTACTTTGGATATAATCTCTATACTCTGTCATCCTTCTTTAGTAGATTTAGGTACTATAGATACGTACTTTATCTTGGGTACTTCAAGTGACTGCTACTTACTAATTAGATGTGGAATCGCGTGGACGGTGCATGTATCAGTACAATACATTCTTGATAATTCATACAACTAGGACACACTAATAATGTAATAATATACAAGACACCCGAAGCCATTAAAATATAAATATTTGCTTAGCTTTTTGACTTGACTCTGGTATTTTCCATTTAATACGAAGAAACTTACCGTATCCGTAAGGCTTAATAATTTGCTTCCTTTTGATTTACACTAGAACTCACGTACAAACATCTTCGGCATTAAAAGTATTTTCAGTCGTTTCAATTACTTTAATACGATTTAGTTATTTATTCCCTTTGTGTTCACTTTTTATTGGTATCTGCATTCAGCCCAGCTGCGACTACATAGGCAAGCTACACATAAATCTATACCGTTATGTATTCGATTCACCGTCTTTGACTTATCTCTAATATAGTATTATGAGATTGATCGACTAGATAAATATGTCTTAATACATGTTTAGTGTACATATAATCATGTTTCTTATAGTAATAACGAGGTACTTAACACAGATTGAACTTATATTATGATATTTTGACGTTTTCCACAGATCAATGGTAAATGTCTAATGGTAAGAATGGATAAACAATAGTTCATGAATAAAAATGACTTATGATTTTTCTGGTGACAGGACTTTTCCCATTGGAAGACAGTTCCCATTGCAGACATTTCCCATTACCGACAGTTCCCATTCCGACTTTTCCAATCCCGATTTTTCCTATCACAGACTTTTCCCATTACGACTTTTCCTATCTAAGACTTATTCCATTGGGACTGTTCCCATTACCGACTTTTCCCATCACTACTAACTACTGCTGTAGAGAGCATTATACTATAAGTTTGTGTTTAATCCTGAATTCAAAATAATGTGAGTACTATTACTATTACAGCACATAATGTACATATAAACTGCACTAACAACCATTATTAATCTAAACAATGTAGTACCTTTAGCCTATTATTGCATTTAGAGCGTTTTGCCATTCTCTCCTGTTGTACTGCTGTATTTTCCCACTCTTCTTGGGTAAATATAAAATACAAACTCATACTGCAATACAGGAATTGAACAGTCGAAACGGGAACAGTCTTTAATGGGAAAAGTCCTCGATTTGTAATGGGAACAGTCCCAATGGGATAAGTCTTAGATAGGAAAAGTCGTAATGGGAAAAGTCTGTGATAGGAAAAGTCTGCATTGGAAAAGTCGGAATGGGAACTGTCGGTAATGGGAAATGTCTGCAATGGGAACTGTCTTCCAATGGGAAAAATCATGTAATCGATTTTTCTACTAAAATTTATCTACATATCAAAGTAAAATTTGCAAATTGATAATTCTCGCTTGCTAATTGCAATGAGAAGAAACGGTTCTGATAACCCAGCAGTGGCCACTGGCCAGGCATATCGCAACAAGAAAACAATTTGACACTTTGGAAGTTTTCCTTCGTTTATGCTACAGTTAGCTATAGAGAAATATCCAACTATCTACTAATAAGCAAGAATTATCAAAAATAGCTAGCTAATTGTAAGTTGATTTGTAGTAAACATAATAATTAGTAAGAAATAGAATTTTCTTTGTTTTACGTTGTTTCTACTACACAAGTGAATATTACTACGAATAGTAATGCTTGGATGCTATGTTGTAATTTCAATTTTGTGACGATTTTGGTCAGTATCTACAGTTTTTCATTGGCTTTTCATTGTTTTCTTATGAATTTTAAAGTGTATTGTATGATTTATAACAATTGTTATTTATTTGATTTTGTGTTTTGGATCTCCATTCTATTCGACTATGAAAACTGTAGTGTAATACAAATACAGCACTACTACTGGACACTGAACTTGAACGTAGTCAATACCTTTGTCTAAAAATAACTGAACATTTAGGAGTATTTGTAATCGTTAAATGGAATAAGTTCTGTTGACTGTGTAGATACTTCGTAGAGTCGATTTTCATATAACGCAATACACACAACAGTTTTTCTAGTAGCGAATATTAAAAGTAACAATAGTGAAAAGGTATCTCTTCGTCTTGGTATCTTATATAAATATGTGTAACGAATATTGTTTGACTAGAAATACAATAACGACGGAAATAAGCTAATAATTAATGAATTTTGGAGAAAGTCCATTAAGAGAAAGATAAAAGGAGGATTTATAAATCTTCTGTTAACAAGCACTGCTATTCACAGTGGCAACAGTTTCGATGGGAATCGGCGCTGACGTAGAAGAGGGTATAGTAATAGCGGAATTATTATTACCATTTCGGGGCAAAGCACGTCCCCCGTTTTGATCCCGGAATTTCCGGCCAGCACTATCATAGCGACCTAACAAAGCACTGGAGCTATCAAAGTCGTCTTCGATTTCTTGTTTTGTTGAGACAGTGGCCGGAGCAGAGGCATTACTGACGATACTTGTGTTAACATGATTTCCGTAGTATGATCTCTTAACGGCTGCATTGACGTTATTACCAATTAAATCCTCAGTATCACCTGAACCTCTGTTGAGAGATAAAAGTCCTCCACTTCCACTACTTCCTCGATGCCCATCACTTTTTCTGAGAAACTTATCACTTTCCATGTCATCTAAATTGGTATTACTTGTGTTATCACCGGGAACAGAGGAGGCCATCAATTCTTCCCCTTCACCCCCATCCCCATTTTCGTACAAAGACGTGAGTCCAATGAGCTCATTCATTGCTGCCGTGTGAGTGGGGTCTTCTCCGTTCATCATGCGAATCTTTTGAATCATTTCTTTAATTTCATATCTGAGTATGGTTAAAAAGCACCCCTTAAGGAAAACTATAATGCAGAATCCGATCACAAAGAGAACATCTGTCACATGGTCCAACCACTCGAGAACTTTTTCACCACAACCCACCCGGTGAGGTTTCACTGTGACAATAACAGGAGAAGACGTCGTACTTGAAGAGGGAGGCCACGGGGACGATCCAGAAGGCCATGACGACTGTGTTCTTAAATTTATTGAGGGGGTGGGTGTAATTTCATTACTATTTGTTAATACCGAAGACGAGGATTCTTCTGAACTGCTACTCCCGCTCCCACTACCACTTCCTGCAAAATTGCTATTGTAATAACTTGGAGGGGTGGGGGACACGATTGAGTTTGTAGCAAGATGAGCAGGAATGGCACAAGTGCCAAATGAATATGGTAGCGCTGAGGATTCTGTCGTTGTCTGCTGCGGGGGTGAAGTTGACCTGTATGCTTGGTTATTTTTCCCATGCTTTTGCCGCCGCTGATAAGCGATACTTCCCGATGACCCGCGTGTGCCTGAGCCTGATCCTGAGCCAGAGCCTTGCCCTTGAACTGTGTTATAATTTATATCTATATTATTGTTTGGATTTTGATTGTTATAATAATTGTTATTACTGTTTAAATTATTGTGGCTTGGAGATGGAATTTGATTATGATGCTGGAAACGCTTCGCCTCTGTCGAACCCTTGCTGCTACTCCGCTTCGTATCACTGCTCGCAGTTGGAACAGGCAGTTGGTTTGTTATGGAAAAAGTACAGCATGTTGATGGCAGCTTTGGTAGTTGAGACGGAGACCCAGTCGTTTCATAAGGAAGTCCATTGACATCGTAATGATTATTCATTGAGGTCGATTCTATAAAAAGTAATTTACATGTAAAATTATCGATCTATGTCGCGAGATGTTTTGCAAGCCACAATGTAATGTAAATTAAATGTATATAGCTAGTATTAAGTATTTTCAGGTCGCAGTATAAGAGAGAAGATCTTTGTAAATTATTCTAAAATTCGTTTGGGTAGCATCTATGCAGATATGCGTTTACGATGTGGATATATTATTAACGCTCTCATAAACACTACTATACGACAACGACCAGGTTTTTGGAAATTTTAAATTAAGCAAAAAGGAAGGGAAAAATACTACTGTATAATAAATGACTACTTAGATTTACTCGTTCTATTTGTATTTGCTCATCAACTTGTGTACTGTGTCAATTCAAGTTGTAGGCATACGCAACGAAACACAAAGCATTAATTTCCATTTCATGCCATCCCATCCCGACTGTGAACTGGAACTGATTACTCTTTTCTGTCAGTCGTTCTCCCCTTCTGTTACTCTGACTTTGTTTATCATGTTCTTCAGAAGGAAAGTTTATTTTGGCAAATAGTTATATCTATACTGTAGCCTGAGACGAAAGGATTGTTTTGTTTCTTTGAAAACAAAATGAGCTGTACAATGTAGAGAAATCTATCCACAAACAAAAGAGACAGATTGTTACTCTAATTACAGTAAGTAGGTATACGAAATTAATAACAGTTATTCGCCTTTCTCTCCTTTTGTTTAGACATTCTTCAGTTTAGCCTGCAAACGGATTAGTATACATTACTTTAACCATGTGATGTCTAAAGTCTGCTATTATTATTGTAACGGACTAAAATACTAATAGATAGACAAATTGCTTACTGCTATTGCTATTACAGTATAATGATCTAACGATAAGATTTGTTTGTGGTCTTGCTTCATTTACCATTACGTATTGTATTACTTTCCTATACTTTTAGATATTTAGATATTGCTTTTACTAACGAAACACAAAGCTGTTGTGAAGTTATGACCTAGTTAGGTATATACTGGATTTGGTTGTATAAGTAAATGAAGGTGTTTAGTGTTTACTTGCTATAATTTAACATTTGCACATTTTGATCTTTACTTATCCAACCGAACGTTTTAAGTGCCTTATATTTATTCCTGTTTTGCAGAAGAGAAGTTTGTAAGCGTAGGTAATAGCCTACCGTGAGCCGATTACAAAAATGTGCATTTGTGCATGGTAAAGTAATTTTGAATGAATACTTTTGGTAATAGTATAGGTTGGTAGTAAAAGTAATGTAATGTGTGATGGGAGGCATAAAAAACATAGTGCTGTCTGTCTGTGCTTATTAAGTTAGTACATAACTAATAGGCAAAAAGGTTGACTTAGAAAAGTAAGACTATGTAAGTTGGAGGGAACTAGTAATGTACAATAAATCATTTAAAGGCATATAATAAAGTAACGGATAGACTCTTATTGTACTAAAATGTGGTAACGATGTGGTACAGTGAACGAAATGTAGTTCATAGGGATACTGTCTCCCTGACTGTCGGGTACTGCTATGGATGACGGTTTGATATTGTGCACTGCTGTGGATGCCGGCCGTTCCCCTGTGCTCAGCTGTAACGCGAACACACAGACAGACAGACATATCAGGCATCATCATAAAGTAGGTACCGCTACTTAATAATAGTGGTATTTTACTGCGTTTGGGTAAGGTTGGGTTAGGTACATAGGGTTTGCTGTGGTAGACGGTAAAAGTTGTAGAAGCTCGAGGAGGGAAACATGCGAAAACTCTGTCCGGTAAAAACTGTAAGGCATCGTGAAAAGTAGCTAAGTCAGTCAGTAAAGTGAAGTAAGAATGACGTAGATTTGCATATTTAATGTAAGATCAATGCCAGCCGACATGAATGTGAATTCGGGTTTCGTATTGGTATCTTATAGTACTAACGAAACATTCTTTTACTATTCTAAAGTAAATGTAGAATAGTTTTCGTGGACGAAGAACCACAGCACAGTGTCGAGTTTAGATGCAGACAAGAGCTGTCTACTATTGTGTAGTGTAAGCACCTTCCATACAGAAAGGTGGGTGTTTTGGCTTCCTTGCCTTGGCTTTGGCGTGCTTCCTCGTATTTTTGGCATACTATTGCCAGACTTAACTGGAAACCCACTCAATTCCATCTTCCTTTTCGTTGCACAAAAAGAAACCAACTAGTCAATTGTATATACACTTTTCAATACTTTACCTCTTACAATTTATATAAGTGCCTATATAATATCCTCTCCTTCGTTTGACAAATTCAATTTCAAGCAGACTGCAGGTCTGTCAGAATACGCACTCTACCACCAATCAATTCCATGATTGTATTGATAAATGTCGATATGTCTGTTCCGTAAACCACTATTTTTACTATACTGTAGTTCCTAATAATAGTGACTCCCACTCTGCACAGGTATACTACAAGGACTTCTTTAAGTATTCAGTCAATATTATATTGTATTCGACTATATTATTTTTAGTTTTCCTCATTACAAATCTCCGTTTAGTTTTACCATTGTAAACCAGGTGTAATTTATCAAAACATTTTCCACAAAATCGACTGTTGGGGTGGGGTATTATTGCTTAAGACATATTCTATGATTGGACTTATAAAAAACCCTAGAAAACTATCAGCTGCAAAATGAAACCATGAATGATGAATGTTCTATTCTATTTGTAGAGTTTCTATTTTTATTTTGTTAATTATTAAAATATCCACGGGTATACTCGTGCGTGTCGAAGTATAAATAAGACGTAGAATACCATGGGCATTTAGTATTCAAGCGGAGTATATTATAAGGAAAGCATCTCTTTTTTACTGAATTGTAATATAACTTGAATTTCTCGAGTATTCCCTTAAGTACGCCCTCATTTGCAAAAAATCTATTTTAGTACTTGAAACTGAAGAGTAGTTAAGAAACGCATTGCATCCTAAACTGCAATTAGAATTTCATTTCGGGTTTCTTCAAACATTTATTCGTCTTGTGCATGTGCCTAATTTAGTTGTATATTTCCTTGAGAAAGCTGGTTAAGGTTCTCCGCTCTCTTCTACTGATACTGTATATAAAGTGAAACTTCACTATAGTGTTAGGTCATTATTCTTACTACCAGAAAGTCTAGCCAAAGTCTTACAACAGACATCTTACAACATCTTACAACAGACATGAAAAGGTACACTGACTTGCTAAATTGTTACTTAATATAGTAAAATTATTATGCAGACATGAATATACATAAACCATCAGCTCTGTTATTGACTGATGAACAGGTAAAAGTACATAGAGATACCTACAGAGCAAATTAAAGCAAAAGTCAGACTAAAGTGAGCAGAGTTGTGAAGAACTAATTAAAATTTCAGAAGCTGAGATATTTCACAGCTATGTTTTAGCCCACTTAAAGTCTTCCTTTCTAAAACTCATTGCAAATGTATAGAGTTAATATGCCAAAGGCTTATTAGACTAGAAGGTAGAGCGGCACTACGCTCTTCGAATCGCCAACTTTAATTAATGAATGACACAAGAAATTAGAAAATTACTTTGGAAAACTTCTGAGCAGCCATGAGTATTTATTGTCAGGAGGGGCTTAAGTAACTCTGTGCTGTAGAGTTAAAATATAACTAACAATTAAACTCCAAGGAGAAAGTAGAGTCGCTCATAAGTCCTATTTAGTTCGTAGATATAGATATGATAGGAGTCGAGGTAATTATTTCGAGTTTTCTCATTAAAAATGTACCTACTACATGAACTTTCCATCCTCTAAAAAACTACAAACTACGTAAGTACAACATGACATCAAATTAAATATGATTATGTCTACTGTATTTACTATGTGTACACTTTACTACCAAAAAGTATAATGCCTAATAAATTAAATAGAGGAGAAGAGGAAGAACCGAAAGTTTCTAGTAATATTTCTGAAATTGAAACTTCCATCGAATTTATTATTTCTTAAAAGTCTGTGATTCAAAATATCATCCCGTACATTTCTTTCTTAGGTATGCCTATAACATTTTATTCTTTTGATTTTGCTATCCAGGTACTATAACCTACGCAAGATACCTACTTACATAAAGTCGGTTTTATTTTCTCTGATGTATGGGAAATTCAATCAAACTGGAAGAGGATATGGTAGCTCTTAGGATAGGTAGAAAAATTGGGGACAATACCTTCTAGACAAAAAGGTCTCCGTCACAAAAAGGAAGAGGCATGACAAGAACTATTTCATTACATTCCATACGCATAGAAAACTGGCAAACAGGCTAAAGTAGAGAACCAAGAAGCTTTAAACAGGGAAATTGAGAGCAGATGTACATTATTCTCTGAGAATCACTCCACTTTGGATACCGGCTCATGTCATGTCATGGTGAAAGTCACTATTCAATATGTCATATACGACAATCTTAGGAGTACGTGCACAGTTTCCTATTTCTTGTATTATTGTTGTCTGTGCATGTTTGTTAAGATCTGAATTCTTTCAAATAACAATATAACAATTTGGGTTTCACCAAAAATAAACTCAAATCCTATATGCATTTACTTCTTACTATTACACAGACATTAATATTAATGCGATGTAGGAAGTAAGAAGTAGATGTAGTATACAAATGTCGTAGTCCGATAGAAGTGCCACGCTAACCTGCATTACAGTTTTTCTGTACACCACAACAAGCATTTTAGGTCTAAATAATAATGAATCACAAATATTAGTGCAAATTAAGAAATACATACTAAACCATTACTTAACATTTACAGCAAGGGTTTCTCAGAAAATTTTTATTACATGCTATTCTTACCCCTTGTTTAATAACCAAAGAATTGAATAATTACAATATTAGAGTTAAAATTTGAAATATTATTGTTCTAAATGATACCTTGAAAAAACACTTGGAAAACTGTATCGCGGCTGGCAGGGCATTAGGTAATTTGCATTATAATATCGGTTAGATTGCCTACGACATATTATAATATATTGCAGAAGAACTCATTAGTTGTTTCTTTCGTAATAGTATCCCTGAGGCGTACAGTATAGTTTAGAGTGTCTTTACTTGTCAAAAACTGCTATCTGTAACTGATGCTAAGATTTGGGCGTGGAGTAGAAATTCACAACAGTGAGTAGAGTAAGGTTACGCATTCTTCTATTCAGTAAAAATGCTAGTTCTAAATATAATATCAGTAGGTGAGTTAAGTAAGCGGCTCTGCTTCGTCCGTTCCATCATAACTTGCCTCAGGTGTGTCTGTTCAGAAGATGGTTTAGTTTCTCCATTTGACGTGAATGAATAAAACTTAACATTTTCTACATGAATTTGTCAGACATACAGAACTGGGTGCACTAGCATTAATACAATGTCACATCTTTCTCTACAAATAAAAACCACTATGACAGACAAAATAGTACTCGATGTCTAATGTCGAACATAGATACCCGCGTCATTCGACCAAATAATGCGCAGCAAGGTAATTTAGCCTGAATTCATATTATCCTATTAAGTTACATAGGTAGGAAGAACGTTGACGTACAGTTAGAATTACCTCAACAGGAAATACCTACTTTAATACGCTTACAAGGTAGCTGTGCCACATTTGGGGTATGCTTTCAAAGAAAGTAGAGATTGTAAGTACAGCTCTACATTCTATTAGTATCCGCATGTTTACAGAAAGATGAGACTGATATGAAATGGAAACAAATACAGTGTGCCCACATCTTTGGAAAACAGTTCTACCTTTTAAGTGCATGCTTTGCAAACAAGTCAGTCTTCAGATGAAGGAGAAACGTTGTTTTTGTGATAGACTTCTCTTGCTTTTACGACTACGCCAATGAAGTAAAGAATTGAAAACTTACAAGTACCTACTACAGTGACCTAATTTATTTTCAGTGTTCAGTTCAGTACCTAGTTCTATAGTGTAGTCATACGATTATGCACCAGTTGGAAAACAAGCAAGGGAAAGCAAACGATCAATGTATGTAGTATCCTCAGGCTCCCTAAATGATACAAATACAAAATACATACCCAACGAAACGAAATCATAGTGGTACAGAAAGAGCATTATCTTCCATCTAACCTACGAATTAATGGAGTTTGCTTACATAAAATTACCACATGGAATTTTATCATCCATATAACCACAAGCATTGCTAGTATTTCACTTAGGTACACTATTTTTACATGTAAATTATTCGAACGAACTGAAATAAATATCAGAAGCACACATATTGGGATTTTCTTGTTTCATTCTTGGAATTGGTTGGTATATAATTACATTTTCGTATATAATTTGTCATACAATATTAGTTTGTGTAGTATTAATGAGGAAAGACAAGAAATGATAGATGAAGTTACCGTTAGAATGATGGAAGTCACTTGCTTTATCGACACCACAACACATCTCATGGGATTGGAGCCAATCCCAAACTTGTGTAAAGTCAGGATCAGTCCCATAATCTGCACTCAGTCTGATTCTAAGATTTGGTTTTAGAGTGGATTTGATCCGATCGAGACGAAAAGCCCACACTAAGCCCACGATAATATCACCAATCATAAGAACCAACAGTAATGTCCAGTAGGTGTTCAAAAGCTTCTGATTTAAACGAAGAGCTCCTAGACATCCGATGGCTTGTAGAACTCCGCATTGAAGGAGCAATGCAACATAAGCATATAGAAATGTAGGTTGGTACAACTCCACTCCACTGCAATTCAAATACAATGAATAGATTATCATTTCAATGATTCCAACATCTGTTTCACTTTTTTTGCTAGAAAGTACAAGTTTGGCTCTCTCTCAATTTCTTCTGCGAAGAAGGAGAATTAAAATCGTATATCCTAGAATAACAAAGACTTATCAAAGGACAATACTTAAAGTAAACACAGTATGCATGATTTAATACATGTGACACTTTCAGTGTAATTGATGCTGAACTAATCTTGATCCACGCTCTTGTTATACTTTTAGTATATGTATCTAATGAAACATAATATTAGTCCATTTTATACACACGTTCTGGTTATTCTATATTCCAGGAAAATAATGATTATGGAAAGCAATCGACATTGTTTGCCTTTAGGATTGAGTTCTGTCTACATAAAATATGAAATGTTGACCGAGATTGTATGACTTATGGAGTATAAATCCATACATCCTTGGGATTCACACGAATCCATGACCGTAGAATGCTATTTTGAGCTTTTTGTAAATCGTCTAGGCTCATCATTATCATCAATCTCGTCTGATGTGAATATCAAGGTGAACAAATATTACAGAGGTTTGTATTTTTATGAATTTACATTTACTTTACTGTACTGTACTTCTAGCATCTAAAGATGGAAACTAACTACTAGCTATTAAATGATAACGGGTTAGTTAGCATGTGTACCCAGAATGTAATCAAATTGAATGAGAGATGGAATTGCTTTTACGCAACAAACTTATTTTGCACGCATTTATAATACAATAATGGCTGAAGGTATGTGTACGTTCGTTTAGCACTTCCTTTCTAAATGTGTGTTTGGTTTACATATCAAATTAACTTGGCTTATATTCAGATTAAAGTGGTTTATTGTTAGTGGTGGATTGTACTTGTACTTGTAAGTGGAACTTAAGTTTACATCACACATTGGAATGAGTTGAATGAGCTAAAGTTTATTTTTAGATCTTTTTCATGAATTGGTAAAGAAAGACAAGGCGAAGGTGCTCCAGCACCACACATCTGTACATATTTATGTATATGTGTTACTTGTAATTTAAGTTCTAGGTAAGCTGTTTGCCTCGTGCGTCTTATGTTATGTACTCGCTTTTAAGTGTTTTCAAACTCTTGTTTATATATTAATCCTGTACGAATACATTGTTTTCGAAGATACTTAATCTATATTTACCCCGAATCCACTAAGTTGACATAAATATCCAATCCACCCAACTTTTTATCTTGAAAACTTTAACGCTTTTTGCTCCGTAACTGTCTCTATGCTAAATAGTCAGCCACTTAAATCCTATTTGTGATTTTTATATGGGTGTGGCACAGATAAACCTGACTGATTTAGATGAGAACATTCTGGTGGTAAAATCTCAGTCAGAATTACAACTGGAATACATACAGTATGCGTTTTATTAATAGTTTACCGAAAGGAAAGAAAAACTTTAATAAATCTAGATTCCCACAAGCAAATTACCCTAAAAGATATGACAAACCTTAACCAAAATATAGATTCAAATCTATGCAATCGATTTTGATATAATACCTCAAAATCGGAGATATGTAAGCTGCAGTAGAGATGTTTTTCTATCTATCTACCAAATATTGAAAATTTCTGAGACGGATGCAATCTTATCGTTAGTGAGGCACCATATCACAGTCATAAATCATACGTCAATAAAAATGTTTTCCAGCTTATTTTCCTTGCGAAAGTTAATGCTTTCTTGTGTTGTTTGATTTGAATCTTGAGGCATATATATGTTCTACTCATATACAAATATATGCCCTAATGCTAATGTAATGGAATAATGGAATTCTACCCAACTAGAAATAACTTCTCATTTTTTGTTTGTGATAGTGATAAATTGAATAATATGGGTTTTATCCAGTTCGGTGCAGTTTGTGTTGATTTTTAATCAAATGTTTTCAATGACAGTGTTTGTACGGACCAAGTAAAGTACTTACAGATAAAGATTACACTATCCGTCTTTAATACCAGCTAGTTATCCAAGACAGATTGATGGACATAATTCATGTATTTCTATACATATACCATGTCATATAAAATGAGTCATTTGTGTAAGCGGTCTCAGCAAAGTCAAAGAAGCAAACATTAACCAGTGATTGTATGAATCTAATTTTAGTACAATGATTATAGTTAGAATAGGTCATCTCGCAAAATTATTTAATCTACATTCGTTCTTGTTAACAGTTAAATAAACATCATTGTGTTACTATTCTATGTCTTTGTCTGGTAATGGTACGTTCTACGTACACCTATTATGCGATTAAAATAGAAATGTTAGATGCATTAATCGCAATGGAAAGTGTTCCCTGGTGATATTCAAGTCCTTGAACTTTTGCTAACGATCACGTTTCTGAAAATAGTTTCTCCTAACTCGTTTTAATTTTACACCATGCTATTATGTTTTTGTGCAGTTACAATTTGTGAATAGTAATGAATCGTTTCAAAAGTCAAGGTAACTACAAATGTCACCAATTGAGCAAAAATGTCAATTTGGCAAAAGTTAGCGACTTTAGTAACGGTTTATTCTTCTTCAGTACCTTTTGTCATTGATTTTGTTTCTGTTACAGAGAAACATTTTGAGACTCCTATTGCGTCCAATATTTTCCGATCACAAAACATATTCAGTATTATGTAAAATGTAATCATACAGATACATAGGTTGTTTCACTACTGGTTAAGTTATCTTTAGGTTGTACGATGTACCTCATAGTAAATGTGATGTCAATCATAAATCCAATTATTTTGTTTAAAACCATCTAGTCATAATAGGGCTGTCATGTTAGATATTTTGATATAAAAACAAAGTACAATTTGTCCTTTACACATCTGGGGGTTTAAAGCCATAGCTTTGCTAAAAGCTTTGTATGTCATGGAGCGAAATGTAATCTCTAGAAAGTAAGCCGATATCCGTTTACATGAATATTGAGTAAAAGTTACCTGAGTAAAGTTATTCGAGGATCGACAAGGACAGAAACCGCAAAAACAGTAAATACAAGTGTGGCCAAAGCCAGCACAGTGTTGCACGCGTAGATCCAGAGTCTGTAGTATCTCATGGCATGCTGGTGCAGGGTGCAAAGATCCACAAAACTTGGAGAATCTTGAAGAAAAATTTGCTTCTCCATTCACCACTCACTCGAGCACACACATTAATAATTTTTATTTACTTTCAGCCAATCCCGATTCTCTTATCAATGGATTAGAATAGTTATTATATTAAAATCGGTGATTGTAATCACTAGAGGCAATATTTCTTCAATCTTATTTGCTACCTTTTCGATCATCTCGTCATTCGTTCCTAAAACAGTTATTCATTGTAATGTAATAAATCGGAGTCGATGTATCTGTCACTTTGACTTTTCTTTGGTGTATAATATCAAGTAAATACAAGTACTGAGACATATGGGTACTTGATTTGATGTATTTGTTCCGAATTCCGCGTATTCCAAGCCCAGTTTGTCATAATGATTAATGCATGCAGATTTTCTCCTAGAACTGACTTACAGCATCCGCTAGCATGGGCAACAACAGCTTCCAATTAAAATACTTAGTAAAATCTTTATTTTTCAGATTACAAGCGACGGTGAGAGTCTTGAACATGTTCAATTCCCGTTTAGTAGTCCGAAAGAGCCATTAGTTAGGAAGCACATTTGTTTCTCCTGGAAAAGAAAAAGAACATTTATTAATGTCGTATGAAATTGCTCATCTCACGTAGCCATCTCTTAAAATGATATCTATTTGAACACTGATAAAAGGCTTAGTACGAAAGATGTGGCAATACAGATTCTTAACACTGAAACTAAAGATAAGACTAGCGCAAAACTTGTCTATTTCCATAACATTGTGTAGGAAGTAACTCATAAAAAATTGTACGTGTATTTTCCAGAGGAGGCTAAAACTCGTGTACGCAATGCAGAATAATAATTTATAGAGGAAATGAAATGGTTTTGGAAGGAGAACATAGAATAGGAACCAACATGTGGCCAATGAATCAAATTGACACTTGAATGCGGCAGTGGTGAGTTTGGTGGAGTTTGGTGAGTTATTGAATAGCCAATAGCCCACCGTAGAACGTCTTCAGCTACTGTGTGCTCTCAGTAGGTAAGAGAATAGTTTACAAACTACTATCTGCAATGTTTTGTCTTTTTCAAATAAAGTGTAAGAAGTTAGTACATATACACTAGTAGAACACGTCCTTACATACCTAGGGAAAACATAATAGGATATGCATCATCAGTTCCCGCAAAAAGAACATGTAAAGTGAATTATAGCTTTCCAGAAATTTATAGACACTTCTCATACTCTATACTTCTCATATTTTCTGTATTATCTGTAGTCAATTAATTTCGTAAATATATAATTATTGTCAAATTATTTTAAATGGTTCATAAGTCATAACAATAATTGTAATCCAGGATTGCTTGCCGATCAGAAAATCGTTTACGTTTAACATATTATACGCATGCAAGTATTTATGTCGTACTACTCTGCCTTGTTAAAGAATTTGACAATTCCTGATGCAGATAGGACGACCGTGAACAACAAAGCATGCGGTTTAGCCAACCAAAAAATCAAATATGGATAAGTAGAGAAACCGGGGAGGTTTTTGAATATTTGCAGTATCTGCTATAGGAGTTCGAGATTCTAAGCAATCACATACTACAGTAATCGCACACTCAAGGTTTTGATGCACGTTGCATTCATGCATGTCGTCGGGGAATTATATTGGTACCCGCATTAACTACTTGTATTAGTGTATTCGCGTGTCTCATTTGCCTTTTAGTTAGTGGCTGGTCAACTACATAGATGTAAAGATTAGAAACTTTCGTGATTATTTTTGTATCTAGATTAGTAGTCATTAAACAGTAATTATGTACATTTAAAGTGAGTGGGGAGGTGGCGAAAGCTTTTGTTAATTCTGCATAGTGTATATACCTACGAATGATGCAGTTTTACTACGTAAAACGAAATAGTGCGGAAAAACCAAGTCAGATAACATTTTGGCTTGAGAACAATCAAAAGAAAGCCAACAAGAAATTCTTATAAAAAGACCATCAGTCATTCAGTCAACAAGAATAGAGGACGTAAATAACATTTGAGGAGAGGCAGGGGCTAGACTGCCTATAAATATGTCTGAGGCTGAAAAAAGTACAAATAGAACAAACTTTATCTCCAATTGATAAAGTCATATCAACTCGTGTATTAGTCTTCGCCTCACTCTCTCCATTATGCAATGCTCTCTCTTTTGTGTCTCTGCTTCTTTTATGCTTTCAAGTGACAGAATTCAATTTATTCTGGCGCTAAGTGCCTCCCTCATATATCATACACAGTGCCCCACATTTACATCATTACACATGTCCTGTGCAAACGTAGAACTCAGTTAATGATGCCTCATCTGATATTTATAATTGTTTCAACTGCTCCACCTTGGTAGGTTACTCGAGTAAAAGGGTCAGGATTTCTCTACTGATTACAATGTAGCGAATTGTCGGTTACTATTTACTATTCATACTGCTAAAATATCTGAGTTACTGTTACATCTTTCAATGTCATAAATAAAATGAGAATATAGTTGTCAATTAGTCACTTTTAGGTACAGAAATCTCATACTTGCATAACTCATGTGTAATCAAGACAATTAAATCCTCCGGGGGCTCAGTTTTGGTGAAATACGGTCATATATACAAATACCATTAAGTCAAGAGGTCTGTTTAGAATAACCTCTGCTTATGTAACAGTTTCTGACAAACAATCAAGATAAGATGATAAAAGCGAAGTCTTCTTCAATCACTAGCAACGTGCTGAGTTTGCTGAGTTTATAAAGGGATGCGTGGAATACTGACTCATAGCATAGGGAAACAACTTTTGTTTGGATTCAATATGTGGAATTTCTATGCAGGGAATCTGAGAAAAGTATTCCGAGAACAGTGTTACAAACTGACCGATGGAATTGGTCTGTCTATAATAATGTAAATTTATTGTCCTATATGGTATACTGAAGTCAGGAAGGAATTGTGTTTGTATTATATATGTAGTGTATTTTAATAATAGTAGCTTAAACATGTATGCAGAGTTGATGATTTATTTCTTTCCGTTTTGAGGAAGGAAAAGAATGAAACCCTTTAACGAGTACCTTTTATATTCTGTGATGAAAAGAAATAACAAAGCAAAAGACCTTTTTCCTTTCTCATATTGGCTCATTTCCATTCCAAGATCTTCACAATATAGTACATAGAATACAGACGGAAAAATAGTGAAGCCCCTGCATGTATGTACTCCAAATTCTTAAACTAACTAAAGTTCCCACGATAGAATTCTATACATTTTAACAAGAGACAGATAGAACTATAAAACCATCATGCATAACCTAACTATTACAAAGAAAACTATATAACAGTCATGCCATGCCAAATACTCCAGAAAAATAATAAAAACCAAACTGAACAAAATCACATTTCTTACAGTGCAATGTACTTCATTTCATTCAATACAATAGTGTAGCCTATCGAAAGCAAGAACCAAAGGTATACGTAGGTATATTGCACTACATGTGACCAGGGAGAAAGCTGTACTCAACCAAATAAACGACGAGACCCATAGAAAACCAAGTTGAGTTAGGAGAGTCAAGTCAGTCCACATTTCACAGAGTCTCCAGATTATGTAGATGTATTTCCTTTCGGGAAAAGTGCACGACACGACTGCATTACATGCTATCTATCGTATCAACTGAAAGTATCGTATTGCAAAAACTCTCTTTTTCCTTCTTACATTACAAACACAAATGGCAGTCATTTACCTACAAAAATAGCTTACACGAATAGCCCACTTTGGGCAGCTTTATGTCTGGCATAGGAAAGCTTGTGAAACTGCAAACCTCGAAATGACCGGAAGGAAAGACATGAACATTGACTCTCCGTCATTGTCAACCCTGCCCATCCTCTTTTCACTATTCTACACTACTATACATGTTTCCCTCATTCCACTCTTTCCCCATGATGAATAAACCGTTGTCAACGTCGACATCGACATGCTACTGCCTTACCTACTTTTACAAGCTATTTTATTGGCTGATGAATTAACGCAATACAAAGTTTTCGTATATGGGCATACTGTATTAGTAGAGATACTTAGATAAATGCAGCCTCCAATTTGATATTATATTTTCGAAAAGAACTCCACATGATCTGCATTATAAATTATAGGTATAAAATGAAGTTCATAGTTATTATTGGATGTTTGCAACCGTCAAACTAAACTGGTGTAATTATTATAAACGTACTCTATCCAATAATCTCACATTTTTTCTTTTAATCTAATTAAGAAGGGCGTTCGTAACGGTGCGGGTTAATATTTCATGCTTCTTTGACAGATTGCTTAAATGTAATGTAATTTTCAAGCAGTTGCTGCACCGAAAACAATGAGAAGAAACTTGATCCAATGTTGACATGCATTCTACATACATCTTTATCAATCAACAATTCAGTTTGTGGGGTAGTAAAAAGAAAATTGTTTTTGTCTGGCTTACTTCGCAACATTATATAATGCAAGCGTGGAATGGAGATACATAGCATAGTAAAAATAACGTTGTAGACATTCTTAAAATGTTGCTGAGTGCCAAAATGAGGAGTTGGGAGATGCATAAGAAAAAAATCTCGGGTTTTGCAGTTGGAGAGTAGCCAGATGCTTTGTCATATTTTACAGTTTATTTTATTGAAGCTTTTAACTTGTACTTAAGTTTATTGTGTCACATCAGAAGTTCGTTTCAGAAGTTGTTGCTCACAACTCACAAGAATTCATACATGTATGCGTCATACACACACTGTAATTTTCACCATGCATTGTAAACAACAGCTTGCGGAATTCATTTAAAACGTCTATGCATTAATATTATTACGTCGATTGTGTACTGGAAACTCAAACTGTTTTGAATGTTGCTTTTCAAAATTAGATATGGACATAGGTATCTGTGTATCACTTTGAATTTCAAGTCGGGATTATAATACAATGTACTGTTTATAAAACGTGCATGTGATAATACATCGCAACAGTCATTCTTTCATTTGTTTTGTTCTGTCAATGCTTTCTAAGTAGAAATCCAAGCTAGTCTAGAAGAGAAAGAGAAAAGAGATTTCAATTACAGCGTAAGACTATAAAATAAAGCGCAGTAGAATAGAAACCTGGAAAAAATTACAGTGCAGCATTTTCTCAAGTAGCACCAACATATTAACTGTGTTGAAACATTCGAGAACCGTTTGCTTGGGTACATGTACATGTACATTTGTATGTAGTATTTAGTAAAAGAAAACAAGAGCGTTTTTAACTCGAACTGAAAGCACTCTAAATTGTTAAGTATGCCTCAAGCCCCACAATTAATTTCATGTTCAACTTTGTATAAAAATGAGAAATTGCTTTTCTTACAGCAGCCTATAAAATAATAATAGCCCAGAAGCACTGGAAGATTTTGCTTACTCTCCGTAGCGTCATTTTCATTGTTATTTATGTATAAGCGTTCCGTTTCTCATGTATTTGTATAAGCGACGAGTACAGTCGGCAACACGCAACCCTCAATTCATTTCATACACCACACATTCTTCGATTAGTCTTAGATTCTTACTAATATTCTTCCGCTTCCCTTTATTAAATTACTGACCACAATGTGAATATTCTGCAGCATAGATTGACATAAGAAAACCACAACAATAACAAATGTACCCAGTATTTTTTATTTATTGGAGTGTATAGGTAGTAGTCAAAGAACCTTACTACCAAAATCCTTGTGGATTTATAGTTGTACTTTATAGAATTTACTGTTTTAAGACATTTCTCCAAGCTACTCCCAATCTCAACTTTAATTATTGCTTTCAATCGTTATGTGTATTGTAAGCAGAGAAAACGACCGTCAAATATTTGGTAGTTCATTATTAACGAATATGGTTCAACGTTCTTCTAGTTTCCTATTTGCTTAGTATTATTAGGGTCAAAAATATTTAATTACCATGTATACTTGCAATGAGCGTTGAGCAGAATTACTCTCCTCTTCTAAGGTTTTATAATTTATGCCATTAAACTAATGACCTCAGGATGACCACAACCTACCTACTGACACAAATAAGTACTTAACGCAAAATGTAAACTGAAGAGGCAATTCATTATTATTTCAAAAGACACAACATGATGTGGGCATGAAATCCATACCCTTTCCATCGAGTGGCAAATCCTTTTTTGACCAATTGGTTATGTAGAAAATGGTAGGCGTAAACTAAAGTGTTAAGTTATTTACAGTTTTAATTACCATAATACATGTTAGCTAAACAAGGGAGTTCAATTGAAAAAGAGCTAGGTCATTCGCTCACGTCACGTCACGGGTCACATGGTGAAAGTCCATTAATAAATAGGAAGCAATTTTGGAAAAGCGATTTGTTAAAGCACTGCTGCCTAAGTATAGGGAAATAATCAAAAATAAATACTTAATGCAGTATATACTTAATCATTACAATTTCCCATTGTGGTTTCGTAAGTAGAGAAACATGTGTTATGTAATATATAACAGGGTAGATTGCACTATAAGTAGAATGACTATTTTCTAAGTGGATGAGAGAATAGAGTTGAGCATGCTTTAGTAAGTGGGATCAGATTGAAATTGGAATGGCGTTCTTTTTTTGCTTTTACTACTTATTTATGTTTGCACACTAGCGATACATGCATTTGTAAAAAGTTATCACCTTGCGCTTATCTGTAATATCTGTAGCTACAATATTACTGCACGTACATAAGGGAAATCCTGGTATACTATTTTTTGCAAGAATACCTTAAGCCTGAGGATTGAACCCGTTGCTCTAACCAAGTCTATTGTATTTACTGCAATAAAACATCTGAATCGAATGCTCCACATTAGGATTCTTCTTTTCTATCAAAGAAAACAGACTTGCTGCAGAGATGTTTGCATGTTGAGCCAAGTTTACTTTTAGCTAGCTAGCATTAGTGAGCTTTACTGAAGTTACCACCCGGATTTTTCATATCGTATTTTCAAGATCCAAGCTTGCCTTTTCTTAAGTATGTGCTCTGTATCCTTGCTATGTAACCATTTTATGGGTAAGTATAGGTATGCTTAAGGTACACTTGAATAGTCAAGGTAGGTCTGCATATTTATGTATGTTTTTGCAAGACACGGCTCACCTTCTAAATTCTGAGGAGACTATACGGATATCTGTAAGTATTAAATCCAAGCTGAACCTTAGGAAATATATGAGAAAAAGGGCAAAGGCATCTGTGTTTTAACTTAACTGAATGGAAATGAAAAGTCCGTTCCATATGTCAACTCCCAGTAGCGGCAAACCAATGAAGAGAAAAGCTAGTGCACCATCCATCCATACAGTTGTACCATTACATTACATTACAAGGTAACTAGAAGGAAAACTTTCTCAGGTTTTCTCAATCCAATGGGATCTGGAACTAAATCCGACTTCCAATCGAAGTCTAACCATTCCATCCACTATACGCTAAACAGACTTACTCACCGAAAACCAACCCACTATACCTAACTTAGCTCTGATGGGAGTTGGAAATCATTTTGACGGTTTCTTACCTGTTTCCCACATTCTCACACAATCAACTCTCGTTGCTCTTCCTCTCACTAAACTTTCCCTGCATTCCCCTTCTACACTGCACATTACAGGCTCCACAAATGCCAGGTCTCTCCAGCACCTTTCCTCACCTATTTACAAAGTATTTCCAAAGTTGGATCATACCCTAACCAAGCTTATTCTCTTACATGTTTATATACGAATCAACTCCTATATTGGTGTGAACTGTGAAGGACACGAGAACATCGGTAGTCCTATACATAATATATGTTGCATTACAATTCCAACGGTAGCTTAGTACAGATATAAAATCTATAAGAGTAGATCTACTCTACTAGATATATAAAGTCCACTTTCAATAGTTTACTTTTCTTGTCTGATGTTTCCTAAAGTCATTTACGATTCGTTTATATTACTCGAAGGCTGACTTTGACTGATAGATGTGATGTTTTGTGTATTTACTTATAATTCAGCTCTAAGATATTCCGTACATACATAAGTATACCGAAATACAACGTTTAAGCGTCGGAGTCTTCAAGAGTTAAGATTGTGTATGTCTGCCGATGTATATTACATGCTACAACGGTACAGAAACTGACTGAGCGACTGAACTAAAGTAGACAGCCAAGTGTTGACTTTTGTAACTCGCCTTGTCTTTAGATGACTTGACTTTGACTTCTACGACGGGTTTGTGTTTACATTTCTATTACATTAGAGAAATAAATACAAACCCCACCGTTTGCGTTTCCTTTGCTGTAGTAGGAGTAGGTTGTTGTGCTCTATGTGAATAGTGGCTCAAAAGAATACATACAGTAGAGTACGATATTCTAGTTAAAATATATTGCTCTTTTGCATCAACTACGTATTAGTGCTGATTGCGTTCTCTTTTTTCCATTCGATTTGCTAGAGTAGCTGTGTAGCACGTAAGTAGTGATGTACGTGTATTTTCTGAAGCAGTGCTCGTATGTAATATTGCATACGTGAGGGCAAGAGAACAAAATGACATATTTTTTGCCTTTGGAGACTTCAATTTTGAGTCAGTTCAATTCACAGTGGAGGAATCTCTCCGATGGCCTGACTCAGTTTTTCGATATTTGATATTGCTTTTATCTGTGCAATTGGGGTTAGGGAGTTGACTGGCGAACGACGAGTGATATGGGAAACACTGCGATACGATAATACATACTCTACATACATAGGCATACTTATAACGTCAAATAGGCTATCTCGATTTCTCCTTACTCCGTTAACTGTCAACCGTTCAATTCTCAAGTGGCGGTCGTGAAGCTGAAGGTGCTTTGCCTGTCGAATTTCCTCCGCTGACAAAACGCTGTAGTACAAACCGCAATGAAATGGAACCCAAGGGCTTTTTTATTTGAGTACCAAAGATATCTTGTGCAATGTCCCAACTCAACTAACAGAACAGACGTCAGTTGGATGGAGGTCGACGTTTCGTTTGCTTTCCGCCCTTAGCACATGTCTCCGAAGAAACTTCAATCGGATGCTATACACATTATCGATGTTCCCTCTACATTTTATCTGTCAAGCCAACGCAGGATACTCCAAATATTTCAATGACTGTGCACCAAACAAATTGTCAAAGACAATGACAGTCTTATACCTATCTCAAATCAAAACAGAAAAAACCACCTTATTGACACTTACAAATGTTGTAGGTTGTAGGCAACTTATTAGTTTATTTGCACAAAAGTACATTACATTATTACCCTTCATTTGTTTGTGGTTCGTTTCGAGTATTTGCCATTGCCAGTTCACAAAACATAAAATGTCAGTTCTTATCTACTACACATATGTGGAAAGGAGAGATGAAATACTCCATTGAGCAATACCCACAGACAATAAATAAGATTACACACAGATGATTAAACAAATCGATGAAGGTTTACATTCACTGCGTTCTCTCACTGTAGCACATAACCTTCACTGGCGATTTGAATTTATGAGCTCTAGTAAATTACGGATATTACATTGTTGTTAAAGGCTAATGGGAAAGAATGCACGCACTGAAGCGAGCTGAAAGAGCCGCTAAAGAGTTTCACCACATTAAAAGCAACAAATGAAATCGCAATAAAGATGACTTGCTTGCTGCCCAGATTCGGTTTAGTTGCTTGACTCGAATTCTTATGTTGCTACTGGGATTTTCCTATTAAAGTCAAGTTTTTGTTTTGTCTCATATCTCGTGCCAAGAGCATCGTCATGTTACAATTTAGTATAGGTACCTAATGCAGTCTCGTATATGTACATTGTATACTTTAGCATAGTATATACAGTTCAGGAAAAGTTAAATTTAATATAAAGGCGGTGAACAAGCAAGTGGATGTAACAAAAATGCGGGTCGTTGGATAACCTTGGTTTGGTTCGTCTTATTATTTCTTGGCTGGAGACTGTTGTGATGTGAGTTGTAGAGAAAGTTGAAATGAGTGAGGATGTGATGTGAACAGTTTTAATAGAATGAATATTACTACGCTTCATCCTGGCACTACTACTGCAGTACAAAGTCTAGCTACTACGTATATTTGCCTACACTTTCTACCGATTCTACAGTACATATATTAGCACAACGCTGCACATGCATTATTTTATGTACAGGGTGCAGCAAATTAACTGAAAACTCTCATTTACATAGTACATAACACTGAAAATAATACTCGCATTGATTTTGACCAAATATACCTGTACCTACAATTCTGCAAATCAATATCTGAAAACGATTTTTTCCTAAATGTCATTAAAACTTAGTAACGTAAACGTAAACGTAAGTAAACGTTTATTCTGTGAAAATTAGGAAAATTGAGGGAAAGTTTCTCTAAATATCTTACGTATTTAGTCATGTTGCTCATTTACAAACAGAATTCTTGATTTTTGCATATTTCTGATTCTTGATTCTCGGTTTTGGTACATTTTGCCATGGGTGAGATACCCTGTACTTATACTTTGCTAAAAGCGTTGCTTGAGGATGAATATAAATATACAAACAACTTTGAATATTATATAGTAATTTGCATATCTTACTCTTACTACGTACATATCATAATAGAGTAATAGTAAAGGCTTTTAAGTAACAATGCTATTCACAATGTCACAATCAGAAATGCATGCTAGGAGTACTCATCTCATCTTTTGGTAACTTTTAAATCGTTGTTTTTATGCGAACACTATATACATGGAACTATATTTATTAAACAGAGTAAACATCTATGCTATTATCTACCAGTATACTTATATTTAGCACAGGATAATACGTATTTTCATACTTCCAAAATGTATAGCACATATCTAATCACAAATACTATTCATCTTATCTCGGTGGACGTACTAAAAAACACATGTACGATGTTGCGTACTTCTACGTTTAACTAAAAGGAAAGCTTCATCTAATTTTCCATTGCATTAGACTGCTCAGTCAGTTAGTTGGCAGTAAGCAGAGTGAGCCCTGATAGAATCCAATTCAATATTATACACATCCATTTACTTTGCCAGTCTTGAAGAAGAAAGTGCTCCTTACCACTACGTAAGTTTACTTAGAAGTACTTTACAGTCTGTGTCTCCATGAAACTGAAGCTGCAAGGAAATGATGTTACGTATGTCATTGAAATCTTTCTACAACTAAATTCCCATATTGTGGGTTATTCAATGTTGTGGAAACTAGTAATTGTCTAGAGCGAAATCTGTCCTCAAAATCATGTGCTCAAGTAATTGCTCTAGTAGGAATGCTTGCAAAACAAACACAACTGTTAACTGCTAAATAATCCACGTGTGAGCTTTCGAATGTGCAAACTTTAAGTAATGTGATATGATGATATGCATATAAATATATATATGATGATATAAAATGCATACATCAGAAAATCCTGGGTAGATAAACAGAAAGAATCCAAATACTATAATAGAAAGAAAACTGTACCTATTAACTATTAGTACCTTGAGGTTTTAAAGGTTCGTCATTATTTAGCGTTAACAAATTGTTACAAACCAGACGAAATAAATTGAAAGAATAATCACTCACTCGTACCTAGACTGTACTGCACACGTCGTAAGCCATCCTCTCCTGTCATTATCATTGGTGCTAGAGCTTTTGGATAAGTATTAATGGCAGCCTTGCGACATTGCAATAAACGAGTAGAAATTACTGGATTTCAATACTCTGCTTTGTGGTGACTAATGGCTGTAATAAATGTATGAGATATGTACCTAGGATTACAGACGCCAATAGTAGTATAACATTATTAAAACGGTTATGTACATTAGAATGGCTGCTTAAAGGAAAACTTCACATAAGAGACAATTTTAGTTAGACTACGGGTAAGCTTTATTTGTAGCAGAACGAAATCATTACGGGATAGAAGTAAAAGTTTTCAGGAGAATTTCTTGAATTTCTGTATAAGATTTGGAATGTGTTACTTACAATAAATAGTAACTGCTGCATAAGTAGAGTACCCACGGTTTTCTTAACAGTATACAGTGATAAGGAGTCGCAGTTCAGACTTTATAAACAGTACTTAAGAATACAAAAGTAAAAGAAGGTATGCCTTTCTACTTTTCCTGTGTTACTTCCTTTCTCCATTAAAAAACATTTAAAAAAACCTTGAGTAGAAAATGACATTAGAATGCAGTTTGCGAGTCTAGTTGTCTCTTGGCACTTTTCTCTGCTTCACTTACAAAATATCGTTATATGCAAATATAAAAGAATGAGTTTCTTACTTCATCTGTGCTATTCACTTTCCTTTAGCATTATCCCTAAACCTTTTTTCGAACTAATTTTTTAAATATTATGTTTTCTTTCTTGGCAACCCTTCTGTCGCATTTATCCATTATGGCGAAGTGGGTAATTAGATCACGGAGGAGCGTCTCGGGCATTAAAAATAATTTTAATTGCTTTAAAACCTGGAATCTTGACAAAATGTAATTGCGAAATACCTAACTACAAACTGTATCCGAATCGGCATAAATATATTTTACAACACTGAATCTAAATACACCTAAGGGCGAAACGAATGTGTGTGTTCTTGCTACTTTCTGCTACATTATACAATCGCAATAGTTACGTAACTTATTTAGCAGTACATACGACTACGACATTTATTTTCGTTTAACCCTAACACAGTTACACAGCTAGTGACCCATTATATCGTGTTGACCTACCGTAAGACAATGGTTTTGTAATGAATCCAAAATTGAAAATATATTATTTTCACCTTCGCGAAAACAAACTCATTTACTTTTATTGCGTTTAATTGTCCATGGACATAAAAATGCTTTAGCGGCACTAATCGAGACTCCACAGTCAACATATAAGATTACTTCTTTGTCGGCAGTACACAGAACAAGGTTGGCATCACGTAAACGCTGGGAGACAATAAAAAACTGAGAATGTGTTTGGAATACATCATCATATGGATGAGAAATGTGAACGTAATTATATTGTGTTGCCAGAATCTCAATGCTGATATAGTTTCTAATTGCATTTTTGCTATCTCCACAGTTCACGCACATTGTCTGCACGATCTAGTAAGCCCCAGCGTCAATAAAAGAAATTGGAGCATAAATATTGGAATGAGAAACTGTCATGAATTTTTTTGTTCTTGAATGACATAAATAGCACCGTGACACGTCATCTGAAATCCACACTAGCCAATTGAGTTGGTTCAATCGAAAAAGTTTTGGTTGCTTCTTTATTATTACTTATAAGGATTTACCAGCGAAACGTGCTGTAATGTAACTGACAACTAATTATTTGCAGACGTCTTGAAAAAATTGAGGTATTATGTGATGTACAGATTCTTTAGTAATATTTTTCTAGCAGCGATAAGTTGGAAGAAGATTGTTTATGTTGAAGTATATGTTAAATTAAAAAAAATGAAAATTATGCATATGTACAGATACCGGTACAAGTATTTCAGCAAGATCTCCATTCTGTCGTATCTTTCGTCGGTTCTGTATGCATTTGTTTCCTCACAGAGATAAAAGTCAAGTGATGGAAGCCAAGGTTAATCGAAACAGTCGCTGGAGCTATATGGCAGTGAAATTTGCTTCTATAAAATGTTCGTTGACTCAGATAGGGCTGTTGGCGAGCCAAAGGACGGACTAAATCTTGTTTTCGCCCTAGCATGTCATGCACTTATACGAGAGTCAAGTTAGTTCTCTTATCCGCTCTCTTCACTACATTCAACATCTTTCCAGACTGCGGAAGGGGAAAGCTTGCCAAAAAAAGATTTTGTCCATTAACTACATACGTCGCTTCATATCGTATATTTACATGGTATTGTGTGCAATACGTAGTGTAATGTAACGTAACTTGGCCATTACTACGTTCAATGTTCTATTCTGCGATATACACATAAATACTACTACGAGACAAGACGACAGTGTATTGCATTGTTGCAGCGTCGAAGTATACTTTCATATGTAAACTTATCCTCTCATTTTAGTTCTGATAATGTGGCGTACTCTTACTATGGAGTATCTATGCAGTTCTTTCCTGTAGAGCTTCCAGATCTTTAGTAGGACCACAATTTACATATTTATAGCTTCTTGCTATATTTTTGTACAGTTTCATGTCTAAATTTGAAAGGAGGAGCTCGCAAAGTAATTTTCAATTTCAATAGTCAAAGTTAGACTGCCTAAAGCCATAACTTGTCCGATGAAAAGCTTCGATTGGTTTTCCAACCTAGGCAGATACTATTACCCTTACTAATAGCCATGGAAAAATATTTACTGTCAAAATTAATAGCTATTATAAAATCTATGCAAGTAGTAAACTAAATTGCTTAGGCTGTATTGTACAGCTATATTTACAGATAGTAAGTAGTTCATAGAAAGAATAGTCCATTTCAATGTTGAATCGAGATACTATACGAAGAATGAAGTCATAAGAAAAATTGCCTGATAGAGTCGTGGTAACATTTATCATATCGTAAAATAATTTCATAACTGCAGCTCTACGTTTTCATCAGTTGTGTTACATGCATCTGTGTAGGTAATTATCCGATAAAAGGAAATATCATCGGAAATCATTTGAATTTGCAATATATCGACTGGCATCTACTATGATAGTTTAGTGGAATGAATGTGCAAAGATAATTTTTCACTGTGATTACGAGAGCATACAATACTGACTGCAAATATTAAAGCATTCAGTACAATTGGTGAACAACCACTTTATAAGAATATAGGCCGTATATAAAAATTCCAATTAAATAGACTTCTATTGGTAACAGCAAATGGATCTTCTTTAGCTGGGTATAAGTTTGTTTTCTGAGCGTCATTCGTAAGTACATCTTTCTCCATGTGTAGCTTTGCTTTAACTGCCAAGATTACTTAATGTATTTGTGACAGAAGGCACCCAAGTGTCTACTGTCTGGAAAACTTGACCTAACTTACATCAATATAGAGGAGAATATCAAAGTATATTTAAGCATCTATACTTATCGCATGCAAATAGTAAGGATAGCCTTGGTAGTTTTGTTAGCAATTGATTCGAGATGAATCGTGAAGACTTTTTTAATGTTACCACATAAAATGTACGCCAAGGGCCGAAAGAAATTCCAATATTAATAGATTCTCTGTATTGTAATTTTATTTTTATGTGGTTAGCAAATACTTGGATACGAGTATTGGGGAGAAAGTGAGGCACGTTGTATAAAATGTGACACATTGGTGTAAATGCATTTGTTATATAAGTAGACGAGTAGCGACGCAGGAGAATTCTTCCTCTCACTCTCTTGCCCACACGAAATCATTGTCTGTCATCTTATTTGTGCAGTATTATGTTTCTGCAGCAGATCGTATCCCACGTCGCTGATATGGACTCATTCACAAATAATCGGATTTCTTCTAAAAATACTCAAGTTATATCATTGCGTTTGTAACATTTCTTGATCTGATCCATATCCATCCGTTCTATTTACTGACGCAAGTAGGAATTTCATCCAGAATTTCTTTCTTTGCAACATAGGAAGCACATATACGTTATAATAGATCCTATTCTCTTTCCTATTTTTCTTTTCCTGTATCCTTGCTTTCACTGTGGGTGCACTTACTTTCTCCAAATCTTAGAAAAAATCAATTGAATGTGCGCATTTACTACAAAATATCCATCTCGTTACCAAAGTGCATGTAGCTGTAAGCACTCGTTAAAAATTGTATTTCTGTAGACAAGAACAGTATATACTTAGTTACCAGAATTTGCAAATTTCTGGCTCTCTCCATTTTAATATCGTGATTCGATAAAGGATACTACTACATATGAATGTAGGACAATAGTATTAGACTTGTTTACGAAAGCGAAAGCTTGCAGAGCTATTTGTAGCACCAATCAATTTTATCCATTACACTTGTAAATTGAATCATCCGAATTCTTAGTACATCTATATTTTCCAATTTCTATTACGGGCAACCTCCACTCTATTGATGCAGAGGTAAGACAGACAGACATTTTAACATTACACCACAACCTAAGGTACTTTGTATACTACATATAATAAATGTCTATCCAGGGAAAAATGTACCTTTATGGGAATCATGCTTTTGTCGGTTCGCTGAGTGCGCTCGCAAGCGTGTAATAGCTCCCGTGAATTCTGACTGCTGCTGTCTTCCTATCATATCAGAGTTCACTGTGCTACACTCAAATTGTATGAACAAACTCAACTTAACACATCATCATTCCTCAAACTAACGATAAGTTTCACACTGCAGACGCTATCGCCAAGAAACATCCATAGATCACGTAAGTTCACCCTATTCCATGTAAGGATATCTATTTTAGGGAATTTTCTGTACATCCAGATAATAGCAACTTAATTGAAACTCTTTCTCTAAATACTAAATGCAAGTTTCTTCTCTAGCAATGAGAACTGATTTCTTTGATTTCAGAAAAAAATTGACAATCGCAATTGCGTGTTGTGTAAGGAATTAAAATAAAGGGAAGAGTGATCTCAGTAATTCGAAACTAGATCGATAGTGAAGTAAATATCTTGCCTCTTCTAAGGCTAATACACAAGACACATGATAAAATAAATCGTTGAAATATTCCTTGTAAAGGAATATCATTTTAGTTCTACTAGTTTCCTTAAAAGGATTGCGTAAGCAGGATATACTTTTGCTGCAATTAGCATTTGAGCAGTAGATAATAGACTAGAAGTAGCAGATCTTCTCCAAAATATATTGATTTAACTATAAACTGTTTCGTGGCATACTTACTCTATAAGTCATTACCGAATACTAAATGCACTGAAATGAAATTTCTAATGCAAGTTCCGGAACAGAATAAACTGGAACAGCTTGTATTAAACTTAGTTTTCTTTAAATAGCTTAAAGCTCATCATTGACAAAGGAACATAGTGCCGATTTATGAGCAGAGCATGACTATGACTATGACTAAATCGCAACAAAGGTCTGGAATCCTCGAATCCTAAGATTAAAAATTCTCTCTGACTAGTATATCTAGCTAAAATGAAAAAGCTTGAGAAGTGGACCTTAAATAATAAAACAAATCGAATTAACTGCTAGTTTAGTACAAAACAGAACTGAAAAACAAACCTTTTTACATTTATATTTTAAAAAGAAATTTAGAAATGTTTACATCTCTTCAATGTACTTTTAGTAATATTTTTGATATCTTAAATTGCACTTTTGGTTCAAATGCATTATAAGAGTTAAAATGTTATTTAGAGTTTCATTATAACCAAGATTGCTGATGCGTAATATTATTAACACAATTTAAAAACTTTTTGGACGCATCCATCAATTTTGACTATTTACCACTAAACTATTACAAAAGCGTTTCTTAAGTCAACTGTAAGTTCTGAATATTTTAGGACCAAATAAGCGAAGGCAGTCACGCTAGCATTTGAGAATTACAAGTCATAGTGTAATAACTAGTTTTGCATATGATATATTGATATCGTACTGTGACTGTGAACATTCTTCAATATTTACAGTATTAATAACGACCAACCTTTCAAATGTACTTTATTCTTGAGATATAAATAATCCAAATTAATCCTCTTAAAATGGTTCGCTGAGCAGTCAGATTAATTTCCGGACTGTGGACTTAAAAGTATACTTAAATTTGGCATCAGCTTGAATGAAGCAATTCTATTACCATGGGTTGTCTGCTCCATGTTCACTTAAATATCAGATGTAATAGGAGTCATTCCATAATCCAAAATTTCACTTTCCCATATATTTTTATTACCAAAACTTTTGTGGTAACTAACGACTAAAGAAATGTAAGTTAACGTAACACAACTTAATAATTCATTTAGTACAATAAACAGAACATTTCACCTTGTAACACATGCTCTTGATCATGATATGAAACATGTGTGTTAATACATGATGATTGACTAGATATCCCAAAGGTATAGCAACTCCAAGAACAATTAACTAATGATATCTTCACTTTTCTTAGAAAGAGCAAAGACGTTGGTTTCCAGGTTTTAGGTGGGCTGTGCCAGTGTAGAGATCAAATTACGTCAAACTCATAGTTGACCGAGAAAAAATATTTTATGTTAAAATTATAGCATATACCCGTATCGTCCACGCCCAAAAAGTTATCTTTCAGTACCTACCGCAACTTGATATAAACACTGTACCATAAGCATTTGACGTCTTACTTCATTATCTTCAAACGGGTGTTAACGTTTTACTTAGATAAACCTACTTTACCATCAACTAACACTCGCACATTTTATGGTAAAGGCTAAATTATACAAAACACAAGGCGTGTTGACGAACTAAACCAGATTGGGTTACACGCATAAAATGCACTGCAAATATATCTTATAGAAAGATAACCTCAGTTGCTGCAGACAGTTTATTAAACCGAATTCGGGGAAATTACGTCTTGCATACAGTAAAACTTTCCCTACGTAGGAATATGCCTGAAGGAAGGATAGCTATAATAATAAGAATACTCTCAACAAAAGCTCACGAGGTCACACCACAAAGGTATACAATACACATTTGCAATTCTAATTAGTGTTTGTGTTACGGCTACATCTCTACCCCCAAGTGTTGATTAATACTGCAAGTAATATCCTGAGAGTATCCTTATGGTTGATAAAAAGAATCTTTTTAGTATAGAAAACGAAGCCAAGTTGACACGTCATGCTACCTAATGTTAAATGCTTTACTCCATCATCGGTCAAAATCGTTAATTTCGGGTAAGGTGAATTCTGATGAAATTTTGAGTAAACAGTATAAGGTGAAAATGGAGAGCATTATTCCGGTTAATTATTAAAGGCTTATCTGTAGCTTGAATTTAAATGGCAGAATTAAATGTACTAATTCCATACCGTGGTGTATAATAGTTACTAAGCTTTCGTAAAAGCGTTCATTAAACTAAAACCTTCAAAACTTGTGCATAAAAGTAAAGCAGCATGACGATACCTTTACTCAATATCATGCAGACCTTTATGAAGCTATACTTATACAAACGAACAACATTGGCACCCGTATTTGCGAGTAAGTTGGAAATGGGCGGACGCCTCTCGAATCGCTAAAGCTTAAGCCTTTCTGCCGTACTGATTGTGGAAAGAAATTCCCTTCATAAGTCGTTAAAAGTGGTGCAGATATCTTTTGGTTTCATTCAACTCGAGTTAGAACAGAGGGCTTAAGACTATTCAAAGATAGAGCTTGGAACTATTACATCTGCGTTTCCTTATAATGCATGTACGCCTGTAGCACTAATTCCGTCGCACTTGATTCATTAAATTCTGATTACCACAGGCTCTAGTGCTTCTAGTCATCCTACACAATGCTACTTGAAGATAGTAATAGTATGGTGATAGTACCTACCAGCTAAGCAAAATGGCACTTCCATTTTTAAGGTATAAAATGTGAGTTTTTGTATGTAAATGTAATTATTATTTTGACTCCATTGTCCGCTATGTGTTTATTACTTCCGTAAAACAAAGTTCATATGTGCATCTTAACTTATGTGTGGTTTTGCTTTGTTTTAAATTCAACAAAGTTTGCTTACAATTAATGAAAAAGCAAACACTAGCCCCATGTGGGCACATAATTTCCTATTTTTCTAAAGCTGTTAAATATAGCCTGAATTCCAGAACTGATGTCAATTACATGTTCAAATTAAACAAAATTAGTATACAAAACTAATACAAACATTTGCTCAACGTTTACTACGGCCGACTGTTTGGTAAAGAAAGCATTTTGAGGGAATTTGTCCTGAGAGGGTAATTGATGTCTTTCATTGCATATTGCATACTTAATACTGGTTCTGTATTTACTGCAAGTATTTCCAACGCAGCATTATGTGTCACTTTCTTAAAATTCTACTTTGCTTTAGCCTTTTAAGATAGGCGCATTTGAACTGCGTAGTTAAGATTAGATATGCAAAAATGCTTTCCTTTAGTCACCATTAAGCTATAAATTTTTATTATGTAAACAAACGAACGTAGTAGGTGAAAGTGTTACAGAAAACGTGATACAGATAGATAGGCATTTCATTTATTGTACTCCTATTCATAGCCACAAGGCGACACACAATAAAGAAATTGTCAATACATAGATGAAAACAGGAACTGAATTTCTAATGTGTCGATCTACCAGTACAGGAAACAAACTCATAACAAAATATAGCATTCACAGTCCCGCCCAATGTTCAGCACAAATAAGCCTCTATTTTGATGTTTTATTTAGACAAGCGTATACTAGACAGCATAGTTAAAAGAAACGTCGTAGTGGAGAAGGTGAAAAATTTCAAAAGTAACATTAAGTAGCCTATTGTTATTTGATATACTTTTGTGAAGTATACATAGTGGTAGTAAATTTTTTATGGCAGTTGTTGTGACAGTAAAATAACATCAATACAAGTAGTAGGGAACAATGTTCTGTAAAATGCATCTTTTCATTTCTTCAAAGGCATTCTGTAAGTTTTCCTTTCCAAAGAACATAGAAAACCAAAAGAAAAGCATATACAGGCTTGACTTGGCAATATTACAACATAAAAATGTGTTTTCGTCTGTTCTGTCATGGAAAGCACCTACCAACGCAACATTTTTCGTATTTAGTAGTGTGTCTAATACTAATTCGCTATTCGTACTCATATATTATACCGTTACATTGATACAGTTTCTCAAATTCGGGAAAATACCATTTTCTAAGAATGACTTTGTGTGCTTAAAAACATTAATACCTTACCATGAGAAAGCGTTTGCTGACAAATACCGTATTTCTATATGTATCATTTAATGCGTCTTTATAGTAATTTGTTCTAGTAAAAAAGATGAATGTATTTGGTGTAAACTCATTTGTTCTGTTCCATCGGATACTTTTTTGTTCGGCCTAAGTGAGGAGTTTCATCATTTCAACATTCTCAACACTACATTTCTACACTTTTATAAACTTAGCAATATATTCAGGGAGAGTTACAACTGAATTTTTATTGAGGATGCTTTGACCTGTGCCCTGTTCTTAATTATCCATGTGAACTTTACCGAAAAAAATGACAACCGTATAAATGACAGAACCAAGATTTTCCCCATAGTTTATATTACACTTAATAATAGTTTTCTTTACTTTATATTGCGAATTTGTTTCAAACTATTACTAATCAATACCTATAAGTCACACTTGGGTGCACAACACAAAAAGTATCATATCGAACATATTGGTAGAATCAGACATGTGTAGCAAAAAATATTTATATTTCCCCAGGTCTGCTATACAAAAAGATAAAAGGACTACAAGAAGGCAAAGTTTGGCCATCATTAAGTTAGAAAGTAATGTGGTGGAAAACAGCCTTATCTCAAACCTCTTATCTCTTGTTCTTTTGCGAACTCTATGAGCACTTCGATTATTACTATTACTATTATCTCCTTTAGTATTCGGACACCTCTAATCTTAGTTGCGAATTTATTGCAATCATTATTAATACATAACAGCATAGGTAAATATTTTTAAGAAAGTTACGTAACATAATTGGAGTAATTATGTAAAGTGCAAATTTGGTAACCGCAAAGTGAAAGAGAAGATTGCAAAGGAATGATACAATGTGGTAAATACTTCTGTGAATTTCCATTGAATGACAAACTTGTTCAGTTGGCCCAGAACGACCCACTTGGCAAGACTTATATACTAAAGTACTTTTCCAGCAACCTTTCCTTAATTTCATGAGACAATGTCTTTGTTATGTTTACAAATGATCTTGACTAAATAGATAAATGTCGCTCAACCTGAAATGACTGATTAAACCAGATGTGAGCAAAATAATTCTCATTATTTAACGGTAAAGTTATTTGTTGAAGATTCATATCCTCTACACTACAATGCAATAATCCGGGCGACTTAAGTTACTGTACACTACGCAGCATACATGTATCTCAACAGGGAATGCAAAAAACTCTTATATAACGCTATTTATCAGTTTCATATATGTAGGTTCCCTGGGTTTGGCGTTTTATTTATGCTGTTTACATTCTCCGTGTTGCTCGAATTGTGCAAGCCCAGCACATCTCTCCTCGCAAGAATTTAAAGTTTCAAAATAAAAGCACTGTTACTTACACCAAAGTATCTTACATGAGCGTTTATTTGCATGTAATCTTTAAAGATGTAATCAGTGTTACTCAGTGTTACTGTTAACAGTGCCAGCGTCTAGTGGAATTTGAATACCCATTCTGGTAATGGCCAATATCAAACTAACTCCAAGACTTAACTATAACGGCAAACAATACATGTAGTCTTGTTTATATCAAGCAATAATAGGAAAGGCATTCTAGAAATAAAATTCAATTAAATCTGCAATCTATTTACCACTCTATCGAAGAATTTAAATTACGTCCATCTTCTCTCTAGTAAGTGAACATTGCGTATTTGCGTATACAAGAGTGAAAAATTTACTTTTCATGCAAATTAATAAACTGGTACTTTTGTCTTGTAGCAGCGGGTATACCGCTTACATTTTTGTGCTTCATAGTATGGTAAAATATTTACACATAGAAATAACTTAGGTAGGCCAGTCTTCGGGAATGTAACACAGTTAACGTTTTTATTTAAATACTCAACCTTTTCCCTAGTAGTCTCGTTATACGACTCACACTGTCGGTACTGCACAACAAGGATAAGCAGGTGAAAATTTTAATAAAATTAATCAAAGATAAAAATATTTTTCAAACTCCGTGTTTGAATGCTTATCTAATGGAAAGCCTGTATGCATGATCTTTTCTTCAAAGGCAGAATCATTCGTGTTACTTTGCTGCTTGCTCATTTGTAGGCATGCCTCTAACAAGTTGTCCTCTGCAGATATCTACACTTGCACTTGTTCATCCCACTGTATTTTCACTTATTCGACAACTAGTTTAAATTGTTGTCAGTAGTATTTTGAGTCACGTTTGATGAGGTTAAAAATATATCATGGAAACAGATTATTATAGGCAGTAGGCGTGTGTGAATGAATAAAAATTGGGAAAACAAAGAACTTACTAGCTGATTGATAATTGTTGAAGATCCACCTTAAGTAAAAGTTCAAAGAATAGATTATTGTGTTAAGAGACTGCTAAACTATAAGTAGCTCTACTCTACTTTGCAGAACGAATGAACTTGAAAATTTCAGTCATTTTGATTCGGTAAAGCAACCTCTGTAACTAAACTGAGCTATCATCTGGTAATAAATAATTATAATTTTAAATTTCAATTGATAAAACTGGTATTTATTACTAGTTTTATCATCCTCAGCTCTGGAGAAATTAGTAATAATGGAACCTAGAACGACGACAGCCAATGGATAAATAAAATCGATTGAGTTGTAAACCAACTATAGCAATTGTTTTGAATGTTTTGTGCCTGTAGTACTTAAATACAACGCCTAAATATTAATAGTTGTCATCAAAGGTGCTATTTGTTGGAGGCATGAATTGTCACGTAGGCGAGAGCAAAACACGAAAAATTCTTATGATGTATATCGATCCATTAGTCAAACGACATGAATGAAATTGGAGGAGCTAACTCTGTCATCCTTTGTGTGCTATGTATCCATTGAATACCGTGGCCAGCTCAGTCATAATGATGACGACTCTATTATTATCTCAGCTACTCCACTGTCCGGCAAACAGAGTATCTAATCTATTACAGTGCCCAAGTATTCTGTCCCACTTTCATTCAGTATCTTATCTACTTTGAAAAGACATCAATAAACCTAGACAACAGAATAGCTAGCATGAATCACTACTTTCTCTTTTGAAATGTTGCTACCGTCGTATAGCCTCTTGCACACGTAATGTTTTACTGAGTCAAGCACAATAATATAATTCGTTAATAAAGGCATTACTTACAGTTTACTTCCCAATAGGAGTGTTATAGAATATAACTAAATCAAAATATCTAGAAAATTAAGTGATGTAACATTAATGTATTCATTGTTACATTAATGTATTCATTGGATTCCTGCCTCCAAATCATAATGTTTAATACATCCAATCAAATATTTCATTTAAGATTAATAAGTGTCAGTCAAACGTTACATAAATATCGAATGAATACTATATGAAAGTCACTGTACAATATCAGTAATAGTAAGGTCTAAGGTATATGCAACCTTTTAGAGTGACTCGTTTAAGTTCGGTGTTCTGTTGACCACTGTAGGTATTATTTATGATTTAGTAATGAGAAAATAATAAAAAGTCATTTGGCTACCTAAGAGTCGTAAAGTTTGCAAAGTTTGGTTAGAAATACCTACGTATTTATTAGTAGGAAGGTTCTGGTGCTACCTTCACGGATAAAGACATTACTTTCTACTATTGCATGCAAGTGAAGTCTGTGAAGCAATAGCTTATGTTTTCTATAGACGACCTTGTAAGCTACTTACTCGGGTGTTTAGTGTTGAGTGTGCAGAATGCAGATTATATGAACCAGTATTTATAGTCAACTAAGGATGATTGTATATATTTCGGTAACACAAATTTTGGCTTCAACCGCACCGCACCTGTCAGCACTTCAAAACAGCGTGTGCTAATCTTAGAATTGTAGATCCATGCAAATTCTATTTTTATATTCTTATTTCCGTAAGGGTAATATATTTTTGTTTGCATATACTCTGTTTTTACAACAGGGAAATGTTATTTCGCAATATTTATATCAGGTAGGTATGGTGTACCTATGTATTAAGCTGCAGTTCCTATTTAGCCTGTGCTGTGACAGCCTGCTAATTCAGAGAACCTGTAATCTGTTCGTTGCAGTCAAGTCGGAGAAAGGAAATGTCAAGCACTAACAATAAATAGTGACCGGGAAAAACAGCATGTTGGAAAAAGTACATAGGGTAGTATTTAAAGCTAATAAGCTACCCGGTTACAGTTGTTGGCCGTAACCATAATACATTAAAGTAGCATATGCATATGCACATGTAATTATATCTGTAACGCTAAAGTACAGCTACTTGCACTTACCCAAACTAGAACTCATGTACAGACGGGGAGCAGAGTGCAGATTACCACTTTTGGACTGAGCCCAGAAGACGTGAGATTTATTGGTGGACGATATACCCATATACTTACTGACTCACATCCACTCATACAGACAATAGGTAAATGGGTAAACCAAGAAAGTGCCTTTTTGGCCAACCTGACAAGATTCTCATTACAGATTAAGAAAGCCTACGTATCTGCACCCGTTTCTAAATGCAGTTTATGAAACTCCATTGTTAGCCAACTTGCAGAATATTTAGACTGCTAACCATCATATTTCAGCAGTGAGCAATTGAAAAAGACAAAGATGTAAAGATAGGAGCACAAGAAAACTAGAACCGTATTGAATAGATGTGTTTAGTCTTTAGTTAGGGTCTGGTATTCGAGAATTTTAATTCAAAATATTAGATCACGGTCCAATTATGAATATGCATGCGGGGGTTCGCAATAACAACAAAGCATGTCAAAATCAATTACCTACATTAGCACGACAAGGACAAGTGCTGAAAGGTGCACATGCACAACTAGTCAAGACCTTTAGACTCTGCGCAAAAATACACATTTTTAGATTTTGATAAGTTGCAGCCGAAAATTTTTGACCCTTCACAAGGCTATGCAAGTTATATGGTTGATAAATTTCTGAGCAGACAAAAATACTCGTGTGCAATGCAACCATTACCGAAGTGGAAATAAAAATGGAAAATAATGACGCAATACATATATTCTAAAACAGTGAGCAGTACTCAGAGTAGTGCATATATGCACATGGCAGTGTTACCTAGCATTTGGAGATTACGTAAAGGTATTTCCGTCAGTTGAGTAGACACGTCACATGAAATTGAATTCGCCCGAACAATTTTCTCCATCTGTGATTTTGATCCTCTTCGTGAGCATCACTTCCAAATAATAAGCATTGCATGAAATGCAACCGGAAACTTAGAAAGGAATAGAAACGTACATTAAAGAAGCTAAGCTATGTTCAATAACAGTAACAGAAAATGTGAAGTGTGGGTTCTTATCGGGTAGAACCAATTTGAGCTGTTCATGTATTGGCCAAACCGCACCGTGACAGCATGTCGTACAAATTGATAGATTGAAAAATTGAAAAGCTTCTCAAGGCTTCCCCATAGTCGTTATAGCTCTCTTTCTCTTCAGATATTGACTCTTCTCTGTTTCACTCACTTGCATTTGAAGGAGTCAGGAAGGTAAAATGGCAAGCATTTCCTCATCCTGTGGCAATGCCTTGTCAATATTTAATCATATCAAAGGTAATACAATTATTATTAAATGAATCTCCTGCACTCCGTCTTCTCTGCTCTTTGAGTAAAGTCTTTGATCCTATTCTCATCGTATCGAATGCTGCCGCAGGTAATTCTATTCTTCCCCATTCTGTGACTATTCTCGGCGTACTAGATATTACCTGAACCACTATTATTATCTAACTTATGTACATAGTCTAGTCATTCTCTGCGAGTGTAGGCCTAGTGTGTAGGTAGTATCTGGCAGGAAACTTTAATTCGTCATAACAAAATAACAATCCATTAGTTTTTGACCTGCTGGGAAATGAATGTGAGTTTTTCCGTATTGCACTTATTATAGACTCTATATGAGCCACTTGCTTCCATGCAGTAGGTATGTACGGAGCAAAGTGAAAGGTACCTTAGATTATACCTTGACAGCAGCAAAACAGTAAACTAGTAAATGAAAGTTCATAACCGAACAGTTAACAATATCACGAAAGAGATAGGTATTACTACAAACTACAAAGTAATATCAAGTGATCGAGAGAAAAACTTTTCCTGACTCGATTATTACTAAAGAACTTTTTCAGCTAAGAAGATATAACTTTCAATGATAATAAAGCGGAAGATCATATTCCCCTAGGAGTTTATTTCACTTCGATCTTTCTGCATACATGGAATTCAATACTTGTACCTATATTCTATAAAAGGAGTATCTTTCATGACATGATTTGGATTGATCTGCATATCTCCCAGACATAAGTCCAACTATTATATCAATATTTAAGATCTATCTAAGTAGAAGCAGAGTACAGCTTGTAAACTGGATGATGAATAATGGAGCTTAGTACGAATTCACCTCGTGGCATACCTTTTCTGTACTTATAATCATATTCACATCCAGCTTTTGCCATCTCGCATTTGACCTGCTTCCTTTATTACTATTTATGAGAGTTACAATATTTGTACCATGTTCTATTCTACGTTACAGTTACAGTCCCTTACTATAGTTATACCTTATAATTATATTTTAAGTTTCAGCTAAGCCGCCTACCTTAATGGAGATTCATATTCAAAAGTCATTTGTGTATAGCAAGCGCAGCCGTTTCAATCTGATTAAAGCTTTAAGCTTTTGTTGATAGCTTAAGAGAAGATTACATTTGATGACGACGAAGATGGAGACGACTTGATCATAGTCAAAAAGTCTTTCAATGTTTATCCTCCTTCTTACTACATAAATTTTAAATTACAAATTCGTACTTTATGTCCTGCCTTCAAAATATTATGTAAGCATCTGCTAACTGTTGACAATGAATTTCTTTAGTGCTACATACTACATATCTTGCCGTGTACTGAAGGATAATATTACAGTCTATTTCCTGGTGAGGTCAAATAATACTTGTCAATCGTATCACTAAACTTAATGGAAGTCAATAACTCGATTTTTGGTAGACTAAAAGTTATAACATCTATTAAAAGGTTATGATTACAGTAGTATACCAAATTTACTAAAATACTTTTGTTACAAATTTACTAGAATTAGTTATCCAAGGTACTTTCTCCACATTGTTCTAGCTACTTTCCTGTATTACATGCAAAACTATTATTTTGCTTATGGTGTCTAAAAATTTTAAAATGGGAAGGGCACTTACGTAATTTGAAATTGAATCGTCAATTCAGTACAAAATTAAGAAAATGGCATAAATTCTTGTGAACATACATCCAATATAATCTTTGTGTTACTAAACTTTAGGAAATATATGCTACTATTAGAAGACATTAAATGAAAGTTCTCGCCTTGCATTCCAGCCACATAGTAAGGAATGTATAAATTCACGAGGCATACATATTTGCAGCACCAAAGACTACGTATAGCAAATAATTTACTCAGACGTGCTTTCTAAGGCTTACTGAATGACAGTATTGTCTCATAGATCAATTTTTATAAAGCTTCTACCTGCTACTTTTAGCGTGAGTAATGTAGCAATTACATCCATTATATTTACGAACAATATACTTGCGATTTTGCTATAATTCACTGATGACTTCCTGACGATGAGTATAATGCCGTCATATATCACAATTCTAAGGAACTGTCAGATTTTGTGAGACTCATAATAGGTAATAGTTTCTTTAGCGCTTTCACCACAAAGCATTTTAAATTACGTTTAGTAATGACATTAGATCAAAAAAGCACCTTTAGCACAATGGGAATAATAGTTTGGTCGGTGTGAATAAAAATAACCTAGACACAGGTAATGTAAGGTTGTGACATAGGTGCTTGTATTGTGTCATTGTGAAAATGTCACAGTTACATATTACATCTCCTTTTGTTGACTTATTAAATGTGTGAGAAAGAGATTTTCAGTTACAACTGGGTAATGAATGGACGGTTTAAAATACTTTTATTCAGTTTACGCAATGAAAATACAAATACTATCATTTATTACAGTTGGTCAATTCTTCAAACCAAATAAACTGCCTTTCACACATCAACTTTAATTTCCAACCTGAATTTACTAGAATATATTTTATGTTAGCTTTATAACGTTAAATTAAGCTCCTGGGTTCGATGCGTAAATAATGCTTTGATTGAATGCTGAAAACGCACGCAAGAAGTTCTTCATTATTGAAAAAGTAATTGTGTATGATGTAACAAAGCAAATGTAGCTCGATGGAACACAATATCACAATGTCAATGAATGTATTTGTACATGGCATCTATAAGTTTAATACTGTACAGGATTTACACTGATAATGCTATTTTAAAGAGTGGTTGAATGAGAAACAGTTTAAATATTGAAGGTGCTGTAATTGCATTATCTTGAGCCGATCAGTTAATGTGTGGATGTATAGGTACGGAATACAGCAGAACCTAATGTAATACTAAGGCCGACTGCAGAAAGGTGCATTATGAATGTTTTAATGTAATGAGTCTGGTGAATTGAAAAGGGAAATGCTATATATTCTGATTTCCCGTCGCGAATCGGAAAACCTGAAAAGACAATTACAGGCTGCATAAAAATGGTTATAGTAGAGTTATTGATTATTAGTGAGGGAAGAAAGGGGGCTGTCAGAGACAAGTTTGGCTTTGGCTACTCCTTAACTCGGCCATTATGTTAGCAAAACTCTTTCTATCACACATGTAGTGATAGAAAGCACTGATAATGCACTGTACTGCACGTATCAACATTACTACCAACGTACCAACACAATAAAATTCCGAAGACAAGGCAAGGCAAGTCAGTAAGCTTATTGTTATTATGTAGGTACTTACTATCTGGAGTGGAGAGGAGTTGCGTGCTCACAAGTAGTTTAAGTCTAGATATACGTACAGACACACTAAAATACCTAAACCAAAATCTATCTTTGTACAATAAGAAGAATGTCCTCCACAGGCAACTGAATAACACACGTGCACTGCGTGTGCTGTTTTCTCTAACCGTTCTAATGAATTACTACTGGTGACCAACATAAGCCATATGACATTCTCCACACACTACGTGCAAATTTATCTTCTTTTTCTCTTCAAAGTTCTTTCACAAAAGCTTACCACAAAACCGACTCACTTTTCTCCTACTCTCTTTCCCATTAAAAAACCATTTTTGTATATTATGTATATTACAGGGCCATAAAACATAAGTGATTACATTATACTATCAATCATCATCAGAACACTGCATTGGTAAATGCATTTCTGCAACTCAAATAACGTTTAGCAAGAAATCAGGTTGCCCTAGAATAGTAGGCACTTTTCAATTAGTCACCACAAATGCTCTACCAACAGTGAAGAATGTATTTGTCCTAAGAGCGAAAACCCCATACCTCAACTTCAAGTTGCATCAATCGATTAACTTTATTATCCTTCCGTTCGTACTCATTCATTTCAATTTCATTTGTATCTACCTTCAACCTTACTTCACTTCTCCGGTATTTGCGCTTCAGTGCAATTTATGTCTTGGCCATCAAACCAAAGATATATTGCAAATTGCAAACTACTGCTCATCAGATATTTTCATATCTGAGAAATATTCACAGGATTGTAAACTTTGTTACATCTACAATTAAATTAACGAATTCATAATCCCAAAATTATTTCGAGATTATCTTACAATATAAATTCCCACATGTAATAAAAATAGAAGAAAAATAGAACAAAGTAGTTTAAAAAGTGTTGGTTGATTTTTACTGGAATTTGGATGGATTTTGGCTACTAGCTCTTTGGCTATCATCACATTATATGATAACCTTGTAGCCGTATTTGTTCAATTTATGTCACTCCTGGTCCCTAATATAATGGGTGATTTGGCCCTCTATTATATGATGCAATGGTATTGCATACTTAGTGAATCAAGAGGAATAATTTTCTTTCCGTGGATCTAATTATGTCCAAAGGAATTTGTTTAATATGCTCCATTACTGTCCCACTTCGTTACTGAACCTTGTATTCCTTTGCAGAATCTGTCAACGAAGAGTATAGTGTATATCATCATTAATACTTAATCAAAACAAATATTATGGGAAATGACAATCTCAAATTGCGAGATGAAACTGGAGCTCTTCTGAGTTCCATTAGAAATAATGAAATAACTAAACATGTCTTTCATGAATCCCGTACACTTTGAAAATGCCACCTGAGGCAGAACCTAAATATGGTATTAATAATATATGATTTGAGTAGAAAAGTAATTTCAGACAGCTTCCATATAGCTGCTCCGTACTCACAAAGTAATGTTTAATAAGTAGCTTAATAGATTCCTCAGGGATGAAAATAAATCAAGCTTAATATGTTGTATTAAGCATTTGCAGAATGAGGTGATTTTAGAGCCCATCCCAACTATTAGTTTGATTTCCACTTAATGCATGTTTTACTTTAGACAGAATATGAAGTGTAAAAAATGAATGTGAGTGTTGAAAGAAATTGGCCAATTTTGTCTGAGTCTAGGTGAATTGAGTGGCTACCTGTATAAGCAGAAGAACTATAAATAGCTGCAATATATTTAAGCTAACCTTGCCTTGGTGTGGTTTGTTTGGGTTAACACTAAATGTTGATTCGACCATCGCACCATCGCATCGGGGTCTGCAGGGCTTTCAACAACTAAGGCAAAACTCTTCTCTCACTCGATACCACGATAACCATTAATTTCGATGAAGTGTATAAACTCTAATAGGAAGAAAGTACAGTTTATCCTGACTTGTCGCTCTGAATTCAATTGAGTTGAGTAAGGTTTTATGAGAACTTTAAGAGCAAGCGTTTGAGTGATCGCCAGTATACTTTGGGGCTAACACACATCATACAGTAACACATTTCGATGGGTATGCTATGCACACAAATATGCATTAATAAAGTTGACAACCCGCCTTCTTCCCCTGAGTTATATCTGGTGCACCTCCCATTTTATTGACTCAAGCACGAAATCCATTTATTTGTCTATTTTAGACTCAATAGTGTCATCTTTCTTTTAACACATAACACATAATACAGATAACTACATGGACACAATATTTATTGGTATATTTCGGTTGTACCAATCTTCCTAGTTATTCGTAATTGTTATGTAAGGACAGCATTTCCTGGTAACGCACAGTTTTTTTTTATTCATTGATACATTCATTTCTGTTCATCTACTGGTAAAATATGAATATTATAACAATAAAATATGGGAGTTATGCATTAGCTACCCAAATACCTCTTAAGTGAAAATTATTCATAAAATTTAGACAGGGAGCATTTAAATCACTATTGGATAAATAATAGTGTTGACATCACTTTTCACTGATATTCCGACAACATTGAAGTACTAAATGATAAATTGAAACTATGTAGACAGTTTTACTGTGCAAACCAGACTACCAATTTTTTACTAGACAATTGTTTGTATTGTGTAGGTGCCAATATTTTATTCTCTAGAGAAGAATTGTGACAGTGCCAATATTTATCCGTAGGCTAAAACACTTGTATACTTCTTCCTGTAATTCTCCACGATCACTTCTATTGTGCATTTATCTGAACGGACTTTATCCATAGGGAATTTGTCAATGAAACAAACCGCGTTCTTAGAAAATCTTATCGATAATGGCTACTGGCTAATGCAGCTTGGTTTATACATGTTCATTGGCAAAAACGTTTTAGAGTGCAGTTAGTAAGCATCCAGGCTAAACTTAATACTCATTTCTAGGTCAATGCGTACAGTTAAGAGGTGATACCCGATACGTTTTGCGTGTTATCCTTTGTAACTAAAAGTATCTGTTACGTCGAAGAAGGAGTAAGTGTTACTGGAAAGTAATTACTTAGTTCCTTCTCATAAACGCTAATGTAGGTACATTTGTATTTGCAATGTTACCACATTTACTAGCAGTTTGGAGGAAATGACCTTACCATTGGTTTATAAACTATTTTAAACCTACATAAATTTTCAATCAAACAAATTGTTTGCAAATTTTGTTTTGTTGATAAAATAATTTATGCCCTTATCGGCATTATCTCATTAATACGTAATACCTGTACGGATCTTTACCCTAGAGCTGAATGCTATAGTGAGTTATTGATGAAATGTAAGTTCTAAGTCTAGGAGGTTGTCCCTGTTAGAAAACAATCTATTTTTAATGTTCTTTGAAAGCGAACCTGGAGGCCAAGTCTGTGTTGGTAAATTTCACTTTGGTAATATACAGTATGCAATAGCACCTAATACATTTATAATATTGCTCGACACAAGGAAACGAGAAGAGAGCTTAAAGTTTATGTTCTTGTTAGTAGATATTTTCATTCATTGTTCTGGATAGGTTTTCCCTACGTAGAAGTAATGCACACACAACTCAATTCTAAAATTTATTCATGCTTAGTTTCTCATTTCACTCATTCTGCTCCGTTGGGACAAGGCAAGCATCCTTCATTCTTGAGTGATCATTCAACCTGAGCCAAATACAATACTATATGATATCCTTATATTGAAGTGTGCCATCCATGTGCCGTATATAGCCATACCGTTGCATCTCAAACTGATGTGAAAAATAGCAAAGAACTGCATTATCTAACGGTAAGTCTACCAGGGAACGTTGCGTATACTTATTTACCTTATTAAATACATAGAAAGTACAAAGAAGTACCGTTTACGTAGTATAAAATCTATGTTTACTACTAAGTAATAATCCCTTTGCCAAGGGAAAATTTAATAAGGTAGTGCTTTTACCCACAGTCTGACAATCAAACTTGGAAAGAAACCTCCTAGTGTATAACAGCATTTCACGATAATCAAGAAACATTAAAATCATGTATCATATTCTGGAAATTGTTTCCTTCCTAAGTTTGCCAACACGTCGTGTACAATGTAGTTCTAAAGCTTTAGTACACTCTAATTGCATAGAGAAAATTCGTCTTGGCATATTTAGATGTATTAATATATTATAGTATCATACCCATAACGAAAAGTAATATGTTTTGAAAAGCCTTTGCTGCAGTAGTTAATACTATTGTAGGGTTTTTAATAAATGGACGAAAAAAATCTGAATAGTTGGATGAAATGCGATTGGTTACATACAAAAATTAAATTCCGAAAATACTGTTTCTGCTTTCTATTTCAAAATTCCGCTTTCTTTTCATCAAAATTGTGATTGTTACAGAAAAATACAACATCTCTCCCTTCTCACATTGTAAAATTCTTACACGTAAATGTACCTTTTGGGTCCGTTGCGTTAATCAAAAATCCTACTATAATGAAGAAGTAATGTTTTACTAAAGTAAACATTTAAACGACGACAATGGCATTTCCTATTCGCTATGGGAAGTGTCTTGAGTCTATAGACTCTTCTAGACTACATGCGAATCTGTATAAGAATCCTAATAGCAAACTTTATATAGGTACATACATTCTTAATGCATACTCGCAAATGGATTTTAGTAAAAGATGATAACTGGGTTGGACGTAAGTATATTACTATACAGAATTTCAATTTGCAACACCATTTATTTCTCGGGCCTTATACGCAACTTATATTAAACGAAGCACTTTATCATGGAAATACTAAACACCACTGAAGTAGACGTACGTAGATAGAAACTTGTCTTGTGGAAGTAAACAATGTGGATGATGAGCTACGAAGCTGCACATGAATGAAGGTCGTTTGCTCTTTCCTGCATGACTAAAAGCAAAAATAGTATATAAAAAATTCAAGAGGTCACGATTGAAACAAGACATGACAGTGAATACCATAGTAGAGTTAGCAGATCATTATATTCTCCATACAAGTCCGAATTTTATGTACATATAATATGCAAATACACTACATATATACACAAGAAATGCAAATATAGGTTCATCAGACGCTTTGAATCTGAATATATGCTTTCTATTTCATATTCCATGGTCTGTAATAATAGAAGGTTAGACACACTACTTGAAAACTGAGGTAGTACAATATATTCTGGAGAAAATATGGAGAAAACTTGTTCCGCAAAAGGAAGAACTCACTGTATGATGTATACTTACGTAAACTAAAGAGGGACGAACCTAGGAGTAGACATGCATTAGTAAGAAGTAAGAACTACACAAGAGAACCCTAATATTGCTAACTAAGGCATGAATGAAAGAAGCTAAACGTAAGCTGGCTGAGAAGGAAAATGGGTCCATTTTATTAATATCTATGAAAAGAACCTTATAAAACACACAGTAAGTAGTTGAGTTCTCTGTTCACCCAGAGCGAATACGTAAAATATTCGGATGCTACTAACTTGTTCACAGTTGGACTATTGACTGGAAAAAGAAAGCCAGAGTCAGGGAGGTCTTACCTCCTAAAGTAGACTAGAGATTACTTATCGTAAGGTACGTAATGCACTTGGAAATAAAAAGAAGATTTCCTATGCCTATCTTTTCATTTCATCATGACTTTCAGAACTGAGAGCTAGAGCTGACTGAGAAGAGAAGACAAGTCGAGAAATAATACAAAAAGAACTAGTGTCTATATTATGACGGTAGTAGGCTAGTTAGGGCTTAGCTTACTTTTACTTAGCTGGCTTTTGAAAGCCGGGCAATGTGCACATTTGTATTTTCTAGATGTTGGCTGCTTGTGTATTACTTGTGCATTCATAGATGCCTGCTACATGTGTGAAAAAGAATAATGTATTTGAGAATAAAGCAGTTGCAATGGAAGGGAAGTCGACTCACCTTAGCTGTGAGTTTATCCATTCCATTCCAAGCCAAGCCACATGAATATGAACGAAAGGACGAGAAAAGTATGCATTAATGGCACTACAACCGCCTTCATACAACTTTTTTACTTGTTCATGCTCATCTTATATATCAAAACACAAGAGACTCTTTCCAGCAGTTTCTTTGCATTAGTATTATCATCACTTGAAGGTATGTTCAATCCAATGCTGCGTACAGTGTGCACTTTCTCGCTAAAAAAATTTATTCTATCTCCCTTTCCCTTTTTACATTACGCTCATGCATTCAAACCCAAGTGAATTTTTTCGCACAAAGCTCAACTTATAAGGTATTTACTACCCTCCGTGTTGTTAACTATCCTTATAAAATGGATTCTGTGTATTAACTTTGCTAAAAATAAGAATGTACAGTTTTAAGTTACATATGCAGTACTTAGGTACCAGATTTTCTTTAGAGTGTAAGTGAATATAGACGTTTAGCATAGAAAATACATAAATGTATGTATACGTACTTTACATTGTTCCTACTGTAGTAAATATAAGTTGACTTTCTCGTAACTGAATGATTGACTTAGTGAACTACTTTCCCGTTTTAGCTTTTCCTTTGCTCTTTCCTTGCTTTAGGCTTCATGAAGTGGTGGATGTCTCAAGACATCAAATCACATCAGGCTTCTACCTTTTACTTTCGCTTTGACCTGTCTACTATCTAACTGTACGGACGAGCATGAAGAGACTAGAAATAAATGAGGTGCTTCATACGGTAAGAGGCACACAGGACATAAGTAGCTAAAACGCGGATATAGGAAACAAAGCAAGCAGTTGTAAGTCTGAGATAGTCTTTATACGTTGTGTGACTCGAATTGACTTTATATTATCAAGAACCAGCCCAGAGTTTTCTCCCTACCTAAATAACTTTCTTAAGTTGTTCTACGGCACTTTCTTTCAAATTCGAAGATTAGATAAGTACTAGACTCTCGTTGGCCTTCTCTATCTCAATGCATTTTTCTTTGTTGGTTTTGCCCGTTTTACTATAGTGCTGATGTGTCTATGTATAATACATATGGACATAATAATATAAAAGAGAATTTCGATGTATATATTTACGATTATTTTGTCGTACTTCTTATAATTTAATATCATTGTTCTACTTTGGATTGAACAAAGCATACATAGTAGAGAGAACTAAACTGTAAACCTTCTTATAATGTGGTTTGGCTCTAAGATTTATTATTACGTCTGCCCTATTTTATTGATATTGACAGTGTTTGTGTTCTGCAGTGTAGTCGTGTCAGATTCAATAGAACATTTCCCCTTGTACGGATGCGCTTTGCTGTACGTGCAAATGAAGGCTCTCAAATAGTCAGTTCTGTTGAGTTCAACTTGGCGAGTCATCAGGAGCAAATTATTATGTAGTGTAAGTAGGAGAAAATGAAAAGGTTAATTGAACTAAAGAGAGTATTTGGACGGAGGTTATGCAATAAGTATAAGTGGAAGATTTAGGTACATTGCGGCTTTTGTCTGCGGTAGTCAACTTTCTATCAAGTTCCCTGGACTGCTTTCACTGTCCCATCACGAACAGTTGCAATCGTGGTGGGGCAGACAGAACCAAGAAAATCAAGATCTCAGAAAACCTGTGCTTACAACCTACCATTATACTCAAGTGTGCCTTTCCTTTTACAATCTGCGTGTGGCATTGTGGTACATGGAGTAATATTCTTGCTCAATGGAAATAACCGTGACTCTGTTGGATCTTAGCCTTGTTCGTTGTGTGATACCAAGAAAAATGGTTACATTGTATTCTACTCAGACTTCAATTCTAGGAAAGCCTATATACACAGATATTGAACCCTATGTTCACGTAAGTGTAAACACATTTTACGTAGTAAACATATAAGTAGATATATTTTCCTATGAATATTTACCTATGATTATTGTGGTTTTCGTATACTGGGAAATAAATTCCATGGAGTATATTATTACGTTGCAGCTGTGTTGCATCTATATCATTGTGTATGCTTATTTGCATTATCTGTACAAGGTTTCTTTCCAGTGTAACATTTATAAGCTGTACTACAGGGTTTCTGTACTGTTATTACAATATATATTTATTACATCACGAGATACATACCGTAGCATTAAAAATACCTATTTTTAGCCGTATGAAGAATATGAACACATTACCCTCGCTCCTTGCTCACATTATTCACATCACATAAACTATATTGTTAATATTTAAAGTTATTAAATTAGAATTCTTCCTATTGCTACTATAACTAATATTTGGTATTGTTAAAATTTTCGACTACATTCCAATTTTATTGGAACTTTATCCCATTGCATACTCACATATCATTTCAAATGGATTGTAGATCTAAAAAGTACAACTGCTCGGCTATACATTGGGTGAAGAGAGAAGCATTAAAAGTAGGTATCTGTACGTGACAAACGGAAAATGTGTTACACAGAACAGCTCTTTGTGTAGAGTTTTTAATATTTTCATCTTCTTACGAAGAACTTTAGTCTGAAGTTACTTAGAGATTCTGCTTTATCACACTCTGGTTGATACGCAAACCAAGACCTTATCTGTATATTACAACACTCTTGAGATGATGAATGGAAATGAGCTTTTCGACTTTACTCTGAAAAAGAGTGATTTAAAGTGGATCTGTCAAGGTGGTTTAATAATATTGCACGTTGGATGACTTTTGAGAAGCTAGAAATCCTATAAGTATGGATGTGATTTCCAGGAATGAAAATCATTTCCATTAATGCAGCTTTGTGCACTCTAGAGACTATAAAGTAGAGAATCCTTAAAGTAATAATTATTGCAGCTGAGCATAAAGTAAGATATAATATGCAGTAGAGTATTAGTCAGCGTATTTATTAAATATCGGATAGATATTTACTGGGAACGCTTTGTAACTCTGTCTGTCCGGTCATCCGTGTACTATAATTTTGCCGCTTCACTCCTTGAGATATTTCGTTGATAATCCTATGATAAAAATCGTTGATGAAATTATGATGATCCTATGATCAAAATTATGATGATCCTATGATCAAAATATGATGATCCTATGATCAAAATTATGATGATCCTATGATCAAAATTATGATGATCCTATGATCAAAATTATGATGATCCTATGATCAAAATTATGATGATCCTATGATCAAAATTATGATGATCCTATGATCAAAATATGACGATCCTGTGATCAAAATATGACGATCCTATGATCAAAATATGACGATCCTATGATCAAAATATGGTGATCCTATGATCAAAATATGATGATCCTATGATCAAAATATGATGATCAAAATATGGTGATCTGATGAACAAAATATTATTGAGTCGATATTTGAGTTCATCCGTTTTGCTGTGATTTATTTATATTCTAAGTGATATCCTTTCACTGAAGCCTATGAATGGAGGTGTCAAATGGAAAGTTTACTTTCACTCATAATAACTATAATATACGAATACTCTCACAATACTACAGTGATTGCAGATTATGGACTGATTTACAGTTTGGCTTATGAACTTGTATAAATATATTCATTTCATTATTACATGAGTAGCATGTTTGTGTAGTTTCATAAATAATAAGGGAAGGTTCGTGTTAGCAAATATACGTGCCCCCATTTCATATTCATACTTCTCAGTTATGGAGTGTAAGTTTAGTGTGCAATTAATACTAGGCTGTACTTAGAGGAAATATAAAGCACTTACCTATTTATGTGTTTCATGCGTATATTGCAGAGTTTAACTTTCGGTTCATTATATCTGTACTTTCACCCGACGGAATTATTTAGAGCATATCATGTTCACTCGCCGAATCCAATTTAATACGTCAGAGCATCAAAGATAATCTGAAATAAAATAGGAACTATTGAAGTTGAGTTGTAATAAGGAATTTTACGCGCTGTTGCCTTTCTCCTACCAATGGTATAGTGTTCGCTGTGGAATGCTAAACTATTCATAAGTTTATCTATAGGCTTAAGCACCATAAATCTACGCACGTATAATTAATAGGAGTTACTCTTTATATGTGAAGTTTTATATAATTAAATTAGTAATTCAATGCGATTTAGTGATTATTGTGAGATATACGAATTTGCTAAATCATATTTCTTTTGATAAAGAAGACACACTCATATATTTTATTTCAATGCGATCACTCTGAAGGCTGATGAAATGGAGAAATAAAAATGAATGCTTTTAAGGAAAGAAAAATTGTTATGTAAAACGAGAGAAGGAAGAACCTTGAGACTTGGAAATTCACAAGTGAAACACTCTATGCTATGCACAAGGCCACGGATGAACACAAAAAACAAGCTAACTAAGTAATGTTAAGTAACAATACGGAAAGGAATGCTATATTTGATAATGAAATGGAAATCTCAAAGCTGACATAAATTTTCGTGGTTTCCAACTTATTCTCAGTTTAGTTCTGGCTCGACTTGGGTTTGAGCAGCTTAATGCTAATGCATTAGAAACATCTCTTTTGGCTTTTCCTGCATAGCTATGTTTTATACTTAAGTAGTGCTCATTTCAATTTAGCCAGACAAATGATGCCAGAACATAATGAACTTGAGAGTTTTCTACTATTTGTTACTGCTGTAATAGGGGAAATGAACTTGGGGAGTGGAATTGATAGTTGTTCTCATTTTGAGCTGGATAAGCCACAAATTCTGGCTAAAAGGCTATTATTTTTATCCCGTTTATTGCCCACGGGTTCTGATGATTTGATTGCCTTTAGCTATTTGATCAATTACTGTGCTGCAGTGTAGTATGCAGCTCATTCATGAAAATATAAAGACGTATTTTATTCGGTACACATTGTAAAAGGAAAGAATACTAATATTGCCCTTTGCCGTTACTCAGTGTGGTGTTTATGTGCACAAGACGGAGTGAGTCGATTCCAATTGTCTCAAAGTGCATATCTGTAATTCTATGATATTTTACATGTCTAACATTGGGAATTTACGGCTGTGCATTATTGCGTTGTCCATGGTTTGTAGTTTGTATGCACCATGAAAAACTATGAAAGCTTTAGGTTCATTCATAAAACAGAATTCCTCTGTGAGTATGCATGTATCAGTAGGAAGGGAGCACGAAACTATAAAATGTTCACTGCTCCTTCAGTCAACCAAAGAGCATGTCAAAGTGAACCGTTGTATGTGCATAAAAACAACAAAAGTGAATTTAGCTTACTAAATGAAAGTTTACATTTCAGGTACTTACACATAAACAAAATGCATCAGCATGTCGGTTCTGTGACACATCATGGCAATGTCTGTAAATCTTTAGTATTTATTCTGTTACTCTAGAAAATTCTTGGTTCAATACTAAACTCGGAAAATTTCCTAGTTTTTGGCAATACACATTAAAGAGACTATGAAAAAGTATGTACTTGTCCATAACATGGAAGATTACGGCAGTAAAACTTATTTCAGTTGACTAGAAATAAACAGATAAAGTAAAAGTAGTAAATAGGATGTTCACTTGAGTTAGTCTTCAAAGTTACTTGTTTATAGTACTCTCTTGGCTACTGTTTTCGTTTCCTAAAAATTATACGAACCCCCAACCTTGTCGTGATATTAGCCATTCTCACTTTACGCTACAGAACAGATGAGCAGACTATATGCATGTCTAGGTCCACGCTACTATTGGTATTTACTGGTTGTTATGTTAGTAATAGTGCACATGGTGGAAGAACATGAAAGTTGGATGCTGAAGCTCTTTACTACGTTTCTCTTTAAATAAATAACACAATGAACTTTTAGTTCAAGTTACTTGGTTAAGAGAAGTGACTTTTACCTGCAGTTCACAGTTCAGTGTTTTTTGGAAAGCCCTAACTAAATAATTCTGTGTAATACATACATACCAGGAAAATGTCTTTAAAATCGATCTTCTAAATTTAGAGGCAGTCATGCCAGTTGAACCCTTCGCTTAAATAAGAGATCCAAAAGAGCTTACATGCTTATGTAGCATGTAGAAAAGATATTATAACCTACGCAATTACTTTGGCATGGAGAAAGTAACAACGTATCTGCTACATTCTATCTTTCTTTGTTATATGTGCAAACCAATACTTGCAAGTTACAGCATCAGTTAATAGAACCTACATTAAATATCCAATTGAATCGACTATAGTGTAGTCTACCAAGAATATTGCATTTCAGCTGCATTATTTTTGAGTGCGTAATAAATTTCCTAAGAGAATGCACTTTGCTATCCCTATGTCGTTGTGCTGTTTTGGAAAACATTCACAAAACTAAGGCATTCATCCAAAAAACAAACAAAGTGGAGAAAGCTTTACAAGATAAACAGAAAACGATGGCAAAAACATATCAAGAGCAATCCGACTCTGCTGTGACACAACAAAACAAACTACTGCGTTCTATTCAATTGACCACAAACTCACAGTAATTGCAATTTCTTTCCAGTTGTGAAAAGGAAGTGAAAAAGAGAAAATGTTTTGATGTCAATAAACTATATTGTAAACTCATTGTTGCAACCGTGAGTTCAATTCAAGAATAAACTCAATAACAAACACAGTCTCAAAGTCAAGATTCTAGATTTACGATGCGGAGCTTGGAGTATAATAGCTTTCTTTAAATTCACATAAAAGTTTCCAAACTGAAATCTATCCAAATAAAACAAATAGTGGAAACAGAGAACTCAGCTCGGCACAGGGAAATGAATGAGTGAACAAGTCCCTATTTAATTCCGCTAACGACCATTCATCTTTAGTCAGGTGATTTCCGTTGATAATTAGAAAAGCACTCTGTAACTTTCACACTAGTCCCATTATGTACACAAAGTCTAGTACAAAACAGTTTTGGCTTTTGCACAACCCGACTTTTTAAAGGGAATGAGGTGAGTATAGGTACTATATATTGGTCTGAGTAATGACATTCGCTTATGTTGAGTTTTCTCCATAGGATACTCTACTGCTCAGTCAGTTCAATTTGACATTCACACAGAGTCATTGAATTGGTTCGCCTCCAGGCCTGTTCAAACATTGCAAACTGTTATTCTATTGTAAGCGAAGACTACTTTCATCTTCATACTCAACATCATTGTTAGCCTTGTCACATCAATTCCCTTTACGGCTCATGGCTGAAATGAATGAAATGGATGGATTTTCCTTCATACTTACTTCATACTCACTCCGAAGACTATTACACCAGAAATGATGAATGTTTCTAAGTTCTTCAACTTTCCAAGATCTTGTACGTGCAGCCTACAATGTCTTTGCAGACGGTGTATATTATGCGTACAGTGTACATACAACTAACATTTACTTTCCTTTAATACAATAACGGTCTATCTACATTGCTCAAGTCAGGTCAGAGCCTGAAGAACAGAAGAGACTTTTTATTTTCCTACTAATGCATTTTCCCTTTCATTGAATCCTTTAGCTACAAATGATGTCTTTCTTCTCTGGTCACAACAAAGCAAGCATACCAACACCAGCATACGATTAGATTTAGAAAAACTGGTTTTGAGTGTTGTGATTGTGGTGGACGTGGGTTATTTTGTATTTTAGTCCAATTTATGATACACTGCCCTTGTGAAATAAAAATGTAGAACACGAGCAAATAAAGTTTCGGTATAGATAGAGTGCATAAAAGTTTGTGTAGATAGGGATTGATATTTAGACAAGCTGCTTACATTTAGCGTAATAGCTTCGTAACTACTAAGCCTTATGCCATTCGGACACGATTTTTATTTCTATACTTCTCCAAGGTTCCTGGTTCAGTTGAGCTGAACATGAACTTTCTTTGATGCTCACTCATATGGACATGTGAAGTATGATTTGATGTGTGTCCATAGGTAGTCTTATTATTGGTCTATTGAGTTTGTGGAGTCGTGCATAGCGTTTGGACACTAAATATCACTACTCCACACACTTAATATAATAGGCTAACGATTAAAATATTCACTGGCCAATCTACTAAGAGGTCTAATCGTAAGCGGAGCAACTTATTGCTAGTTTGTACTGTGCTGCAGTATTGTAGCACCTACTTATAGTATGGAAAGTAATAATAATGTTATGTTGGACAGTATTATTCGATTTACATATAATATATGCATTACAAAAATACATTATCATACTACGTATACGTTTGTATGTTACCAATGCAATACTACATTGTACATACTTAGTGAATTATCTGGCATTAGTGACTGTCGCATGTAGCTTTAATATTGCATTACATTTTGTATCGTAAGTAGTAGTGTATAATGTAGGTAGCTATTTACTTGGCAAGGAATATCGCATGGAAAGAAAGCTAGAGTAGGAAAATCTATGTATATTGTATACTTGTAGTTTTCTTGGATTCAAATTGTTCGTTGCTACTAGCTTAACTTACTCGCAATCAGTGTCTCTGTGGTATATTGTACATATGGGGAATACAGACAAGTACCTAAGCCGCTCTAGCTGTGAATAAACAGACTGTAAAAAATATTTGCTTGTCTTTTGCTGCAGCGATAAGTACCTTTTCTATCCTCCTAGTATTTTCATGGACAGCTGGACAGAAAAAGCTTCTAGGCTTTTGCTCTTCCTGTTAGCATATTTGTATTTCCAGAAATTGCAGATTTCTCGAATTTTCTTTTTCCATTCTAAGGATGATTCTTCCATTGGCAAACCAAATTAGAGCATCACGATAGGGAAAACGAAATTTAGACATTCGACACCGCAATGCTGTTTGGAAACCATAGCTAAGCAATGCATAGCGAACTCTTTTCTGAATAGTTTTATGTACCCGTATATTGTGTTTGTATAACTGCATTATTTACTTTTTATTTTGTATAGAAATACTACTTCCATACTAGCACCGATACAGAACAGATGGAAAGTATTTATACAAACATTTACTCCTTAAGAGCTGCTTTTTAATGGATTCAACGGAGGCATTAAAATTTTCTGAATGGTTGAGAGAAACTTTATACTATAATCTGACGATATGGTGCTTTTCTTTCACGAGTCGTGCCCACGACAGTTACTTTTATCAGATTAACAAAATTTGTCTCTGACTTGTACAGAATTTCTAACCGAAGAAGCTTTATATTGGTATAGCGAATCTTTAATCTGGTTAGCAAACATCTTTCAAGATAAACAGTATTATGCAAGAAACTAACTTTTAAAGTAATGAATGTTTTAATGCATGTAGAGAGTAGGAAGTAATAGTCGAAAAATAAAGCATTTATCTCCTTGGAAGATTCACTTGTAATTATCTCTTAGGTCTAGGTGTGTGTAAAAGCAAGAATATAAAATATAATGTCAAGTACAATTTCTGAAATGGTAACACTAATGTTTTTGAGGCTTGCAGTGAAAATATATTTAGGAAATAAAGATGGTCCATAAGCTTTCTCGTAAACTTGGAAGAATGTATTTAGTACACACTGCAGTTCTTTGAACCCTGCTCAATTTTATCATCAACTCATTGTTTGTCTTTGAATCTGTCCTCTGCGTATTAAACTTTCTCAATTTTATTAGCGAATCATACAAAGCGCAAGAAATGACAATGCAGGAAACTGAGACTAAATTCTCCATAGTAAAAATACTTTTATCACTAACAATTCAAAATGATTCTTGGCACCATCGTCAATTCTCTGTCACTGATAGTCGAGTACATTACACTGGGAAAAGTTTCTCAGTTTTACTGAGCCATTTCCGCCCCATTATAATTACTCGCTACTAAGAGTTAAGGTAAAGGAGAGATGATCTAGGATTACATTTTTAAGTGTCTAAGCAAATTTTTTCTAGTGCATGGGAAGGGGAATTCAGATTCGTTATCTTCATCCCAAAAAGATTCTCAAAATATTGCTAGAATGACATCACTTGACGAATATTTAGTTTTTCTGCAACAAGGAATTGGATGAGTCTGTCTGAAATTGGAATTTCTTCGAACAAAACTGAAATGCAATGCATGTGATGTGCAGATATAGAAACTCAATTGTTATCGTTAGCACCAGAGATTTAACTATGAGTAATTCCGTAAATATGCGTCGCTAATGAAGAAAGCACTCATAAGCTGGGTTCTCTATTTTTGTCCCCGCAGGATTAATATCTTTTTTCCAGACTTGAATTTTTCTACTGACATCAAGAGTAGCATGTAAGCCAAGAATACAGGAGCCAAATTATACGCAGTAGAATAAGAATTTACGCTGCGTAATTATAAAATTGGACAGGATCTCGCATATCACCCTTAAAACAATTTAGAAAGTAAGTTTCTTGAAAAGTATAGAGATAGATAGTGGTAAGTTTATTACTATGCCATGGCACGGTTTTGTCCCACAGCCATCTGAAAATATATTTACGAAAAAGCACTGTGGGCATTAATGAATGGATACTCTTCGGGTTTCATTTCATTTCTATCTAGAAACTACATTTTATCTAGTGTCCTTTGTGTGTCGTTTTTGGCCAGCGTTCCAGAATATACAAGAGCAGAAGCTGATAATGAAATGCTGCATAGATGTTGCATATTATAATAGTGTTCCACACTAACCCAACCAGTGAAATTATCCGGAGGCAAATCAACAGTGTAAATTCAGGTCAGCAGTGACTAGTATTTCGTTTGATTTGATACAGTAGTGACTAAATTCTAAATGTAAATGGTTAAACGAGCTGAGGAATTAAAGTGAACTAGTACGTATTTAATCATCTAATTTACTTACCTCGTGTCGTTGCCTTGTATAAGAAGTTACATTTGCACTGCAATTTCTAAATGAGCCGTGGTTAGGTATGCCTTATATGCATCACATATATTTATTCTCTCGGTGCACGAATATTCTCGACTGTTTGTATTATACTTTTGGCTCTGACTCTGACTGAACTAGCACTACATGGTTAATTCACAGATTTCTAATTGTGGACTGGTGTTTATACATTTTACCACCGCAACTGAACAGACATTCGATGACCTACTGGTGAAATTCGCTATAAACTTGTCGTTTTCATCATAACAACCGAAGCCTGGAGGAAAATAGTGTAAATCAGTCCATGCACGACTTAATTTTCAGTAGTAATAGCAGTAGTATAATTAAAGAGACACGGAGAGTTGCCAGAGAAAATCTTATTTTATTACTGCCGACAGACGCCAATTCCTAAGCTTCTATGTCTCTTTTTCTTCTTCCTCGGTTTTTTACAATGCACAATTACGTTCAAAGTTTCTGCAATGAGATTCTGAGATGAGACCACGTAACTATGTAACTCACGTTCCCCTAACTATGTCAATTTGTCAATTACACTGTTATTGTCTTTTCAGTTAGTCAGAGAAAATCACATTTTCAATTTTAGCCACCACTAAACAAGACAAGGTACTGGAAAATCACTTTTCTGTGGACTGTGCAGGTACAAACCTAATATTTTAGGAAAACTCAAATTTCTAAAAACATAGCATAACTTTCACAGTTAAATTTCAGTAGACGTTTTCGTTTTTCTAATATATTTCTGAGGGTAGTAAAAGGAATGTTTTCAGGTCAAATACAGCGTTTCCGATGGACACTTATTTTTACAACTTGTGTGCAATTAATACAATTACATAAAATCTATAGGAAATAGCTTTTTGTCTTTTCCGATTTGAAAATTTGCGATTTTCAATAATTGTTTATCTGGAGTAAATTGAAAATCTGAGTTGATGAGTTGGTGGCTCATGAAATTTTCATCTCACTCTTCACTTGGTGGTTGGTTTGCTGTGTATGTGATGACTCTGTGGAGAAGACGAGAAGAGAAGCACATGGTGGTGATTTAGATGAACAGGAGGCCCGGTAAGGTTGATGACGTACTGAAGACTAAAACACGGAGCTTCTCTCGTAAGAACCCACTGACTCAGCCCCTGAGAAACGAAGCAAACCGAATTCGGGGCTTGCATTGCAGTTCCGTTGCTCTTCGGTTTGGATTCTTTACTTTGGCTGTATGTATGTGTTCATGTTCATACACAGAAAGAACAACCAAACCAGCGAAGGAGGATTGGATTACTTACTGGAGGTTACCTATATATGTGTACATTAAATACGATGATGTACGTAGCCAGGTACCTATTTAATTTAAGGTATGCACGCATAGTACATAGTGTCCTCACTCAAAAGTATTTCCAAGTCGTAACTTACTCTCTCTGTGTCTACAGTAGTAACTACAATTTTTACCTTTCACCACCTTCTTACGACTTACAGGACCTTCTCTTTAGTTTTACTGTGCGTTCACTTCACAAGTAAAGTTGTTAAGGTTCGCGAATTTAATGCTAACTGTAATACAGACGCAACTTTTTCCAAACTTCTACTACTATTCTTACTACCAGATGTCTACCGACGACTTACGGACTATTTCTACCCCATTTCTCTGTACACATTGACTTTGATGACGCTTTCGTGTTGCATTCAAGAATTTATTGTGTGCTGCAGGTTTGAATTTAACTACCCACGTATGTACTCACTGCCCCATTGTTCTAAATCCTTATCAAGGCCTGATTATGACTTGAATAAATAATCCTGCTTTACTATCATCCCTTTCCCATATGAATGCACTTGTAAGTCCATGTCAAAAGTAAGTAATGAGTTGGTAATGCTCTCAAATTGAACATACGTACGAACTATGCCACTAATTAAACTACTGCATATGAACCTTAGTAGAGTTCACGAAACAATTTCTGTGATATGATATTATCTGAGTCATAAGTTAAATGAACAGAATGCGTTTTTACTAAAATAGGGACGAAGGGTAATGAGAAAGGTGTCATTTTGAAAATCTGTATTGCAAACAAATATAGGTATGGATGGATATGTACTGCAATATTATTACTATCACGTAGGAAATTGGTAAAATGCTGTAGAAAAGTATGGCCGCCCCCAATTACAAAATATCACTCTCCATTCAGTTTCTCCAAGACTTTAGTTACTTTATTTGTGATATGAGGAGGTTTCTCCCGTTTACCATTTGCAAAATGCTTGGAAAATAAGTGCCAATAGTTCATACTTTATGTACAATCGTAGAAATAAAAAAGTCCCATTACATTAATGCAGTGAATAACTTTTTGCCATTGCACACCATAGAAGACGGAAAAATTTTAATCCTTCTATATTACTGAGATGAGCTGTTCATGTTTATACATCGGCGTACGTTCGTGGAATAAGGTAACTTCACAAGATGAAGCAAGTATCTGAATTATGTATATATGTGAATGTTTGCAATGTCGGCTATTACTCCCCAGCTCATCATTTTGCGTGTTAGCATATGGTAATTGGCAGTGCTCGCGTTGCATTACTTTCCTAGTTTGCTGCCGTATGGATAACTACTAACATACCTAACCCCATGCAATGCCATTCGAGGCAACTCTAACTAAGTGAATGCGCAGCTGGCAAAAAATTTAACCAGCCCAAGAGAATTACACTCACTCTCTACATTCAGCAATGAGATCAGCATGTCGTGTTTCTTTGCTTTTCTCGTCATTTCAAATGAAAGGTAACGAAAGTTACTACAATAAAGTAGTACAACAACACATACAGATATGTAGTTTCATGTTCTACATATAAACTTACGATTAGTATTGTTGCTTTGTTACACACACTACACTTGTACATAGTAAACCAAAGTAGACGGAGTAATATTTCACGAAAACCTTCCATGCAACTTTAACAAATCTCTACTTGTTAGTTAACTATAATATTATGCTTTTTCCGTGAGTCACGAGAAAATTATTACAATTTACCATCATTGTTTTATTTAAACTAACCCTTGGCATGGCAGACATAGTTCTGTAAATATTATGTAGACAATACCAAAGTGTGCTCTTTATGCATTCTAGCATATTGTTAGATATCATGGAAAGTTTCCAATTAAAGTTAGAAAATGCTTCCTGATTCCCAATAATGCACTATTGTTCGTCTATTTTGCAATTTCGTAGGGTTTGATACAATTAATTGTGGTTAACACCCACTACACTACTATTCATGCAAAATTGTGCAACTCTAATTTAAAAATAATCAATTGACGAAGAGAACATGCTCATTTTGCTCATGCATATTTATACACAGAATTATTTGCATCACACAAATCACACTGCATTCTATACTGATGCAGTGATGCGAAAGAATGTATGGTAGCATCTTTAGTGGTGCAGTGAGTAGTGGCTAATAGATTGTTGACATTTGTTGAAATTAACTTTCACCTCAGATTCGCTACACCCTATCCTATTAATGAGATGTTGGGACATACCTATGTAACCCAGTCGGCGTTTCGGATACAAAGTTAACAATGTGGAAAGGGAATAATAGAAGACTCTCAAGATGAAAGACAACATATAGAGTTGTATACAAGATGCTAATCAAGGCTTGAGTATTCAAGCAGCCATTACAAAAGAGACTCCTCTGACATTGCCTCTCAGCCGTGACATCGCTTCCTAGACAACTTAGAAGTTAGGATGACACGTTGACGTAATCGTGACTACAGAAGAAAGCAGCTCCAAGATTTGGCTTCTGTCTGTACTGTTGTTAATACCTATGAATAATAAGAATTGTATCGATCACAGAATAATACTGGTCTTTTTTATCCGTTCTCCGAACGGGGGAATAACAATAATTAGCATTCCGAAAAGGCTAGGCCATAATTAGCAGTTAGAAAAGCTATAAATAACCATAATTAGCGTTTAGAAAATTTTGAAATAACTCTGGGAGAAAAAGAAGACATTCATTTCGTAATTAGTGCAATCATAGAATATCAATTGAATCCGACTTATGGCATAAAAATTTAGATATAAAGAATTCCTTCACGTTCCATCTGATTCCACCTCGTTCTCGTTCCATATTAGTCCACGTCATTCCATCTGATTCCACCTCGTTTCAATAGGGTCAATTTTATTATACGAATTGCATAACTTGTCTGTAAAATGAATTTTGCTACCTTAAAACAGAATAGACTCCTCCTGTCTAATCACGACAGGAGGAGCATAAGTAGAACCCGCGAAAATAGGCCAATCAACTCAATTGTAAAGGCCTTCAAGAATATAGAATATTTGATTTGTGCTATTAGATTACGATAGGTGAAGCTGTGATCTGATACTAGTAAGATAATGTGATGTAAATGTCAAAAGTCTCTACTCCACCGACTGCATTATATCCAAGAAAATAACAATCGAATCTTGGATGGCATATTCTCTCTGTTCAGCCTAGTATTACGACTCTACATAAAATTGTCACTGCCAAAATAAAGTAGAAAGATCTCAATTCAACTACAAATATCGTCCAACTATAATATCAGTTTCTTCAGGACTTCCAGTGCCTTCTTTACAAATATTGTCAACTCTTAACATAGAATCTGATAGATATGCGTACGGGAAGTCTCATGCAACTTTCTGTGAGGTAACTGACATGTTACCAAAACTTTTCCCCACTTTAGCTAGGTGCTATGTTTCAAATATTATCACTTGGTGGCTATTTAGGGAGCAAATGACGCAAATGAAATATGATCTAAGCCCAAGGAAAGTCTAATGAGCATGCTATTCTCAGTATTGTAGTTTACCTGTCGGCGTTGGTAAAAGGAAAATGCACAACAGTCTCAACAAATGATATGTATTTTGACTATAAATAACTTTTATATAAAATGTGGCCATATTTTATGTAAGTCTTGTCTAGACTACAGTGATATGTGATACCTACTCATCGTTAATTAGATAATTTATGCTTTGCATAACATACAATATAGTTACGAAACACGTTACTAACTTCGAAGTTTCAGCAAGTCTCTCTGTTATGAACTTTCACTCTATAAGAATGAAAATACAGAAACTGAATTAATATACCGAAATTATATTGTCTAAGATGTTAGGCACTATAATCACGAAAATTCACTATAGAAGTCAGTGTAATAAGAAAATTAAGAAAATGTATGAGATTATAAGAAGGGTTTGACAGTTTTGAAATATATTTCGTATCAACGTAGTGATGTCAATGTGTCAGCTAATTCTTTGAATCAATGGCACATTACGTAGTAAGTATCGCCATAATATTAACTATTTCCTGATAAAGCTGCTCAATAAGCATTCACATGACATGTGCGATCAAGAGAAAGTTCTTTACATTCGGAATTACGATACAAGAAAAGAAATAACTGCACAAAGCCAAGTCTCAAATTCATTACTAACGCATTACACACGGCTCATTCCACTCAGGTAAATCAAATAAGGTCTATTGTGTCGCAATGAGAACTTTTAAAGATGTCACGCACCGATGGCTCGGTTACACGAAATTGAATTGAGTCTGCTTTGTTCCTTTAGTTTGGAACATCTGGCATGTTAACAAGTAAGAGCGAAATTCTTTTAATTAAAATAATGATAACAAAACAAAGTGCTTAATTATCAAACTCATTAGGTAAGAGTAAATATGCATGCCGAAATCGTTTAACTAAATAATGATTTAGTAAAAACTTGTATTCTGGGAATTTGCTGTTTTCATAAGTTGCATGTCAACGAAACATGATATCCTTTTATAGCAATCACAATTGAACCTACTAATTTCAATATGAAATCAAAATTTCATTTTTTGAATTGCATACGGATGATAAGTAACGCTACGTTGCGATTCGCCAATAACTGAATCACATTACCAATTCCCTTTACCTATACATAAGCCTGAGTCATGTTCGAGAAACAACAATGATATTTCTAAGGTTCTTCTTCGCTTCTAAGTTTAGTAGGGTATAAATCTGGGGATACCTTTAACTTATGTAATCCTTACAAGTATAGCTTACTTTTGAATACAATGTATGGCAAAATATTTGATATGGTTAGAGTATTGGGAAATAAGTATGTGACGTAGGTTTCGATGCTGTCAGTTTTGGTAGATTGAAGATTTACATGGTTGAAAGTGACATTAATTTCTCATGGTTGATAATTATTTCAGACTGACGGGAGAACGCACAATGCAAAAATAGAAACTACCCCAGGAGGTGTCGGAAGGAATATGGCAGAGGCCTTGGGCAAGTTGGGTCACAGCCCAATACTAATTTCCGCTGTGGGTGATGACCTTTTCGGGAGAGAAGTCTTAAGACAGTTGGAGCTCTCAGGCATGGTAATGTACCTTTAATCCCCCATGTTCCTACTCCTATTCTAGAAATCTATAGCATATCAAATGTTGTTTGGAGTGAACTGTCACTGTATAAGATAGAATGTAGAATGAGAATAGTTCTTCATAATTCAAAGCAAGGAACATAAATCATTCCTTCTTCCCGCAACATGAATATCTGCTGTAAAAGTATTTGTCGCAATGCAATGGTCGAATAAAAACTGCATCTAAATGGTGAAGCAGCCCCGGATTTGCAATCCCATTTTCTTCCTATGCCATGTCAGTTTATGAAGAGTCCCAGTTGGAAATAAAATATACTTGACAAAACAAATTGCTACAAAGCTTTTGCTGGAACTCTGCTTTTTCAAGAGTTGTAAAAGTATGTGGTGAAAGTACTTGGGTATTATATTCAACTACCAGCACAGCGCATGCAACTTGCAATGATATAAGTGGGAATTAATAATAAAACAAAGTGAAGATCCTGGCTCGTAATACCATAGGTAAAAGCTTAATGGGGATTGTATTAATTTCTAATTCTAAATGCGTAGGAAATCTGAATAAGTTGTTAATTTACGGATTATATTACATTACAAACACTTATGAGATGAAGAGCACCTTTTAAAGATTTAGTTGCCAGTTCATGCGAATCATTTGTCATTGAAGGATACATCATTTTCAGCACTCAAAATGGCAATAATAGATAGTTTACTAGACAAAGGGAAAATAATTGAATTGATGAGTGCACAATCAAGCAAAGTAATTGTAACGGAAAACGGAATGTAATAACACAAATTAGTACGTACTTAATAAGCAAATCACTTGAAAAATACTGCAAACCCACTTTTCGTGGTGCAATTGAGATTTCCAACTCAGGGGAAGAATATATGAAATTATGAAGTACGCAAGAGGTGTTTCACCTCAGCTGGGCATTATGAACAAAATAAGGGTTGTGTTTGCATGATACTTTGGGAGCCTAGAGTGCCCTAACATCATGATTGTAATATTATCACTTTATAAGGACTCTATCTGTATGAAAACCGTATTTTACCAAACTTTGAGTACCTTCAGCCGGCATGGCTCGATACCCGTAGGTGAAAGGACTCAAACTACTAAAGTTCTCTTCTATAGAAGAAATCTGATAAAACCACAGAAATCGAGAGTTTAGCCTGTTTAACTGGATTCTACTACCTAGAAAAAGTTGAGGTTACAGTCGTTTTCTGCACTTTTTTGCACGCTGTGAGAAATAGAAACTTTGTCATCTGACGCTGTAAGATGTTTGTTTATGTACTCATATCGGTGACAGAACCGTAAAGGTATACTTACTTTTTCGACTATGTTCCCCAAAATGTCATAAAGCTTTCGTTTTGACGAACGTAGTCATAATTAGTAAAACTTGTAATAAATCATTTGCTTATTATACTCAGATGACGGGAATGTTTGTAAAAATGTTGGAAAGATATTTACTCGATAGTTTATTTGAACATGATGTAAAAAGTTCATCGATAGAGAACATTTACTCCTACATATATGCAAGATTGTGCAACCGAAAGTTAGAGGAGGACGACCTATCCGTCCTAATGGCAAAGGTGAGATAGGGCTGAGTGCGGTAACAAAATAAAGAGCAATAATAATAAAAATAAAATGGAAGCTGGCTAAAAATAAATGGTTTAATCGATTGCTCCGCTCTTTTCTCATGCTACCTTCTTTTTTTGATCATTATTTCCCCCGAGTTCAGCTTGAACTGTATTGTGTGGAGTGAGGAGCTTATCGTGTCGTACGTAAGGTTAGATGCTTCGTGTGATCGTATGTTGTTAGTCAATGGTTGTATAATAATGTTTTGTTGTGTACTGCTCTTCTTCCTTCACTTCTCTAATGCATGTACATACATTCGTACCATATATAATCACAGGGATTTAGCAAAATTATACAATTCTAAGCATGTCTAAGAATTTGAGACAATTAATATTGATAACTCAAGTTCCTTTTTAATTTCCTAAACTCAATATGTATTCGTGATAAATGTTGAGCTAACTGACTCATAAAATACCAGGTAATATTTATCTACTCTAGTATGCTTTCTGCTTCCATAAATTTATTTGGAATAATTTTTAAGATGCTTACTAATCGCTAACTATGACTACTAACTTGGTTTGGACAGTACTCAGTTGTAATTTGTTTTACAGAGTTGCTAAAAATTGACCTGCCTAAATTATGTGGAGAAGTTTGGTAAGATGTTAATTTAGCGAAAAGCCTGTAACACAATATGTATATGTATGTAAGCGCCTGTAGAAAGTAGATTCAAAGGTAGTAATAAAAGCTAAGAAGAGTAAAAGGCTGAAAGCTGATATGTAAGCTGGAAGTGACTGAATGAGTTGCACTGATGTGAGTTGAGTTGTTGGGAATAAAATAGGATTCCAGCGGAGTTTTCACATCGAGTCACAACCCTACAGCTATTTACTCTGCTGTGTTGAACCACAAAGGGGAATGTATATTCGGTCTTGGTGACATGACGGTGCACTCTGAGCTCACGCCTAGCACAATCCTTCAGAAACAGCATCATCATTACCATCACATTCGTTCTGCTCCCATTGTTGTCCTAGATGGAAATATTCCAGTTGAGACGATGGCCAAAGTCTTGGAAATATGTATGCAGAACAAAGTACCAGGTCCGCTCTCTTTATCCAACTCATTTACTACTAATAATGATTTGAATTATAATATAATTAATAATTATAATGATGTCATCCTAACGCTGTACTAGAGTGCAGTATGGTTTTGTCGTTTATAAACGTGTTTCATGTATTTCCACATGAAAATAAGCTATGTAGAGAGTAGAGGGTTTTAGATTAAAATCGCTCCGACTCGTGTTTTCTGAACACGAAATATGTAGAGAAGTCTTCAGTGTTCAGGAAGTATTTGGAGCACAGCAGGCTTTACTGACTCCCGGTTAGAATTTATAAAGGATTTACTACCGTAATATAAGAGTGAACATAATATATGGAAACTGTACTGCACTGCACATAGGCATAAATAGTGTAATAAAGTTTCTCATCTGTAGAATTTTAATCATATTATTTCAATAACGTTAATTAGAGAAGCCACAAACCGTTAGAGCAGTGTTAAATATGATCCAACACTTTTAGTACTCATCATGACTTCACGACTGTTGAGGAAGCGATTTCAACTGGAGAATTAAAGGGAGAGTGGCAGACGGAAATTATACATAATGTTCCACCTACTTCACAGCAGTATTTACTATACAGACATTATTACTTATGAAATCTTGCTTCCAGACAAGAAAATTATATTACATTGTATAGGTATATAGTTATATGTAGTTTGAAATTAAGATGTTAATTCAACCGAGTGTCTCGTCCTGTAAATAGGATACGCCTTAATTAGTACAGTTATAAAGCCGTAGGAATCTGACAAGTGTAATATATCAGTAATTTTGCAATGCATCTGTTTAAATCTCTCAGGGTTTATTATTAATATTATGTATATCAAAAGAAAGTTGAAATAGGAAGCTTCATTACATGTTGCTTTGCAGAAATATAGCAACAGAACTGCAAATAGTATTCGAACAATCTAATAGTGTTGCAATGTTACCGCATCAATACTATTTTGTTTTCATTGTATAAAGCACTGGTTTGTCCATTAAGTGCAAACTGCAAATTAATGCAAATGTATCACACGAAGCCATAAATGATAAGTACTTGCGGAATGTATAGAAAGCAATTTTATACCATGCTTTCCCTTTTTGCATGCGTAATCTAGCTAAAACTTTCTCCGAATATTTCTCTAAATCTAATAGCAGATGTAAGAAGTAGAATGATTCTAGACTAGACCACAGTAGTAATTTTGCTCCACAGCATACGTTACATAAATAAGGTATTGGAAATTATGACAACTCTATTAGGTTTGTGTTTTCGTAGGAATATTAAACGAACTGTTTTCTCAAATGAATTAATATATAAGCGGAAACTACTATCTTAGAAAGACTATTATTATTAATTCATAATGCACACCAGGTGCCTTTATACTAGTAATACTTAAGTTGGGAGTGTGTCTAAAGAATAGTGGAGACAATCAAAGAAAAGTGGCCGCTTTGTTAAATGTGTTAAATTCTTTTTTGTAGTATGGTTTGAGCCGACAGAAGTTCGGAAAGCGAAGAAAATTCTTGAAGTCCCTCGAGAATTCTGGGGAGGACTGAGTTATATCTCGCCTAATTTGGTAGAGTTGAAGAGCATCATGGATGAAATCAGTGGTAGTAGACTATGTGCAGACATTAGCAGTGGTGACACTTTTACTCGCTCCGAGGACAATCTCCTGTCAGTCGACATTCGACTGCACTCAATGGTGTCACATTGCTTTGCCATGTTCACCGGTCTCCGTCTTATTTTGTTCACAAAAGGAAAAGATGGGTTCATGGTAAGCTAATAATAATGCTCTCACTCGCCTCTCCTCCCTAACTGCATAAACTTACTAGAATCAACTCTTACATCCTTAGAACTACTTACTACTGTTATTACCTTCTTTGAGTAGGTATACTAATAACGCTCTTTTCTTTGTAAACGCCTACATCTTCAGTTCAGCTAGTATTTCTATACATTTACTATTACTACTATTGACCTAGAAAATTCCAAAGACTTCTTTTACACTATATAGCTTCCTATTGTTTGTATGTAACCCTATCTTGTCTGGTTTGAGTCTGACCTAACCTTCGATATTCCTACACCACAGTAGTACTAACTCTGTGTGAACACTGACGCTTCTTCTATTGCTGTAGCTTACCTAACCCTTTAGTATTTCTATTGAAATTATAGTTTTGTTGTAGTTTACTTATGATGTGAGCAGTAGATAATGCAGTTGCTTAGTCTGTGTTCATTTAACAACCTTTCTTGTTCCAGTTTAATTTGAACTGACTGATCTGCCTTCCTACCACTTTCCCTCTTCTTCTCTCCACTTTGTATTCTTTTCAAGTTTTCTCCAAACTTATCTTCAATAGTAAAAGTTAGAAATTAAATAATTGAGAGTGAAAATCTTTTCTTTCTACTTCCACGATCCCTCTGTAAAGGTCTTATCCAGAAAAAATGGAAGTGAAGAAAATAAGTACGAAGTTTCCAGTTTTCCACCTCCTGCAGTGACACAAGATAAAATTGTCAGTGTGTCGGGTGCTGGAGATTGTCTCAACGCTGGATTTATTTCCGGAGTACTGCAAGGATGTACTATTACAGAGAGTGCAGTTAGAGGAACTCACTGTGCTCAAGAATCACTTCAGTGCACTCGCAACGTTCCAGATGCCTTTCGGTTTCTCATGTGAACATATATACAACTATATCACTAAATGTATCGCCCTCACTATACAAAAGTGTGTTGCTGATCGTTAGGTTTTAATTGCCTTAAGTACTGTATATATTAATGTGCCGTAAATACATTTATATTTAACATTTGTCACGTTGCAGCTTAATTAAGGGCTGGTAATTGGATCTGGTGTATTTCATGTAAGGAAATAAAAAAATAAAATACGAGGTGGACATTTGATTTTCCATTGATTTTATTAGGCCTTCAGATTTATAAGAGTAATACAGTGGTAAACAATTCAAAGTGCTCTTGATTGTTGCTTAAAACTAGTACATAGATTGTAAAGCAATTGCTGAAACTGAGTAAATCCCCGTCACCATTTCATGTTGATTCTGCTGAGTAAACTTCCTAAAACATATTGGATTTGTTAACAAAGAAAGATGTTGTTAACTAGAGGATTTGAATAAGCATAAGGAGCTTTATTTAGGCCTTTCTTCCCTGTTGAACTGTCTCCGTATATTTATATATTTGTGTGCATACGATAATGCAGATGGATGGATGAATTACAACAATAACATCACAATTTGCCAATATACTACAAATTCATAATCAACAAGCAGTTGGGTGTTTATTTCATATTCTAAACTCGCGTATATGTTTGATACTTGAATAAATGCAATCGAAACGATTTACATAATTCTCGTTACCTAATTGACTTACAATTAGTAAAATCAAATGTTAAAATTATATATGTATGCATACGTGGAATTCATATGTATCATTTAAATGTATTTAGTTTCTTAAAGATTAAAGGAAGTGATCACAGGCTTAATGACGTATTCCCAATATCCATTTATGTTTCTTAAATATTATCTTTTCATTCCCTTGTATCTATGTATATATGTGACAACGGTACATAAATGTTAATTGGTTATTAAACATTATCTCTATTTATTTGTAAAGTATTATGTTATTTTGTGTTAGTAGATAAACTGCATTCTCAAATAAATCTGCTTGAAGGCCTAATCCTTAGGCCTTGTCGTAGGCGATATGGCTCTTAATATTGTGCACCGAATAGCGGTTGTACATCCCCCAGATGCTGTTCATCAACTTCCCGTTGTACTTTGCTGGAGGGTTATCCTGCAAATCTGCCAACAACCAGAAAAGTCACGTTAAGATTTATTGCCAATTCCCTCGTTGCTCTTTTGAAAGCAAGTAGGCGCATAGCCATCTTCTACTAATCCCCAGATTAGCTGCCCTTTCCATACAATAAATTAAATTGCTTGGCAAATTACTTTCTTCCATGCAGTCAAGGTTAGTTACATTGCAACAGATTTCCGATCTAAACTATTGCAAACCACTCCACATGGAAAATCGGCAACCAAATGACAAAACTTTACAACGAACACATCTAACACTAATTACACCGTATATCACTACTTACAACTGCATACTACTGCTATGCAATACAGCGTGTAACTAACATATCTATATACCCTACTACTAAGTTTAATCTACCAACAAACCAAATAATAAAGCAATAGTAAGTATATATCATAAAATCATTTTCTTTCGATCTTGGTGAGGGTATTTGACTTTTCCTACAAAGTTCAACTAGCTACATACTGGTATGTAACTATTGCGTTGTTATTTCGTATTGTCACATTTGTGACAAAGTTAATACTGGACCCGTTGTGTCAGTGTTAATGCACGAGGAAGAAACCAAACTATGCTTGGTATGCAGTTGTGGAAACAAAGTTTCGGTAAGAGTGTAATAAAATAAGAGGAGAAACCATGCACTAATCTTGTGTACGTTCTAAGGACAAGCGTAAATCTATAGAATGATATATAATATATACTTAGAATAGAACAAACAAATATATAGCGTAAACTCGTTGGTACTTTAATTGATTTATCTTGTGTAAATGGAAGACTAGTGTATATACAAGTGCGTGAAGTAAAGTAGCTTCCAGTGCGGAGGTCGTACACGCCAACGCGTACCATTACAGCTACATGTCCTCCAGCAACCTTGTATTTATACTTAACTATTTCTTCCGATGTTTATTATAGCCACAACTCTGACTCACTACTGTTGTGTAATTTAATTCCAAAGGAAACCGTCTTCCTCATAGATACAGCAGTCTAGAGGAAATATAATATGCACCTCCTAGAGTTCTAGTTTTTACACTCATTATAATGCAATTATTTCTACATTTCTACTGAATATATAAAAAAATGACGGATGACCTAAATTAAGTATTAGCATTGTAGCAATTAAGTATTGTAGGAAATAAACCGAGCAGCGTATATGGTTACGTAACTTAAAAGTGAAATTTTACCATGATTTGTAGGAGCCGCCTTGTTAATGAAATGGGTGGAATTTTGCTGTTCATTTTTGTCGCCACCATTAAGACGATCCCTTACTTTGTAGGCTGCAAACGCCCCCATTGGAATTGACGACATGTTATCTTCTGTTCCACAGCCTGTTCATTGCATTAATGCACATAGAGAAACGAAATTAGTTTATCATCCAAGCATGTCGGTTTAATATTCAAACTTTTACTAATAAGTATCACTACTAGTATTGAATTGATAAACGGAGTTCTATAACTGAGGCAAACTCATCTAGCAGTAATTTAAAATGGTTATTATTTGATTATATTTCTAATTCTAAAGTATCATTAAGTTGGGGTATAGTCATAGTGTAATATAGAAACTAATGTAAGTGTGCCTAGGTATGTGTAATATAATGTATGCCTACTGACTATTCGGTGGTAAACAGTTCTTATCATAATGTAAATTAAAAATGGGGGACTGTATGGCAAATTAGTATTAGGATAAGTTTTCTCAAGGATTTCCAGAAGTTCAATTCAGTAAGATTATTGCGTAAGCTTGAGAAGTGAAGAAGTAAGATTAGTAATACTAACTGATATTTGCTCATGACTCAAGTTAGTTAATTCAAAGTTGATGTATTTGAATTCAAGGAGAAAAAAAGAAAATTGTTTTTATCAGGATATGAAATGAATGTAAAGTTTAGTATACTACGTAGAATATGGAAACTTAAGTAGGTAAGTGAATACTAATAGTTGGATGTGATTGCCTCAGCGAAACTCACAATCAACTCTGCTTAGAAATTTCACACATAGCTGTTGGAGTTGTGAGCATTTGGGTGTGTTAAGTTAACATTACAATGGGGAGGAAAGAAAGCAATGGAGGATAGCAATAACATGCACTTTGACTCCGAAGATTCCATACCATCGTAGTGTTATACTGCTGATGAAAGTTCTACGTCTAAGCGTAAGTGCACTTGTGCATCAGAAGTAGTATGACTCTGTAGGTGGATAGTTTAGTATTTCCTATCGTTACGTATGTCATAGTTAAATCCGAACTTACGTGGACAAGTATAAAACGAAGTGGAACTCAGTTTAACTTTTTGACTAGAAACGACGCTCCGCTGCAAACGATTGGTTTTGACTCTCATAAAAATCTCTATGGAATTCTCCACGCAAGATTCGGTGACTATTTGGAAATAAATGATGATTCTCGTTGAACCTAGCTAGAAATAAAACCTTCCCTGCTTCTAATAATTTAAACGTAGTAGTTAACAAGTCGAGTCTTGTGATTCGTGTAAATTAATACTTTTATAGGCAGTAATGATATCTTTCAGTTGATATTGATATGTATTAAATTGAGATGAGCTTTGAGCTTAAAATCGTCGTCACTCGAATGAGTATGACAAGAATAAATCTCTGATCTGAAAAAAGTGAACTACTCAGCAAATGAACTTTGCTTTCGGTTCAGATTTCAGATTAATAAAGATGTTAACACAAAATCAAAAAATAAATGTAAGCACTGTGTGTAAAGGCACCAGAAGACGGAACACTGTTGACCAGAACGAAGTAGTCAAGCAACTATTTAGTTTCGAAAGAGATGCATTCACTTTATACTGAAAACCAACTCTGACAAATTATCGTTAGTTCTTATCAACAGTTTCTTGTCTTTTACATGCATCCAAGAGCCAGGCCAAGCCAAGCCCTCCCAACACAAATAACGAAATAACCATTTATGCTCTATTCCACACTATCGTTATATCAGTTTATACTATAGCAAGAATAACATTTAATAATATATCTCCACACTAAATAAATATGTTCGAATTCTATGCAGAATACTAAACTAACTTGGCTTACAAGTTACTTGTTATGAATTTAATAATTACGACAGTATATTACAGTTTACAGGCAGACTAATAGTGTTTGTATTTATTTAACAATAATCTGGATTAACTGGTTTAATTTTCACGTGATAGCTTGCTGTCCCCTGTCACTTATGTGACGTGAACTGACATGACATAAGTAAAGAGCGAGCTCTATTTTCCCATTTCGTTTATCGGAAGACGACAAACTTCAATCTCGTGGATAAGGACAGATCCTTCATACTACTACTTCGTCTTAATTGTATCTATGTGGTACTGTTTCTCTAATACTACAGGATAGGCATATCTGCAACTATTTTATGCATATACATTTTCTAATACGGAATAATAAGGTTTGATGTACCTAAAATGTTATACAACTGCTTACGTATACTCATAGTTATACTAAAACGATATAGTACACATACATTCAGTTCTTATGTATTCCATAGTGCTTATCAGTCAGTGGTTAATAGGATGTTTATCAAAATTGCCATTTATTTCTATTTCTGCTTATAGTTGTCCAGAATAGAAGATAGGCCTGTCCTAACCAAACCTTCGAAAAGCTCCTTTTCGACCAACAGACGTCCTCAGAAAAGTATTACGTAGCAGACATCCGTCATGTTTTTACAGCTTATTATTTTTACGTGGAAACTAAATGGAATACTCCAAACACAGAAAATCCATATACTATTATGCATAATCCGTCTTGTATTACATCAGGGTACTACATATGACGATATGACAGCGTATTAAATTTTGGGGTTCAAATGACATTTATTTGTAGTATAAGTAATACTTCTTAGCTTAGAACGTGTTTTCGATATAGATAGTATTATTTGTTTAAGTGAATTGATTTCGAGTTGTGAACTCTTAGTTTCACACGTACTTCAGTTTTAATAATTTGTGTCTTACGACACTGCAGTACAGACTTTCATTGTATTAGTATGTGGAGCACAAATTTAATAATTGCATCGTTACTCACCTTTCAAGACCTGTATTACGTAGACACATCGAAAACAAATATGTTTTGAATTTTGAATGGGTGCCGCAATCTGTATTAAGATACTGCTTAAAAGCTTGCTATTTTTTATTTATGTTAATAGCCACAGGAATAAGTGCGCTGCCCTAGTAAATATCTGGAATCGTTAACCGTGCTGACAAATGTATGCATGTAGAATAGAAAAAAGGTGAAAATACAGAAAAACCAATTAAAATAGTCATACCTCCAATGTACACAGAATATCAAGAACTTTGGTTTGGGCAGTTTATGATGTAAAATTAAGCAGAACTATATTGAGACGGCATGGGGCAGCATATTTCTGTCGTCAGTAAAAGTTGATTAGGTACCCTTAAGTTTTAAAAAAAATGCATTAGGAAAAAATTCTTTCCTACTTACGTTTTGACTGAGTGAAATAGTTATGCCGCTATATTGACGGAGCATAATAGATGGAGTCCATTTTTTATTGAATTAATAATAGCTGAAGAACAAAGGAAGCATTATTGTAGTTTATTTTTTAAGTAGTCTCTAAGAATGTGCTCCCATGTGCTCCACATGATTTTATATGAAATACTTACCACTTTATAATAATAGATCACAATGTTGACATGACTTCTTTAAGTGCAGCCCTAAAACCAAGTTTGAACAACTCAATAGTTGTTACAAAGTTACAGGGTGAATATCGATTTATGCTAACTAGATTTAATTTTCCCTAAAGGATTATTGACCGACGAAAATTGATAACACTTATGCTGCTGCTATTATCCACATCGCAGTGAATAATATGCCTAGAAATAAATACTTTCAGGCTATTATGTCACGTTATCGTTTATTGGCTGCATAAATTTATTATCTTTAATCCCTGTAACAAATTGTAAGTATTCATCTGGACTGCCATATCATATATCAGGAGTATAGTATCTAAGTGTACATAACTATACTATAAGAAGTCCGACAAAGAATTAAGTGAATGCATACTATCTTATAAGTTCTTATTGGCCCTAAGTTAAAAAAAAACAAGATATCAATTGCTCTTCTGTCTTCAGTATATCCTTTTGCTGCTAACTGGACTTTACCCAAGCGTCTCCAATATTCATAGCAACAATTTGGTCATACATGAACTATACTTGTTTCAGATTGCAAAATAGTTAGTATTCATGTTGTAATATATACATAACTTATTGAGTAGTGGAATCTACATCAGAATGGGGATGGGATTTTTCATAATTTTATTTGTATTGTAGTAAATCCTTCCCCATTCAGTATTCTCAATATTATCTAGAGTAGAATCGTGTAGAATATCCTTACAAGCACAAAAGTAAAAAATGACGGAAACAAATTATTATTTGACATTTACGAGTTCGGAGCTCAAGTTTAATTGCAAGTACCAATTAACAAATACTGTATTAGTGTTTCCTTCCACTAATTAGTAAAGTAAATTGTAACTAATTATTACTTGCTCAATTGTGATTGACCTGTTGTATTTTTAAGCAAAAAATTTAAAACCCTCGCTAAATTACTTCTCACTGATTAAAAGTTGCATTAGAACTCTGTGAAATAATCAAGCAGTAAATAAGTGTTAATGAAAGGTTTCCTGGAAATTTAGAAATATATAGCAGTTTTAATTATTGTTTTTCTTTAGCATGTACTTAAACTGTTGTTAAGAAAGACTTTGCAGGCTGACTAAAGTTTAACCAACCAAAGGCAAGAAAACATGAAAGTCAAAAAGTTGTATAAGGTGGTTGGTGAGATATTTTTGTGTGTGATATGGCACATGACATAATGACCAATCAATTACGAATTATCAAATAGTTGAGAGTTATCATTGCATGATGATCATCCACCTCCAGCCTACCTCTTCAAATGCATTTGTGTCATATCAACAGAAAACGAGACATCTTGCACGCTTATGAATGCTGATTGATAGAAGTGGTTCAACGAACCAATCCCCTTACTATTTGTTACTACTCACTACTAAGAGCGTAAAAGATCCTGGCAGATTTTATTATCAACATGCAGCGTGACTGATAACGAATAATGAATTAAGAAGAACTGACTAATTAAGTCTTAACTGCCTTGATTAGCATTTTCTTTTCCAATAATTCCGTTTTCTTGATCTGTTCTTGAACTGCTAACCTCTAGAAATGCAAAAAAATATTGTATAAAAAATAGCTGTTATCTTCAGACTTCTTTTCTTACATGCTTTGTGTGTATCGATGTAAATGAAAAGTAAGTTTACAATGAAAGCATACTTTAATTTTCAATACTTTTATTAAATATGTAAGTAACTCGCTACTACTGATCGTAACAACAGTAAATTACAATTAATTATTACATATAGAAATCAGGTTATGAAATATTTGTAGCATTACAATTTACAAGACGATACTCCAGCTACATAAGAAATATTAGCATACCATTTGAGGTAGGCAAATACATACTTGTTAAGATAGATAGAGATAACTAAACTATAAACTACATAGTTAATGTAAGTCAGTAAGCGCATATAGAATTCGCTAAACTTGCGATGACTTTTGTAGATCAGAGTTCGTCATGTCACGTTCACGTTGTATGGTCGTGCATTTTCAGAGGACTAACTAAGTTTCTTTGTGGTTTCCTTGGCTCATTTAATGTTGTATCTGTAATGTAGTATACAATAATGGAAGAATCGTTTAAATTATTTCATTATATACCTACTTAAATATTCTAAACACTTGTTCAGCGCTTATTGTGTTATTGTAGCGAATTATTTTGTTGGAAATTTAATTACTTGCTTAATTACATTCAAAATTCTCATTATTGTTGTTTTGCTTGATTCTTCTGAAACGTTTGTCCATTTCAGAAGAATTAACAAGCGATATCACTTAAACGTGTTTTCGAAGCAGCTACTTTAATTTTACGTAAGCAAGTCAACTTAATAGATAAATGTAGCAATAGATTTCTTAGAATGAGTATAGAAGATGAAAAACATGTACGTAACAAATACTCAGTTAAACGCAATAAATAACAAAACAGTAATAATACTAAAAGCAATGTCATTACTCTGCTGAATGCACATTGTGGTAATTTGTCAATTCTTTTAAGTTACAAAATGTAGCAAATAAAATGTGAGTACCTATAATTAAATCCAGATGTTGAATTTAGTGTTGGATAATCATGAATGAGTCAAGCAAAAGTTCTCTTACAGTCTATGATTACCATTACTTATTAACTTATGCCATCAATTCATATTCTGTAAATATGTCACATCAATTTTAATACCTACTTATTCTTATCCTTAAAGTATAGCATAGGCCAGAGCACAGTAAGGCAATACGCACGCAAACATTATGCCTTTCTTATTTGTATGTGGTAATTGTAGTATAAATTATAAATATCAATATGGTAATTACTATGTATAATTTAGTTAGCATTACTTTATTTGTTTTGGTTGAACATATAGACACTTAAGAAGAGTTACTGGTATTACAATTGCCTCCTTCCTTTCACATTTACGCTTGATTTACCTAATTTTGTATAGTGCAGATAAATTATAAATACCAGACCAGGAAGTTCTGTAGTTTATTGACTATGTACATTTGTATTGCTTAGGCATGAGGCATAGGTAGTATAAATAACAGCAAATAAGTAGCTAATAATATTGTGCCGGTATGGTACGTTACAGTACTTTATTGTTAGTATCGATTAGGTAATAGTATATCTGCAGTAGGTAGGTGATAATATTATACTTAGTAAGTGTAGTTTACGGTTAACACAGACTGCAATTATATAGTAAATATTTATTAAAGACAATGCAAGTTTCTTGCTCAAGTAAAGTAGATAGGCAGGTTCATTTATTTGTATGCAAGAATGTATTCCTATATATATTAGTTCATTAACTACTATAACTACATTCATTAATAGTGGAGGTAGGTGCTGTATTATAGGTTTCACTTGACATTATGTTTACTGTAGTGCATAATACTAAATATATTTAAATGAACATGGAATTCTGTATTAATTATTCATATTATAAATACACTTGACAGAATAGGAACAGCTTTATCGTTTACCTTTGCTTTCATTTTCAACAACATACCTTACTTACTTAAGGAGACCTTACTGGAATTTGATTTTTATGATTCTACTATTAATATGTAACCGCAGCACTCATCATTTAGTAAAACGATATAAAGTGGGCAGATTAAAGCTTGGCAGCTTACAATTACTGAATAATTTACTAATACAAGATATCTGCAAACATGAGATTTGCATTTTACGTTTTAATAGTATTTAAATAACACATAAATAATACTCAGGCCTCCTGTTTTACGAATATGTATTTACATGGTCATAAACGTATCGTTATCGTTATTCAAAATTTTCGTTCTGTATATTTACAATCAACTCCCCCATTGCATATAAGTATTTATTTACTTGCACTGCACAGTTCAGAGTTCAGTTATTCTGACGAGTCATGATATAATCCAATCTCGTTTTGCATGCTCAATAGGAATAATGATTAGTACACTGAAAACTAATATCCATTCTCGGGTTTAGTTTTTCAACAATGTTGCATTTGCAAGGCATACCAACTACCAACGGTTAATAGGTTCTGTCAATTTTAATGAAAACAAAATAGGGATTGGAACATTTCGTTTGTGAAATAGCTATTCTAAAGGTTTGTTAGTTTCTTAAAGTAATTATTGTACGCAAGAACATTTCATTAGTCAATTTCTTTGAAAAATTAATACCAGGCTTCATAAGTTCTTTACTAAAGATTGTAGATCATTAATCAATTTACTGTTTTAACTATATATTCGGTTTCTTTGGTAGAAGTGTACTTTACAGTGTAACTAGAATTAATAGAGCCTCATTCTCAAACTACCAGTGTAATTAAGTATACATATCCAACCATATTATAACTATTGCATACCAAAATTCTTAAGCCGTTATAATTTACTATCCTCCTTGAACTTCGTTATTTTTATTATACTATATGGTAACTAACGTTTTTCGATGAGCTTATGTTTAACTATTGATAGTACAAGGTTGTTTACCTACCTGATTGTTTAAAGACACTACAGATAACATTGCTAGTTTGTAAGATAAACTAGTTTACTACTCATTGATACTACTTTTCCAAATAGCTTTACTAAAACAATTATTAATAAGAAAAAAATTCCCCGCTTGCAGTCTTAGTAATTTTGTAACATAATTTAATTAACAGGATTCTGATGGTGAGTTAATGCTCATTGGGACTTTTCGGCACATTATTTACTCTTCGCAACTACGTTTACTACGAGTTTAAGAAAATGCAACATAAATTGAAAAAAATTGTCATTTATGACTTTCCACCAAAGGGAATTGTAATTAAATAGAAAACATAAAACAGCTACTAGTTGTTATAAAATATTTTAAGACAAGTCTTGCTTTTCCTAATATTAATTTTTTATAATAAGTGCATTAATCCAGACTTTCCATGCAGAATAATTTTCTCAAATGTCCATTGAAGCTTATGTAGTTGATTGGCTAATATATCTACTAGAGTAATATCTAATATTTAATCTTCGAATTCATTAAACTTTCCTGGAGAACGTAAGAAAGATAAGATCTCTAGTTATCCTGTCGATTACTACTTGGAAGCATTGTTGATTGACATTCGGTTGACTAAAGATTACATTAGATTAGTTGTAGGGATTCTACATAAAATTGATTAGTTAATTTATAATTTATGTGCCTTAGATTTTGGCATATTGAAGTTAAGTTGAACTTGTCAGACTTTAGGGAGTAAAATCAGTACCTTACTTAGTGAAGCATCTAGTTAAATAATTTATGTAAACCTTTACGTAGCATTATGGTTGGTTTGATTCTACATCTTAATACGTAATGAATAAGTGGAACATTTTATTAACAGTGTTAGTTGATTTTCGGTGTAGGAGTATAAAAAACTAACAGCAAGTCGGAACAGTAGCGAGCCAGAGTGCAAAGTTAGCCATTTTTAACGAACTGGGTAACGAAAATAATTAAGTGTAACTTCAAAAAGTATTAATTTTGTCTTAATAATTATATTTTTTGATAAGAATGGCTTAGCGCTTCCCAAAATGAGAAACCCTCAAAAAGCTAGTATAACGCTTCCAAAAGCTGAAAGCACCCAAAATATTAGCTTAGCGCTGCCTATATTGGGAAACAGCCAAAAAAGTTGCTTAGCGCTTCAAATCGGTGGAAACGCCAATAAATAAAGTGGAAGCAGGGCGCAATGTTTTTGACTATGACGCTAGCAATGTACTAGAAGCGGTATAATATATTTTAATACCCAAAACCCCATTTTCCAATCTTATTCAATGTAAAGTGAGGGCGAGATACCTCAGAAAGGGGTACCACGCACATTTTCAATACGGTTAGGGAGATGAGTCCAAATCCGAGGTTTGATTTAAATTCGTCAACAAGGCGTTCGGGAGTTATAGTGTTCATATAAATACATACGTACTGACAGACAACACGGTTCCATACGGGAACCTCTGGCTCGCTACATACAAAGATGACAATAACTTTACATGAAGATAAACAACTTATTATGAGGTACATTAACTTTTCTTATTCCTAGAATGACTGACTGCTAATAATTTCGCAATTGAATTCGCTTTTACTAGTATTGTTCTTCCGTAGCCCTGAAGGCATGGGTACTACTACTATTTCTAAGTAAATGTTATCCAAGAAATTCTACAAATGAAATTGGAAACATTCCTCTTCTACTCCCTACGTCATCCAAGACTAATCCTTCCATCCAATTGTCATCTTCTGTACGTTCATTGACGATTAATATAATGTCACCTTGACGGAAGGAGATTTCATCGGAATTATCAGCTTCACAGTCATATAATGCACGGCATTTCTAGTAATGTAATATAAAAATAAGTATAATCCGAATTTTTACATTAATATTTACTTAATAAAAAATTATGATCATACCTTATAGTTTTCTGGATCAATCGACAATGCTTTTGTTCCATTTGGCAATATCGGTGCTGTCGTAATAACCGGACTTGGAAGAGAAGTTGGAGTATGTGCAGTACTATTAATTACGTTACTAATTATATTAAAGGGGGCACTCAGGGGAGTGCTTTGATGAGTATGAGAGGGTAAAGACACTGGAGAAGAGGTTGGAATGCTTGTCTTCCTTAAAGTTGGTGGTTCTCCTGGAGGAATAACCAAACGACCTAGACCTAGTCTTCCAATAAGAGAATCAGAGGGACTTCGAGTATGATTGGAAGGCGAGGGAGGCGGAGGGGCTACCCTTTTTAAACGAGAATTCTTGATGGATAGTGTACTACTTCCAGGTGTACTTATACCACTGCTTCGTAGATCATCTAAAGTCAAAGATTTAACTATATGTACAAGGTAGGTAAAGTTCTTAATAAAATCGGTAATAATAAAATTAATTATATTGCGGAAATAAAAACCTACAATTTTCCTGAACCAAAAACGCAGAGTAAATCTTACTTGTAGATTTGTAAGGACTTTCTATTAGGAAGGAACTTGGTCTTCGTTTCTTCTCAGGTGTAACCGTTGGATCATCTAAAACTGTTGCCTCATCATCTGAGAAATCTGTTGAATCTTCAGCTCCCAAATTCCAATCAAAATCCACACTTTCAAATAATGTCTTCTTCCCTTCCATTGCATGATGAAGCTAAAAATCAAAAATTAATCCTGTTTAGACCACGGTTTTTAATTGCTTTCTGCTTTATTGATGTCGTAATCGAATACCAATTCTTCAACAGCTTTATTTCCTCTTTGTCTGGCTACATCTAAAGCTGTTTGCTTATCGTTATCTTGTACTTGTAAATCAACTCCGGCCCTGAGAAGAAGTTTCGCCGGCTCAGTCCTTCCATACAAAGCGCAAAAATGTAAAGGCGTACTTCCGGATTTTGCTTTTTTGTCTGTTGCTCCTGAGTTATGAATGAGAAAATCAACAACAGGCAAATAGCCTCTGATTATTGCCATGTGTAAAGGCGTCTCTCCGTTTTCCTAATAAATAAACCAATAAAGTTAATTTTCGACATTTTGCAAACAAGGTATTCGAAAGATGAATTTTCTATAACCAATACCCTTGATGGAATTTGTTGGCCCAATTTCGCTCCTTGTGCCCAAGTTCTGACTAGTAGAAGTAAATCATCTGATTCAATGGCCAACTCAACGCGCCGCAGCAACGAATCTTGATCTACAGGTCCTCCAACGTATTTTTTGTCCACATATTTGTTTCTGATGAACTCCATTCTTTCATCCCTGTAAATAATTTCCAAATACAATTAACCTATACATGGAGTTTGTCTAAAATAAGTGTCTGCATTTAATAAAACATTTATTTTTCCGTACATTGTGGCTGATTGGTGAGGTTTGTGACCAGGCCTGAGATTTTCTTCCAAAATATCGTTAATCACAGAATTTCCCAGAGATACAGAGAGTATTAATAAAGAGGGTGGTATACGGTCTAGTGAAATAGACTGAATTCTTGATATTCCGACTCCTAATGTCCGATGAACACCAGAACATTCGATGCACACAATTACCCCAAGATTGACAGATAACCATGTCACCTCTGCGTATACATAATTTAAATATTGTATAAGAAAACCATCTTTAAATGGATATTGTCTACTCTGAATCTAACATCTAATCTGCAATTGCTTATTCACAGAACAGCACACTACAGTGAATGTGCTGCATTGTACACAGACAAACGTACAGAGACAAGAAAAATAAGATTTAAGATTTAAGATAAATATGTAACGACAAATTCACTTTCTAACATTGCTTGACAATTGAAGGCTGTGTTTTTGTACTACCTTTTTCGGAATCGCAATCTGCACATCGATCATTTCCTGGAAGACGATGTACATGTCCCAGAATAGCCTGGGTTAATTCTACAAGGCCATCGTTGTCAACCTTCTGATCAAATGCTTTAGCCATCGAAGCCTCCTATTAGCAAAAACAAAAGTCATTGTTAGATACACCAATGCAGTTGGTTAGAAAGTCCTAAAGCCCCTGTTTACGTACTTTGCTATTGAGTAATATGGAGATCCATTCATCAGCCTCGTCTTCGCTTTGTAAATGGTATGTTCGGTTATAAGAAACAAGATCGAAGAACTTTTTGTCGTCAGATACAACTTTTAGTTGACAAGTCAGTAAATTGACACGGGTCGGTTGCTTTGTCTCATCTCCATGAAAAATTTGCAGAAAACTAAATAACAATGACACATTTAGCACCTCTTTATGCTACTTTCAGCAGGATTTTACAAAAAACCAATTACCCATCTTGAACTGCGCATTTTCGTTTCTGCCAAACTCTCCGCATTTTTCCTTCAGATTTTTTATTTAAATATCCAACTTTAGTAACACCCAGACTTTTATCTCCTTGCATTTGATGTCTAGAGTAACTGGCCGGTCCCGACTGAACAGCAGCAGTATTAGCGAGCTGAAAAATGAATTAATTTTTTACGTAACACGAAATTGATATAATAGCGAACACATTGATGCAAAATAAACAAAATAAAAAAAAGAAATAAAACACAGTACATTCAAAAGCGAACCGGACACGGAAATACACGCAAGATTATGTACCTCCTTCTCTAAAACAGGAGTTGTCCTGAGAAGGTTGCGCATTTCTGTTAATCTTCTTTTCTCGTCGTCTTGTTTTTGTCGTATTTTAGTTAAATTAGTGGATAAAATAGAAACATAAGACCCAAAATGCTCCATAGTCTTCAAACCGTCTTGAAAATAACTGAAACGCAAGAAAACGAAGAATTAGGTGACCAAATCTGGTTCAATTTCCTGTTCTGCCAGACAAAGTCGTCTGTGACCGAATTACTTCGCGATACAGAACGTACTAGTTACTCCCACGTTCCCGTAAAAGAAAATAATGAAAAATCTATATATACATCCTATCTACATGTCACTCTTATAATTTGAAAGAATTGTGTTCTATTTTGTCCCAGGTAAGTAAACAGGGATATTCTACACAATAGAATTATACCCACTTATTAGATATGCATGGTGTAGTCGAAATTCAATAACTGCGTATTTATACGCTGTACCTTAACCTAATGCGTTTTACCTATTGAGAGCGTGGTAGTATTCAACCAAATGCTTTAAAAGTTCCACGCCCTTCTTTGTTCGGATTTCATTCACTTTGAGCATATAGTCGCAGAGATTTAATTGCAAAATACGACGTTCTCTTTCTGTCTCATCAGCGATTTCAGCGGGAGTGACTTCTTTCCTAAACATTCCTGCATCCCGAGCTTGAGCCTTCTTTTCCTGTTGGGAATTTGGAATTAAAGAATAAATGAGACAGATATTCAAAACACAATTCTTTTATCTCCAGCATGACGCGTGATAGACAGTTAAAGCTTCTTCAGTACAACAGAGTATTCAAGATTTAAATTGCAAATGTAGATAAAATACCTTTTCAAGTTTGGAATGTCTTGTTTCATAGTCCTTTAAGGACTTATCAAAAGGTCTCTTTAGTTCTCCCTTCACATTTCTTATATCACCTTTTAATACGGAATCCAACGGGAACAAGATCATATTTTGCAAACTTTGCATCTGTATACACCGAAACATTTAACTTAGAAAATTTGCAAATGTTTTCGTAAACAACTAGTAAATTCTGAAATTAATACATAGCTTACAAGAGTTTTTTTAAGATTTGAAAGTTCTTTAGTGACCACAGCAAATTTAAGAAAGGCTGCTCCTAATTCCGGCTCTTGGCTAAGAGCACCATTCCCTAGTCTTTCTAACGCTCTTGATAGAAGCAGCTCACTTTCAACATGATTTGTACCACTCTGGTGAATTTGTTTCAAAGACTTTTTCATTTTCATCAAACCCTCTCGGTCAGCATCCAGTGTCTAAAATTTAAAAAAAATCAGTTGTTAAGAATTCGGAAGAAGTCGGAATTAAGACAAAATTATGTCTTTATGAACTACTACACGATACGTGTAACTTATTATCTTACGTTGACTCATTAGTCATTATTAGCCTACGCTTTCCCAGTACAAACTAAATATTTTGTTGGAGATATAGAATTCTGTGAAGGGAAACCGAAAAGTGAAATGTTAGATCACGCTTTCTGGAAACCAGATAGTGCAATACAAGTAATGTTAAAAATAGATTCTCAAAAGAGTTCAGTGTAAAAGAATATTAAATATTAATTGTCCACAGTTGAGTAAAGTCGACCGGTTGGTCGATAGACCTAGGTTATAGAAAATGACAACAAAGTCATATTGTTATGTAGTATTGTGTATAAGAATTATAGAGCCTTGCGTTACAACAAGTAGAGTATGAATAGGCAAAGGCAAGGGCTTTGGTTCTTACTCGACTAGAGCTACTGTACAACAAAGCCTAGGTATCAATTTTGTCAGTGGAAATGCTCAATGACTGGAAAAAATAGAATGTATGTGATAGAAAGCGTTACCTACGCTAAAATGCAAAAGACCAAATTCTAGAGAAGCTTAAATGTCAAGAAGTACATTATCACAGCCAAAAGTGTATTGTTAACAACACTAATCCTATTCTACGAGGAATTGAGAACGTGAAGAACTAAAAATAATTTCGTGTTGCAGTGAATCACTCACTCCTATACTTTAACAATAGGATCTTCTCCACAGTTTTTCTTTTTCTGGTGATGTGCACCACTTTTCTTTATTTCGCTATAGCTGACCGTACTTGCTAGGTTTTACCTGTCCACTAGCAGTACAATAACCGTACTACAGACTATACCCATGTACTATACTATACAGCATTACTGTATCACTACTAAAATGAGTTTCAAATGTCAACTACCACATTTACATGGCATTTACCTACGTCTACGTGCGTCAGTAGTACAGGTACATTTAAGTACAATTTTATCGTCTAAAGTTACTAAATATTTCAAAGCTTCATTTCTCGTACAAACACTAATAGAAAATGATTAAACTTTGCAAATTAAGGAGTCCCGTTGTGGCAACTTCTGGTGTAATCAATAATTTTATGTACACTGTATAACAAGGCTTGTTAATTACGCTTAAATGAAAAGATAATTCAGTTACATAAGAGAATAGAAGTTGCCTGCATGAGCCTGTTTATAATGACACTAAAAAGGTAAAACTCTAAAGAAAATCGGCAGTCTAGTAATTTACTTGTTGCTTAATAATAAAAGAAATCAAACCATGCATTGTTATTATTTCTAAAGAAGACTTCCTTTTCAGCGTTTACACCGACAGCTCTAATATTAACTCTTGGCAACACAGAATTGCACATTGTATTATACATTGTGCTTTTATTAGTTGTAATGCACACGAAAGGAAGTAACAGCAGCATGACATACAAATGGAGCCGAAGACGAACATCTGCCATGCTGCAATGCTATGCAACTGGCTTGGCTTGGCTTAGTTTGACTTTTGACTAAAACCTAAATACTAACTAATGAGACTGCATATAACAGGTGGACATTTCAGTTCAGTATTACCAGACCAGACCACGCAGTCGGCAAAAAATATGAAAACTATTTAACAGAGACAGGGACAGGACAGGACAAGCTCATTTCCCCTTCCGGCTTCATACAGAGCAGAATGAAAACTAAGTTGGGCTTTGTAAAACTACATACTAGCTGTTAAATGTAGTTTTGTTAATGAAATAAACAAAGGACAAACTAATAAACAATCGTTGCACATATAATGCACACTAAATACAATAAATAACATTACTAGGTACACAGTACGTGTAAAATACACCAATTCCCACAGACACTGACAAATTGACCAAGTTCTTCGAGTATTGTGTGCATTTAAGTAGTATTTTTATGCTCTACCTTTATTTACTATTTAGTAGTACAAAAACTTTATCGCTTATATGCATGCACAATGTACTGGGTCTTGTCAGCATTTGAATTAGCGGTTGACATTCTTAAAAAATCATGTTTGTAAACAATAAGACCTATTTGCCACTTCCACTTAATTGTTGATTCTGGAGTTTTAAACCTAAAATTGTGCCACAAGAAATTTTAAAGGAGCTACTTAAACCTGCTTTCAACTTTAAATACTGCAAATTAACATAATATTACAATTCGTCTCAGATTAGCGAAATTAGAAAATAGACACGAGATATTTATTTGTGGTTTAATTAGAAATAACTTAGCATTGCTTCATACCTCTTCAATGCTTTGGACTGCATTGCGACAGTGAGGAATCCTTCCGACAAAAGTTGATGTGGTAGGAGAATGAAAATCATCTCTGGTTTCTTCAATGAACTCCCCTACACTAATCACTTCTGGCATTTTGCTTTCTTCCAAGTATGTTTCGCGACTTTTCAGAAGGAAGATGTAAGGAAGTATACACAATTACTGGCTTTCTAATCAAAACTTTTGGTTTGTTTACTTATAATTTAACTTCTGAGATGATTACAGCTTATACACATACCCTGAAAATGAATACGAATTGCCATTGTGAAAGAAACTACTTGGCATGTTTGCGAATTTTGCCTCATTGAACCGAAATGTATTTCTTGGATTATCACTGTTGCTATATAGAACAGCTGAACGACAAATTATTCACTTTAAAAACAGAATTTAACTAAGTCACTGAGAGAAGTCACTCTTGTCACACTACTTTCCATTTGCGATTCACACCAGACCACAATACATACGACGCACTGACATCCCTGGCCTAAGTTTTACTCTTGTTCCATTGTCATTCTAGATTTTTTTCTGGTTCTGTCGGAGCCTTTTACTGCCATCCGCCTTCAGTTTGCATTTCACTCTGTTGAACAATATTAACACACATTTGTACTATGCCAGCATACACACGTATCATTTTCTATTTACTAACAACAAAAATATCTACATTCTACTAGGAAAATAGCGATATGCTTCGTATCGTCACTATTATCGTCTACTTACTTGCGGTTCAGCTTTAAATTTCGTTTTACATAGAACGTCGTGGTGCAACAGTTGATTTTCTGTCATTAGCGTATAACAGGGTTTTAGATGTTCTCCATGTTTCACAAGGGTGACCAGGACTAGAAAAGTCTCAGTCAGTCCACTCCACTTTAACAAATTCAGTCTCCAGTATAGATTCTTTAGGCTCAATCCGACCAACTATAGTAATAGCTTAATCGACGAATCCAATGCTACTCAATGTCCATGTCCAGCCATCAACCTTGACTTTATAGCGTGTTATTAGCAGCAGTATGCTAAAACTTTGCTTGTTTGTAATGAAAACTGCAATGCGATTTTCAGATTATAGTCTTCGTGACCCAGTAGCTTTGTAGATCAATAGTTTTGCAATATATTGCTCTAAGTTCCCTCCTTCCTCGTCATCTATAAGGAAAATTAACATATACACATTACATTTTTCTTTAGCACACAGGTTTGGTACTACTGGATATTATTATAATGCGGATATATCCGTATTATTAATTGAATTGCATACATTATGCAAACTTTCTTCTAAAGGTCCCAGATTATACCTCGTATTTAGAGACACTGACACATATACCTGAACACAACGCAAAGAGGAAGTAAATTAATTTAATTAATACTATCAATTTAAACAATGTATACTATACTAGTAGTGTTGCTTTATGATGTCGAAACTTTGTAATTCATTGTACTAATGTAGTTGTAATTCTGCAGTAAAATGTCCTTACTGCTGGAAATGCTGGTCCGTTTTCCTATACATTAATGCCACCCCTTGGTATATAACAGCATGTAAATTTAATATACTTCTCCAAGTCTAAACTCTGTACTGAAAAGCTTAGAAGGCCAATGTACTGTCTGTGACAGATGGTTTCAATCAAACGAACGTATGCGTATTATCTTACTACATCTTAATGACTATAAAATTAATACACTATCGCTTCATTAGTACTATTATTTGCATCTCCGGTATTATAATTAGAGGAAATATTTCACATGAAAACTTGTATTTAATACCTACCAGCTACCTGTCTAGCGCTTAACTTCGTAAAGTTTTATACAAGTTCAGTATCTGCTGAAAATATGATTGCATTACATCATCACGGTAAAGTTGGTAATGAAAATAGGAGATTACGTTTGTTTAAAATAATTGTTAACCTAAGTTAACCTAATATCCTTATTTTTGTAAATGCTTTTGCAAAATTATTATTGAAGCGAGTAAATTCAAAGCAAGCGATTGCTTTCAAAATTATACCTATGACTAGATCTTCGTTTTGTCAACAGTCTAGATGATTATCTTATTACTGAACTGCGAAATATACGCAAATGCGTAGGAGCAATTAATTATTTGTTAGCAGTAAACAAAATATTTTAATCCGTTAAAATAAATAGTTTGCAGTAAAAATAGAATGAAGACAGGTTGCACATTCTTGTTCCAAATATAGTTCATAAAGTCACAAACAGTAACAGGATCATCCAAAAGAACTCAGCAAGCGAAGTGTCTGACAGTGTGACCTGAAGTAAACTTTTACTACCTTTCGGGTTTGACATGCTTTTTACTGCTTTTACTGTCATTAAAATAAATGATTTACCAAAACTTAACCGAAAAGTTAGTTTTCAGGGTTGTCAATTATAACTATTAGCTTAAATCCCATCCCATTTTACCAAGTGGATGTAAAATGTAAGTGCACCAAACAAATATTATTGCCGTGATCAAGGTTCCCTTCACATGTGGTAAAAATCTTCACATATGTAGTTGAGCTAAGGTCTAACACCAAATAAATGCCCATATAAAATAAAAAACCTATTTCTTCAAGCATGTCAAACTGTCAATTCACTAAACACACATTACTTTAAGCTATTGTTATAATTAATAATGTGATGTTGCTAATTGTAATACACAGTCTGAAAAACAGATTTCAAAACACCTTAACTGCAATAAAGCACTCAAATCACGAATACTTCTATTTTTAAGTGACACTGCCTCAAAAATAGTGAATTTACTGTATTAAAATATAAATAAGCTTACCATAAAGGACAGTAATGAGTTTTGTAAATTGGTAAGACAAAAGTTTGACAGGAGAACACAGTTTGAACTTTGTACAGATCTTGAATGCTATAAATTACGTGAGTAAAACTAATTATAAATGGTAAACAATAAAAGGAGGCTCTTTGCGTAGCTTTTACTTGCAGAATTTCCTACTTCTAGTTTTAGATATATTTACTATTTGCGTACATTCGTCTGTAAGTCTGTATATGATTAGTCAGACAGGTTCAGTTATTTAGTAGCTTAGTGTTAAACACATTTAAGTTTAGTATGTACTTGTGTATATATTTATGTGTCTTATTTGAAATTATTGGTATCACCCTTTCCCTTGTAGCTCTTATGGTGAACTACCACACAGCATACTGCACAGCTATTATTATTATGTCTGTATTTCATCAACGCGAATAGGATAGGTATTTTCAGAACGTACAAATGCATGTATTGTTACATTCTTGTACCTATACCGCTATAGTTACCTACACATTTACGTATAAAGTGTGTATCCTGTCTTATTGTTTAGTATGTGTGTAATGTAAGAAGCTATACCCTATAAGACCATAGTTTGCGGCATAATATGATACTCAAAGGAAAAGCATCGTCAGTTCTAAAGACTATCTGTCAGCTCAGCTTGTAAGCGTAAATGTAGAGTAGTGCATAATTCTGATAAGTAATATATAAGTTTGTTTCATACTTATAGTTATAATTTCATTCATTCATACTCTACTTACTTTTATTGGACCTCTAATTTGGCTTTGCTTCACAAATCCTTACTGAACTGAATTGCAAAGTGTAAAATGGTACAAAATTATGTGGATAAGATGCAGAAGGCTTGCAAGATGAAAAGCAACAAAAGAAATTGAACCTTGGTCATCTCTTTACATAGACTACACATAGTTTATTCCATCTCTTAATCCAGGAAGTAGATTAATGTTGGTGATCGTTGTTTGCTTCCTTCGGATACTATCAATAAAGTATTGCAGTTGCCGAAAATCAAGGTTGTCTTACGAAATTTCCAAATCGCAATCTTCTTTAGGGGATACAGTTTAGACTCAATAGACAATAGATTTCATGTAGAGAATTAACAATAAACTAGTATTACTCTACTATTGGTAAGTCATGATGAAATCTTAGCGTAGTACTGCGATTGCATAGGACTGCTTTGCTAAAAAGTCATATCGATACGAAAGTACTCCCACTATTGAATCTTCTATAAGTTGTTTCCTATCCCAATTAAGACGTGTTCAATGCATGGTTCAAGTTATATTGGATTCAAGTTTTATTATACCAATAAAAATGCAACACATATACATCACAAAAATCTTACATTCCATTGTTCGTAGAGAGTAAATGATTGCTCCATATAATTGAACGCCCCTCTTTAGAGCGTAATATTACAAACACTTACAACTTATAAGTATGTACACATTTTTACGAGTTTTGCATAAGTATTCTTAAAACTAGGTAATTAAAAATGTTCTTATGTTTTATTATTGGATGTGGATTTTTTATTGAACCATTGTGCTACTCTAAATGTTAGCGACGAGTTAATCTCAAATATCAAAAATGATACTACTATGAAATCAAAACGTATTAGAAAACCGGCTTATCTCATGTTTTCCAAAATTCAGATGAGACCCTTTCTCATTAAGGACTAAAACTCAATTAAGCATAAAATGACAACTTGCTTTCCGAATATGTAACAATAATAGCCATTTTCCAGCTTGACTTTTGTCGCTGGTCAAAGAGGTACACAGTAAACACATACTATAACTCTGGAAATATATATATACAGAAACATATTTTTCTTGTATATACCTAAATTCGCTTCGGTTTTATTTTTATACTTGAAGCTATTTCAACATCCTATATAGTTGCTACTTTTTTATGCATGCATTTTAAAAAATGTAAAAAAGGAAAGCAAAACTAAGTTGAATGATATGAACGAAGTCAGATACTAGTTCCTGCCCTTCTTGTCGGAAACTCGATGAATGGTGGAAGAAGACTTCTTCACTCCTCCTGCCTACTTGTGCTGACTTAAATTCAACTTCATATCGTAATTATTACGTTATTTGCAAAATCCTTTGTTGCTTATTCTGTACAATATAAAACTAATGTTTTATTAGGTCTTCTCTGAATACAATTAATTATCATAGTAATGTTGGTTACATCATTCATCTAAGTGGGAGTTGCAAAGACAATAATATTAAGCTACCAGACAGGGCGTTTGCATGTGTACACATACACAGCTGACTGCCAAAAGAGAGGCTTTACAAAGAGTCTAAAAATGTATTACGCATACGACAAAATAAAAGCAGTAAAATACATATAATTATCAATAACATACCGAGATTGTAACATTTTGTTTTGTGTTCCAGGAAAACCAACCTTGTTTAGGTGACTATTACGTCAAGGTAAAGATATTGACGGCCGTCCGGTGTGTCGCTAGTTCGCTAGTTTGCAAATACGTTTTAAATAACTGAAAAGGTCTTCTTGGTAATGGCAGACGGTCTTATTAAAGGTAAGATTCATATTATTGACATTTGAAACCTTACACTATACAGAACGAAAAATTATATATTTAGAGTGAACGCTTTATTATTTATATCCGTTTTGTTTATCCAACAATGCAACCACCTAAATACCTTCCTGACTTTATATATAAAGATATGAATAGATATAAAGATATGAAAAAAATATGTTGCGTCATCTAGTTTGATCTTATACCTGTCACTGAGCTGACACGTTTTTTTGTTACATACAGTTTTTCAAAGTTTTTCAAATTAAGAAACAAGAAATATTTATGCTAGAGTCGAACAATCTCATGTCTTATTTCAACCCCACCGCAAACCCTAATACTTTCACGTACTTACCTTAAGATTATATTATTATTCAGTTAACGTGTCATTATTTTCAGTATTGCCACTAGTATTTATTAATTATTAATTTTACAGATATCAGAGAAGTTTATTCATCTATATTTGACCATAAACCTGCTTTACGAAGAGAAATTGACTTTTTTGTTAAGGAATTTGAGGTAAGCCTTTTGGACACCATTTTAAAGCATGCTTTCCATACAGGGTGATTTTTTTGAGGGCTCATTTTGAACCAGTTAAGTAAGTGTTCCAAATGTTGCCCATTTCGAATGATGCATGTTCTAAACAATATCTTACTGTACTCGATGGGTAACCCCAATGACCCTTGTCAGCATTTGCGACAACAAAGTCGAACATTGTTTGGGTGACTGAATCATTCAAGACGGGCAAAATTGTATAGGTACCTTACTTTTAGTAAAAATTGAGCTCTAGAAAAAACCTTACCCTGTAGAATAGGTTAAATTGAGACACGATATCTATGAACTATGAAATCTAGTGTGCATCCGAGGACTGATTTTATTATGCAATGAACTAATCTAACCTTCTATAGACCTCTGGTATTATTTATTTATTTTGCTTTGATTTTGTATAACAATTTTGTAAAATATTTATCCAGGAAAGTCGAAGGGACCGGGAGATAGACAATTTATTTCGTATTTTGGAGAGAGTCACAGAACTGAAGGACACAGAGATTCCCAAAACCACTTCATTAGCAGATATCCACTTACCAAAACTCGCCGCGGAACTTCAGGTTGCTGAATCCATTTCCGACAAACTGCTCCAAAAGCGTTCTACTTCTGATCAGTTAACCATCGCTAAGTTGGAGCAAAAAAGGGGAGAAAGAGTAGCTGAGTGGGATGCTTTTGTACATGAAATGACAAATAGATGCATTCGCATTGATAATACCTACAAGGATAAAGAGGAGGAAGTTGAAGAACTCTACCGCGTAGCAGAAGAGAAATTGCTACTTAATCAAACTATTCAATCGTCTAAATAATCCTTTTGATATTACATTACTGCTTATATTTAATCTAGTCTTCTCTTGACTTATCATGGCGACAGTTTCCGAAGATAATAGATCGAATTTGGGAGAAGTACTAGATCCTAATATCAAAATAAAATTGGGGAAACAGTTTCATTCTGCTGGTTCACAACTGTTCGATACGGAAACCGAAGAGTTAAGCGAAGATAGTCAAAAAATATTATCTTTAGGTGAAGTCAAAGATTTATGGAAGAAAGTGCAAGGTGCACCTCCGAATACAAACGGAAGAAAAGTGTATCTTCACGAACTCTTAGGGGACTCTGAAATTATATTACCTCATTTGGAACTTCCTGAAAGAAATCCAGAACTGGAGAAACGAGTTTCCCGACTGAGAAATATGGTCGCCGAAAAAGAGTACCAAAGAATGACTAAAAATGTCAGTTTCACCAGCCGTTACAAACCTGAGGATTCTATTGGTTACCAACGTAGGTCAATATCGCATTTAAACATGTTTTATTGATCCTGATGAATGAGGATTCTAATTTACCGTTTTATTTTTCAGTAAAACAAATGAACACCGGCCTTATAGGAGTCATTCAGCTTGTGATATCCCTAGCAGCTGCCTTTTTGTTTGGCTACATGGGAGTTGAGGTTTTTGTGGGCTACACTTTTGATTTAGCCGTAAAACTTCTTCTCGGTATCATGTGTGCCCTTATTGTGGGTGCTGCTGAGTTATATTTTCTAGCAATTAACTTGGATGTTGCAGAAAACTCTAATGGCAGCAGTAATAATTACCCTTCTAAGAAAACCAATTAAAACTGATTTATAATTAAATCAGCTATAACTTATTTCTATTCAAAGAAAACAATCGTATTATAAGTCCAGATTATAAGTATTCCATCAAAATGAACATTTCCTTTGTAAAATGTCCATGTTATACCATGGCACTACATTAGTATTGAAATATATTACATTAGTACTGAAAAAATCCATGTACAATGAGAATAAAATAGCTTGTAGATAACAATATAACTATTACTTGTTAAAATTCTAGAATGCATATTATAATTGATAATCATACCTATGATATGACGCAGATATAATTTATTATGTAGTTGATACAATATACAATGCATTCATTTCCTTACTATACATTTATAGAAAAAGATTCCTGATGAACATATTATGCAGAATATTGCTTTTTTCTCTTTCTTTGTCGTTTTGTTAACAATTTATGCAAGCCATCATTTCTGGAGTAGGCATACCTAATAAAATAGAATAATAGACCAAAGCTATATTATATGTACGTACGTACAGAATAATAGTTTTATATCGGTATCGAATAATTGTGGTACTAAATCGTACCTTTCTATTTGAGAAAATTCTTAAGCAATTATAATATGCAATACTAAATAGGCTTTGTTTGATTTCTGTGTATACTTGTATTCTGTATTATTATGCATACCGAGTACCGATGAATAGACAATTTATTTAATAAAATATTTTCACGATTTATTATTGCTACTTTAATATCGAAACATAATAACAATTAAACAGTCTCGCTTTTGCTGTAAAAACTGTTGACAATTGTTAATTATTGTGCTTCCATTAGTTATGACCTTCTTGTTCATGAAATCACTAATATATAGGTACTGCGGTTTCAATCCTTTAATCCGTACCCATTGCTATATTTTCGATGGTTAATTTCAAAAGCTGTTCATGGCTTATGTAATTCAAAAAATGCCAGTGTTAATTTGGCATTGTTAAAAAGTAAAATAAGCAATTAATAAATACGTTTGCATTGTCCATGAATTTAGTGTTTTTACTTTTTAAACATACCATAAATATTTCATTTAAATTGTCTTAACAAGAGTGTGAATTTTATTGAAAACGAAAAATATGACACAAAGGAAAAAGGAAAGTGCTTCTGGTACGTCACAGCTAGTTTAATAAGTAGTTGAAATTCAAGGTTTAGTCATTTTCTAGTGGTGCAATTGTACGCTAAATTTATTTGGATTTCGAAGAAAAAAATACGAATATTGTAAAAACCGTTCCTAATCAAGAGATATGAGTTGGGCGCAATTTCGAACGTGGCGTCCCGTCGTTCTGATGTTCATTTTGGCATTACTAACGATTTTCCAGGTATTAACAATAATGAATAAATCCGTCATTAAGCATCCTTTTCAAAGACAAGGGTCCTAGTTGTTTTTGGTTGGGGTAAAGATAAAAATACTAGACCCGTTAAAAGCAATTTGTGTATACACATACTAATATATTTGCACTGTATTTATGATCTTCAGTAAACAATCAAACGGGGCATAATTAAATACCTTACCATTAAGGATAATTAGTAATACCAATACCATTCCAGGCCAGATATAGTAAAACATATTATGCATTCCTCAAAAATGGCTAAAGCTTGAAATTAGTCATTAGAGACGTACTTTTTAGGTTCTTTTCAATTTTTCCTCAGGTGGTAAAGATCAGTTAAGTCATCCATTTTTGAACTGGACCTTATAGTTAGTTCCTAGAATTTCGTTTAAAAGTTTTCTTGTGCATACTCACTAGCCCTAACCTAAGACCTCTATTATTTATAACTAACTCTCTAAAAGACAGATATCGATAAATCTCCCGATAATCGGGAGATTTAGAATCGGGACCCGATTCTAAATAAACCTTTTTAAAGCATATAAAATATAGTAGCGAAAGCAAAACAAAGAAATGGATTCCGAGGTCACAGATCAGAAAAGGCAAATTTTTGAAAGGGAATGTTTATTCAGTCTGAGAATAACTAAACCCACGACATAAAAATAAAAATGAACCTACACGGCAAATCTCTGAAAGATTGAATAACCAAACTATGACTAACCACTTCAGAAAATTGAACCGGCACGGCACGACAAATATGTAAACCACGAAATATAGCCAAACCACAGGACAGAAAGCTCTGAATATATCAGAAAACGTTTTGTTACTTTAGTATATTTAGTAATAGTGTATCTATATCTGTGTTCAGACCTAAGGTGTAGTTAGTTGCAGTCATAGAGAGATACAAATCTCGTATGGGTCCCCTATCAAGGGTGGACGGGGTTTTTATTATTTACAATAGATGAGTGAGTGGCTGAGCAAGTCTGCTTCATTATGTCAATTTAATTTAATTATGATTAGTTTTATTGTTAGTTAGGTTACCTATGATGATCAGGGCGTTGGATATGTTTACCTACTGAAGGTCGGAAAGATATTTCTAAAATGAGAATGATTTGGGCTACTTATAAATGTCTTAGACGAACAGATCAGTCATTTTCCGTCATTTATTTGCGTTAGGATAATCTTTGAAAAATGTACCTCACGTTTAGGGGAAGTGCTTATTCTACACATGTAAAAATTCTAAGTTATTTTCATGTGTGGGGTCTACACTTGCAAATTGTGAGGTACCTATTATTCAATTCGGTATTTTGCGTTTTGGCCACTCTGTCGTAGTCGTCGTAATACAGTTTATGGTATTATTTGTAGGTGAGATGGGTTTTAACTTTACCCCTGATTTCGTTTGTTTAACTTTCGACGCGCTCGGTCGGATGTCTGATATGCGTTTGGTTTTTCTATCGTGTAATATTTAATAATTTACCTGTAATCTGTAATCTGTAACGCAAATGGTTATTTTAATTTTGTCGTGCAAATAAATAATTTGTCGCTCGGTCCGATTTTCTGTCGTGTTTCAGTTTTCAGTCATGGTGCGATTGGTTATTTTCTTCTAATATATTTTTTTTACTCTGTATGCTACTCAATTTAGAATGCCTTTGGAAGCAATAATTGGAATCTGCATCCTGAAGGAACTGATGTTTACCCATCTGCTAATGAGGACATTGGAGCAGGAGCAGCAGATAAGTAAGTCGATGTGATATTATTGTTATTGTTGCATTTGCATTACCTCATAATAACAAGCAGGATGTGGATGGTAGAATATATGCGACACGGGTGAGGTGAGGTCCAACATTTGTTTGCTCTTATCAATTTACCTCCTTATGATTGAGCTTACTGTTTATTAGATAGGGATATAAATAAATGGGGAAAAATGTCGTGAGTATTTATTTTTTGAAAGTGAAGTTGGATAGATCACCTCAAATTAGCTAATAAAATGATTCATCAGTTTTTTATTTTGAAGTAAGCAAAATCCCCTAATTGGAAGCAGAAGAGATTGGACTTTCCATACTTTCCATGACTTTCCATGCATGTCCCCCTGACTCTGACTCTGACTTCATTAGAGTCAACTGCAACTGTACTCTAAGCTAAAATCTCAGTACTCTCCAAATAATTGCTCCTGTCCTATGCCCTCCCCCTGACAATGAAATAAACCACTACCCAGTACGTGTCATGTCATGCCATAAGACATTAAAAAGCTCCAAGTAGATAGATGTATAAACGTGTATTTCACGATGCTAACAAGCGAGATGTGAGATTGCGGTCATAGTCTATAGTTTGGCATAAATACCCCCGAATCATCTATTTGTGGATATAGGACTAGATAGGGAAAGGGAACCCCATCTGAGATTTGAAGAATTCACTCTGTGACACTGACTTCGCAATCCCAACTACATTATTAGCTTGGGGATTGATTCCATTAAGTATACGCTAGAATATCATCAGCGCTTCTGAAATCTTGAATAACTAGTGCCATATAACATAGTGCAGGAAATGGTCAACATAAAATCAATATTTGCACGGTTCGGGGCACTTTGAGAAATCGCTTGTCATGTGTCATGTCTTTGTTTATTATTGTCTTTGTTTATGTGCCTATAAACTATAAACTTTAATGAATGAGAATGAGATAGGAGTTGATCATTAGTCAAAGACTGACCAAGCATGAGAAATAATATAATTATGTAACAGTAATCATTTAGGTATATATTGTGTGGGACTGTTTTTAGAGCCTTCTATAGGGAAATTCGAAGTGAACATGGACAAAACCGTGGCCCTAACAGATGGCCAGCTCAAAGGTTTCCTGGAGTCACAACAATATCTATTCCAGAATGCACTGAAGAAGGCTTTTCTCTTGTTCAAGGGAAAAATGAACATTACATGAAGTGCATTCGTAATGAAAAAACAGGGGGTTATTTTCAAGTCATATACATGTGTCAACACGGATCGCACAGTTTCGGAGATCCCACTTCTTGTATCCCTCCTACAGATTGCAGTTCATGCAATGGACAAGACCACATTTATGGAAAACAATATTCTGGGTTTGTCCAATACAAATAAGAAATAAAATGCACCTTCTCTCTATTCACAAACACAATACAACAATGCAATGTCTCATCTCTATTCAATGTCACAAACAAATGTACAAAGGGACAGGGACATAAATAATGAACCGTTTTCCAATACTCTAAGTCAGAATTTTCGAGTTGAGATTTGTCTTTGTCTTCAGGTTCCTGTATTATTTGCAAAATAAAATGCTTTTCCTCACTATCCTAAATACAAACCGAAAAGACTGTATAACATGAATTGAAATACTACACTTTGCAATGTGTAGTTATATCTGTAAAATGTCTTTACCTTTTTGTATTATGAAACCTTGAAACTTGTATTGTACTGTGTACACTGTGTATACTGTACTATGTATCCTGTGTACATGCTACACTTTTAAATATTATCAAAAGTTTGCAGGTAAAAAAGTCTGAAAACTTTGAAAGTTATAATTTTCTCACAATTTCCTTTAAATACAAAAAATGCTAACCGATATATTTATATGTTTGTGACATTGCATTATTATAAACTATTATTAGCATCCAAGATTCCTAAAACTGCATTGTGCTCAGAGTAGGTCACAAATACTACATTGTATTAATTTTCATTACTTTAATAAAATAGAAACGGATTAACGAAAGAATACGAAAGAGAAAACGGAAACATCAATGGCCACCATATGAAGTCTGTGAAAAACGTTCACAACAATGCGCTAATGCAACGAAAGGTAATTACGCACACAGACAGACAGCAACAAATCAAACAATTAAGAACGACTAACTTAGCAGCCGCACAAATGAAGGCATCTTCTACGTCAGCAAATTTAAGACAAATGGAAAACGTGCAATCAATAGCAAATGGACAATCTTCAATGCATTCGGTGCAGACAGCAAGAAAGCATTCAAACATGAATGCAGCACAAAAGATGGCTACCCACCAAGCAATAAATGCTGAGACTTCGTCAAGAATGGTAAATGAGCAATCGATGATAACCAATGAGCACTCAGGAATGTCTGCAAACAGAATAGCTAATAAGCAAACAAAGTTATCAACAGCAAGAGTGGCCAACAAACACTTAGGGATGTCTGCAGCAAGAATGGCCAATGAACAATCTGATATGTCTGCAGCAGGAATGGTCAATGAACAATCATGGATAGCGGCAGGAAGAATGGCAAACGAACACTCAGGGATGACAGCAGGAAGAATGGCAACCCAACAAATCGGCATGACAGCAGCAAGTATGGCCAGCGAACAATCACGAACATCAGGAGCAAGAACGGCAAATGACCACATGAGGCAGTCGTCTAATGACCAAAAATTAACAATTGATTTTGCAAAAAACAAAAATATCGAAAACAAATTACAAAACAACAGAGCTATGTCAGCATTGCAAGCTGTACAAATTGCAAGACGTCAATTCACGTTAAACATAGACAACATGAATGACGCTCAAATGGCAGCTGGACAATCACATATGAATGCCGCTCAAATGGCAACTGGACAATCACAAATGAATGCCGCTAGAATGGCAGCTGGACAATCACATATGAATGCCGCTCAAATGGCAGCTGGACAATCACATATGAATGCCGCTCAAATGGCAACTGGACAATCACATATGAATGCCGCTCAAATGGCAGCTGGACAATCACATATGAATGCCGCTCAAATGGCAGCTGGACAATCACATATGAATGCCGCTCAAATGGCAGCTGGACAATTACATATGAATGCCGCTCAAATGGCAGCTGGACAATCACATATGAATGCAGCTCAATCGGCTCGAGCTATGTCAGGAATGAATGCCGCTCAAATGGCAGCTGGACAATCACATATGAATGCAGCTCAATCGGCCCGAGCTATGTCAGGAATAAATGCAGCTAGAATGGCAGCTGGACAATCACATATGAATGCCGCTCAAATGGCAGCTGGACAATCACATATGAATGCCGCTCAAATGGCAGCTAGACAATCACATATGAATGCCGCTCAAATGGCAGCTGGACAATCACATATGAATGCCGCTCAAATGGCAGCTGGACAATCACATATGAATGCCGCTCAAATGGCAGCTGGACAATCACATATGAATGCCGCTCAAATGGCAGCTGGACAATCACATATGAATGCAGCTCAAATGGCAGCTGGACAATCACATATGAATGCCGCTCAAATGGCAGCTGGACAATCACATATGAATGCCGCTCAAATGGCAGCTGGACAATCACATATGAATGCCGCTCAAATCGCAGCTGGACAATCACATATGAATGCCGCTCAAATGGCAGCTGGACAATCACATATGAATGCCGCTCAAATCGCAGCTGGACAATCACATATGAATGCCGCTCAAATGGCAGCTGGACAATCACATATGAATGCCGCTCAAATGGCAGCTGGACAATCACATATGAATGCCGCTCAAATGGCAGCTGGACAATCACATATGAATGCCGCTCAAATGGCAGCTGGACAATCAAATATGAATGCAGCTCAATCGGCTCGAGCTATGTCAGGAATGAATACCGCTCAAATGGCAGCTGGACAATCACATATGAATGCCGCTCAAATGGCAGCTGGACAATCACATATGAATGCCGCTCAAATGGCAGCTGGACAATCACATATGAATGCCGCTCAAATGGCAGCTGGACAATCACATATGAATGCCGCTCAAATGGCAGCTGGACAATCAAATATGAATGCAGCTCAATCGGCTCGAGCTATGTCAGGAATGAATGCCGCTCAAATGGCAGCTGGGCAATCACGTATGAATGCCGCTCAAATGGCAGCTGGACAATCACATATGAATGCCGCTCAAATGGCAGCTGGACAATCACATATGAATGCCGCTCAAATGGCAGCTGGACAATCACATATGAATGCAGCTCAATCGGCTCGAGCTATGTCAGGAATGAATGCCGCTCAAATGGCAGCTGGGCAATCACGTATGAATGCCGCTCAAATGGCAGCTGGACAATCACATATGAATGCCGCTCAAATGGCAGCTGGACAATCACATATGAATGCCGCTCAAATGGCAGCTGGACAATCACATATGAATGCCGCTCAAATGGCAGCTGGACAATCACATATGAATGCCGCTCAAATCGCAGCTGGACAATCACATATGAATGCCGCTCAAATCGCAGCTGGACAATCACATATGAATGCCGCTCAAATGGCAGCTGGACAATCACATATGAATGCCGCTCAAATGGCAGCTGGACAATCACATATGAATGCCGCTCAAATGGCAGCTGGACAATCACATATGAATGCCGCTCAAATGGCAGCTGGACAATCACATATGAATGCCGCTCACATGGCAGCTGGACAATCACATATGAATGCCGCTCAAATGGCAGCTGGACAATCACATATGAATGCAGCTCAATCGGCTCGAGCTATGTCAGGAATGAATGCCGCTCAAATGGCAGCTGGACAATCACATATGAATGCAGCACAATCTGCTCGAGCTCTATCAGGAATGAATGCCGCTCAAATGGCAGCTAGACAATCACATATGAATGCCGCTCAAATGGCAGCTGGACAATCACATATGAATGCCGCTCAAATGGCAGCTGGACAATCACATATGAATGCCGCTCAAATGGCAGCTGGACAATCACATATGAATGCCGCTCAAATGGCAGCTGGACAATCACATATGAATGCCGCTCAAATGGCAGCTAGACAATCAAATATGAATGCAGCTCAATCGGCTCGAGCTATGTCAGGAATGAATGCCGCTCAAATGGCAGCTGGGCAATCACGTATGAATGCCGCTCAAATGGCAGCTGGACAATCACATATGAATGCCGCTCAAATGGCAGCTGGACAATCACATATGAATGCCGCTCAAATGGCAGCTGGACAATCACATATGAATGCCGCTCAAATGGCAGCTGGACAATCACATATGAATGCCGCTCAAATGGCAGCTGGACAATCACATATGAATGCCGCTCAAATGGCAGCTGGACAATCACATATGAATGCCGCTCAAATGGCAGCTGGACAATCACATATGAATGCCGCTCAAATGGCAGCTGGACAATCACATATGAATGCCGCTCAAATGGCAGCTGGACAATCACATATGAATGCCGCTCAAATGGCAGCTAGACAATCAAAAATGAATGCAGCTCAAATGGCAGCTGGACAATCACATATGAATGCAGCTCAATCGGCTCGAGCTATGTCAGGAATGAATGCCGCTCAAATGGCAGCTGGACAATCACATATGAATGCAGCTCAATCGGCTCGAGCTATGTCAGGAATGAATGCCGCTCAAATGGCAGCTGGACAATCACATATGAATGCCGCTCAAATGGCAGCTGGACAATCACATATGAATGCCGCTCAAATGGCAGCTGGACAATCACATATGAATGCCGCTCAAATGGCAGCTGGACAATCACATATGAATGCCGCTCAAATGGCAGCTGGACAATCACATATGAATGCCGCTCAAATGGCAGCTGGACAATCACATATGAATGCCGCTCAAATGGCAGCTGGACAATCACATATGAATGCCGCTCAAATGGCAGCTAGACAATCAAATATGAATGCAGCTCAATCGGCTCGAGCTATGTCAGGAATGAATGCCGCTCAAATGGCAGCTGGACAATCACATATGAATGCCGCTCAAATCGCAGCTGGACAATCACATATGAATGCCGCTCAAATGGCAGCTGGACAATCACATATGAATGCCGCTCAAATGGCAGCTGGACAATCACATATGAATGCCGCTCAAATGGCAGCTGGACAATCACATATGAATGCCGCTCAAATGGCAGCTGGACAATCACATATGAATGCCGCTCAAATGGCAGCTGGACAATCACATATGAATGCCGCTCAAATGGCAGCTGGACAATCACATATGAATGCCGCTCAAATGGCAGCTGGACAATCACATATGAATGCCGCTCAAATGGCAGCTGGACAATCACATATGAATGCCGCTCAAATGGCAGCTAGACAATCAAATATGAATGCAGCTCAAATGGCAGCTGGACAATCACATATGAATGCAGCTCAATCGGTTCGAGCTATGTCAGGAATGAATGCCGCTCAAATGGCAGCTGGACAATCAAATATGAATGCAGCTCAATCGGCTCGAGCTATGTCAGGAATGAATGCCGCTCAAATGGCAGCTGGGCAATCACGTATGAATGCCGCTCAAATGGCAGCTGGACAATCACATATGAATGCCGCTCAAATGGCAGCTGGACAATCACATATGAATGCCGCTCAAATGGCAGCTGGACAATCACATATGAATGCCGCTCAAATGGCAGCTGGACAATCACATATGAATGCAGCTCAATCGGCTCGAGCTATGTCAGGAATGAATGCCGCTCAAATGGCAGCTGGACAATCACATATGAATGCAGCACAATCTGCTCGAGCTCTATCAGGAATGAATGCCGCCCAAATGGCAGCTGGACAATCACATATAAATGCCGCTCAAATGGCAACTGGACAATCACAAATGAATGCCCCTCAAATGGCAAATGGACAATCACATATGAATGCCGCTCAAATGGCAGCTGGACAATCACAAATGAATGCCGCTCAAATGGCAACTGACCAATCACATATAAATGCAGCTCAATCGGCTAGAGCAATGTCAGGAATGAATGCCGCTCAAATGGCAGCTGGACAATCACATATGAATGCCGCTCAAATGGCAGCTGGACAATCACATATGAATGCCGCTCAAATGGCAGCTGGACAATCACATATGAATGCCGCTCAAATGGCAGCTGGACAATCACATATGAATGCCGCTCAAATGGCAGCTGGACAATCACATATGAATGCCGCTCAAATGGCAGCTGGACAATCACATATGAATGCCGCTCAAATGGCAGCTGGACAATCACATATGAATGCCGCTCAAATGGCAGCTGGACAATCACATATGAATGCCGCTCAAATGGCAGCTGGACAATCACATATGAATGCCGCTCAAATGGCAGCTAGACAATCAAATATGAATGCAGCTCAAATGGCAGCTGGACAATCACATATGAATGCAGCTCAATCGGCTCGAGCTATGTCAGGAATGAATGCCGCTCAAATGGCAGCTGGACAATCACATATGAATGCAGCTCAATCGGCTCGAGCTATGTCAGGAATGAATGCCGCTCAAATGGCAGCTGGGCAATCACGTATGAATGCCGCTCAAATGGCAGCTGGACAATCACATATGAATGCCGCTCAAATGGCAGCTGGACAATCACATATGAATGCCGCTCAAATGGCAGCTGGACAATCACATATGAATGCCGCTCAAATGGCAGCTGGACAATCACATATGAATGCCGCTCAAATGGCAGCTGGACAATCACATATGAATGCAGCTCAATCGGCTCGAGCTATGTCAGGAAGGAATGCCGCTCAAATGGCAGCTGGACAATCACATATGAATGCAGCACAATCTGCTCGAGCTCTATCAGGAATGAATGCCGCTCAAATGGCAACTGGACAATCACAAATGAATGCCGCTCAAATGGCAAATGGACAATCACATATGAATGCCGCTCAAATGGCAGCTGGACAATCACATATGAATGCCGCTCAAATGGCAGCTGGACAATCACATATGAATGCCGCTCAAATGGCAGCTGGACAATCACATATGAATGCCGCTCAAATGGCAGCTGGACAATCACATATGAATGCCGCTCAAATGGCAGCTGGACAATCACATATGAATGCCGCTCAAATGGCAGCTGGACAATCACATATGAATGCCGCTCAAATGGCAGCTGGACAATCACATATGAATGCCGCTCAAATGGCAGCTGGACAATCACATATGAATGCCGCTCAAATGGCAGCTAGACAATCACATATGAATGCAGCTCAAATGGCAGCTGGACAATCACATATGAATGCAGCTCAATCGGTTCGAGCTATGTCAGGAATGAATGCCGCTCAAATGGCAGCTGGACAATCAAATATGAATGCAGCTCAATCGGCTCGAGCTATGTCAGGAATGAATGCCGCTCAAATGGCAGCTGGGCAATCACGTATGAATGCCGCTCAAATGGCAGCTGGACAATCACATATGAATGCCGCTCAAATGGCAGCTGGACAATCACATATGAATGCCGCTCAAATGGCAGCTGGACAATCACATATGAATGCCGCTCAAATGGCAGCTGGACAATCACATATGAATGCAGCTCAATCGGCTCGAGCTATGTCAGGAATGAATGCCGCTCAAATGGCAGCTGGACAATCACATATGAATGCAGCACAATCTGCTCGAGCTCTATCAGGAATGAATGCCGCTCAAATGGCAACTGGACAATCACAAATGAATGCCGCTCAAATGGCTACTGGACAATCACATATGAATGCCGCTCAAATGGCAGCTAGACAATCACATATGAATGCCGCTCAAATGGCAGCTGGGCAATCACAAATGAATGCCGCTCAAATGGCAACTGACCAATCACATATAAATGCAGCTCAATCGGCTAGAGCAATGTCAGGAATGAATGCCGCTCAAATCGCAGCTGGACAATCACATATGAATGCCGCTCAAATCGCAGCTGGACAATCACATATGAATGCCGCTCAAATGGCAGCTGGACAATCACATATGAATGCCGCTCAAATGGCAGCTGGACAATCACATATGAATGCCGCTCAAATGGCAGCTGGACAATCACATATGAATGCCGCTCAAATGGCAGCTGGACAATTACATATGAATGCCGCTCAAATGGCAGCTGGACAATCACATATGAATGCAGCTCAATCGGCTCGAGCTATGTCAGGAATGAATGCCGCTCAAATGGCAGCTGGACAATCACATATGAATGCCGCTCAAATGGCAGCTGGACAATCACATATGAATGCCGCTCAAATGGCAGCTGGACAATCACATATGAATGCCGCTCAAATGGCAGCTGGACAATCACATATGAATGCCGCTCAAATGGCAGCTGGACAATCACATATGAATGCCGCTCAAATGGCAGCTGGACAATCACATATGAATGCCGCTCAAATGGCAGCTGGACAATCACATATGAATGCAGCTCAATCGGCTCGAGCTATGTCAGGAATGAATGCCGCTCAAATGGCAGCTGGACAATCACATAATGATTGCCGCTCAAATGGCAGCTGGACAATCACATGTAAATGCCGCTCAAATGGCAACTGGACAATCACAAATGAATGCCGCTCAAATGGCAAATGGACAATCACATATGAATGCCGCTCAAATGGCAGCTGGACAATCACAAATGAATGCCGCTCAAATGGCAACTGGACAATCACATATAAATGCAGCTCAATCGGCTAGAGCAATGTCAGGAAAGAATGCCGCTCAAATGGCAGCTGGACAATCACATATGAATGCCGCTCAAATGGCAGCTGGACAATCACATATGAATGCCGCTCAAATGGCCGCTGGACAATCACATATGAATGCCGCTCAAATGGCAGCTGGACAATCACAAATGAATGCCGCTCAAATGGCAGCTGGACAATCACATATGAATGCCGCTCAAATGGCAGCTGGACAATCACAAATGAATGCCGCTCAAATGGCAGCTGTACAATCACATATGAATGCAGCTCAAATGGCAGCTGGACAATCACATATGAATGCAGCTCAAATGGCAGCTGGACAATCACATATGAATGCCGCTCAAATGGCAGCTGGACAATCACATATGAATGCCGCTCAAATGGCAGCTGGACAATCACATATGAATGCCGCTCAAATGGCAGCTGGACAATCACATATGAATGCAGCTCAATCGGCTCGAGCTATGTCAGGAATGAATGCCGCTCAAATGGCAGCTGGACAATCACATATGAATGCAGCTCAATCGGCTCGAGCTATGTCAGGAATGAATGCCGCTCAAATGGCAGCTGGACAATCACATATGAATGCAGCACAATCTGCTCGAGCTCTATCAGGAATGAATGCCGCTCAAATGGCAGCTGGACAAGCACATAGGAATGCCGCTCAAATGGCAACTGGACAATCACAAATGAATGCCGCTCAAATGGCAGCTGGACAATCACATATGAATGCCGCTCAAATGGCAGCTGGACAATCACATATGAATGCCGCTCAAATGGCAGCTGGACAATCACATATGAATGCCGCTCAAATGGCAGCTGGACAATCAAATATGAATGCCGTTCAAATGGCAGCAGGACAATCACATATGAATGCCGCTCAAATGGCAGCTGGGCAATCACATATGAATGCCGCTCAAATGGCAACTGGACAATCACATATAAATGCAGCTCAATCGGCTAGAGCAATGTCAGAAATGAATGCAGCTCAAATGGCAGCTGGACAATCACAAATGAATGCCGCTCAAATGGCAGCTGGACAATCACATATGAATGCCGCTCAAATGGCAACTGGACAGTCACAAATGAATGCCGCTCAAATGGCAACTGGACAATCACATATGAATGCCGCTGAAATAGCAGCTAGACAATCACATATGAATGCCGCTCAAATGGCAGCTGGACAATCACATATGAATGCCGCTCAAATGGCAGCTGGACAATCACAAATGAATGCCGCTCAAATGGCAACTGGACAATCACATATAAATGCAGCTCAATCGGCTAGAGCAATGTCAGGAATGAATGCCGCTCAAATGGCAGCTGGACAATCACATATGAATGCCGCTCAAATGGCAGCTGGACAATCACATATGAATGCCGCTCAAATGGCAGCTGGACAACCACATATGAATGCCGCTCAAATGGCAGCTGGACAATCACATATGAATGCAGCTCAATCGGCTCGAGCCATGTCAGGAATGAATGCCGCTCAAATGACAGCTGGACAATCACATATGAATGCAGCACAATCTGCTCGAGCTCTATCAGGAATGAATGCCGCTCAAATGGCAGCTGGACAATCACATATGAATGCCGCTCAAATGGCAACTGGACAATCACAAATGAATGCCGCTCAAATGGCAGCTGGACAATCACATATGAATGCCGCTCAAATGGCAGCTAGACAATCACATATGAATGCCGCTCAAATGGCAGCTGGACAATCACATATGAATGCCGCTCAAATGGCAGCTGGACAATCACAAATGAATGCCGCTCAAATGGCAACTGGACAATCACATATAAATGCAGCTCAATCGGCTAGAGCAATGTCAGGAATGAATGCCGCTCAAATAGCAGCTGGACAATCACATATGAATGCCGCTCAAATGGCAGCTGGACAATCACATATGAATGCCGCTCAAATGGCAGCTGGACAATCACATATGAATGCCGCTCAAATGGCAGCTGGACAATCACATATGAATGCCGCTCAAATGGCAGCTGGACAATCACATATGAATGCCGCTCAAATGGCAGCTGGACAATCACATATGAATGCCGCTCAAATGGCAGCTGGACAATCACATATGAATGCCGCTCAAATGGCAGCTGGACAATCACATATGAATGCCGCTCAAATGGCTGCTGGACAATTACTTGCAAAAGCCGCTCAAATGGCAGCTGGACAATCACATATGAATGCCGCTCAAATGGCAGCAGGACAATCACATATGAATGCCGCTCAAATGGCAGCTGGGCAATCACATATGAATGCCGCTCAAATGGCAACTGGACAATCACATATAAATGCAGCTCAATCGGCTAGAGCAATGTCAGGAATGAATGCAGCTAGAATTGCAGCTGGACAATCACATATGAATGCCGCTCAAATGGCAGCTGGACAATCACATATGAATGCCGCTCAAATGGCAGCTGGACAATCACATATGAATGCCGCTCAAATGGCAGCTGGACAATCACATATGAATGCCGCTCAAATGGCAGCTGGACAATCACATATGACTGCCGCTCAAATGGCAGCAGGACAATCACATATGAATGCAGCTCAATCGGCTCGAGCTATGTCAGGAATGAATGCCGCTCAAATAGCAGCTGGACAATCACATATGAATGCCGCTCAAATCGCAACTGGACAATCACATATGAATGCCGCTCAAATCGCAGCTGGACAATCACATATGAATGCCGCTCAAATCGCAGCTGGACAATCACATATGACTGCCGCTCAAATGACAGCTGGACAATCACATATGAATGCAGCACAATCTGCTCGAGCTCTATCAGGAATGAATGCCGCTCAAATGGCAGCTGGACAATCACATATGAATGCCGCTCAAATGGCAACTGGACAATCACAAATTAATGCCGCTCAAATGGCAGCTGGACAATCACATATGAATGCCGCTCAAATGGCAGCTGGACAATCACATATGAATGCCGCTCAAATGGCAGCTGGACAATCACATATGAATGCCGCTCAAATGGCAGCTGGACAATCACAAATGAATGCCGCTCAAATGGCAACTGGACAATCACATATAAATGCAGCTCAATCGGCTAGAGCAATGTCAGGAATGAATGCCGCTCAAATAGCAGCTGGACAATCACATATGAATGCCGCTCAAATGGCAGCTGGACAATCACATATGAATGCCGCTCAAATGGCAGCTGGACAATCACATATGAATGCCGCTCAAATGGCAGCTGGACAATCACATATGAATGCCGCTCAAATGGCAGCTGGACAATCACATATGAATGCCGCTCAAATGGCAGCTGGACAATCACATATGAATGCCGCTCAAATGGCAGCTGGACAATCACATATGAATGCCGCTCAAATGGCAGCTGGACAATCACATATGAATGCCGCTCAAATGGCAGCTGGCCGCTCAAATGGCAGCTGGACAATCACATATGAATGCCGCTCAAATGGCAGCAGGACAATCACATATGAATGCCGCTCAAATGGCAGCTGGGCAATCACATATGAATGCCGCTCAAATGGCAACTGGACAATCACATATAAATGCAGCTCAATCGGCTAGAGCAATGTCAGGAATGAATGCCGCTCAAATGGCAGCTGGACAATCACATATGAATGCCGCTCAAATGGCAGCTGGACAATCACATATGAATGCCGCTCAAATGGCAGCTGGACAATCACATATGAATGCCGCTCAAATGGCAGCTGGACAATCACATATGAATGCCGCTCAAATGGCAGCTGGACAATCACATATGACTGCCGCTCAAATGGCAGCAGGACAATCACATATGAATGCAGCTCAATCGGCTCGAGCTATGTCAGGAATGAATGCCGCTCAAATAGCAGCTGGACAATCACATATGAATGCCGCTCAAATCGCAACTGGACAATCACATATGAATGCCGCTCAAATCGCAGCTGGACAATCACATATGAATGCCGCTCAAATCGCAGCTGGACAATCACATATGACTGCCGCTCAAATGGCTGCTGGACAATCACTTGCAAAAGCCGTTCAAGTGGCTGCTGGACAATCACATGTGAATGCCGCTCAAATGGCAGCTGGACAATCAGAAAAGAGTGCGGCTCAATTGGTAGCTGGACTGTTAGAAAAGAATACCGCTCTAATTGCAACTGGACATTCAGAAATGAATTCTGTTAAAAAGGGAATTGTGCAATCACAAATGAAAACCGCTGAAATGGCATCTGGGCAATCTCAAATGGTTGCCTCCCAAATGTCAATGGGACAGTCGAAAGTGAACGCTCACCAAATGTCAAATGGGCAATCTCAAAAGATTGCCTCTGAAGCTGCTACTGGACAATCACGAATGGATGTAGCCCAAGTGGAAATTGCAAAATCTGAATATAAAACCGCTAGTAAGGCAAGTGAAAGCTCTCTAATGAATGCTGCTGAAATGACATTCAACGGTCGTTCAGCGTTGGCGAAAGACAATTTCTCTGCATCGAAGTTTAATATGGCAAGCAATAATGTTACCAGTAGTCAATCAGCTATGTCAAATTCCATGTCCGAAATGCATCAGTCGTCTGGTAGTCACAGTCTAAATTCCAAATCAGAAGATCAATCAACCGTAAGTAAATCTTCAAGTACTAGTTTTGAAACGTCAAGTTTTTCGGAAAGTTCATCATCAAATTTTTCGTCAAGCGAATCCGTAGAGATCGTGTCTTCTACTTTCTTCAGCAGTTTAACCACCTATTTTGAAACTATATCGTTTGACATAATCACCACAATAACTACAACTGTTGTTGACTTTTCTGCTGATACAATCTATGAAGAATATCGTGATAGTGGAACCGTTTCCGTTGAAAACGTTATGAAATCTGGCTCTACTGTGAACTACGTTGATGCAAAGCATTTTAATCCCACACTAGCTTGCTTGTCGAGTGGAACATATCCGACTGATGACTTAGGAACCTACTTAGAATGCAATCACAGCGATACTCCCAAAAGTGGAGCACTCATTCCTACTTTTAAGAAATGTAACCAGAACTACCTGTTTAGTGCATTTATTGGTACATGTGTGCATAGCTCAGTTGCAGCTGAAGTTTTCAAGAACGACCTAGGCATGCATCTTGGATTGGGGAAAAACGAAGCACGAACAGTTATGGGAGATGTGTCAACTTTTGAAAGAAATGAATTCTCTGGATTTGATATTCCTTGTAATTCTCCGGGTTTGATACCGTTTGGAAGGGACGACAGATTGTACATATCCTGTTCCGGTATAAGAGGTCCTGGTATGTTACCTTTGGTGAAAAATCATTCTTTCTAATTATTCTGTACACTTCGGATGTGGAAATTGAAATTGTGTATGCTTATATCACTAAACTAAAATCATAGCACTTCCATGATTCCTCGGTTGTCTCTAGTTAGGATACGCATGTCTAACTATCATCGTATTATATGACTTGGTTGTGTAAGCATTAAGTAACGGTAATATTGAAGTATTCACAAAATTAATTGCCTTAAAAAATACTTTACTAAATTATAGGGTTTTAAATAACGTTTCGTGATCTAATCAAATTATCCCGTTGCTTATAAGTAATAGCATATCAGAGCTTATAAGTGAAGTACAGCTTACATTTCATTCACAAATCCGCTTTTCCTGTCGATTGTTTGTAAAGTAGACCAGTTGAATTGTTTATGTAAGGAAAGATGAATATCACCATTTGAAATTGTTGCAAATATTTTCTTTTGCAGGAGTACTGCAATCTTGTCCATCTGGATATTATTTCAGTTCTGAAGAGAGTAAATGCATCTCAGGGTACTTCCTTCGGGTACAAAGAGACCGGTATCCTATTAAATCAACCTTTGGAAAACAAATTAGCAGAGCGTCTCCTATGTTTATCCTGCCAGAATGCTTCTCTGCTGGCAAATTCGCTTATCCCGATTATAGATTTTATTTCACGTGCCAAGAACAATCGGGATCTCCAATACAATATACACAGGCTTTGTTTGAATGTCCTATTGGGTTGTTTTATAACGATATTTATCAAACTTGTACTAAAGCCTCAGCTTTCTCTGGTCGACAGGTAAGAGAACGTTTAATCTTGGTAACTAGCGTAGTCTTATATAGTAGGTTAAAGGGGAGATTAAGGCAAGAGGTATATAATATTGTTATCTTACTTTGAATCGTCCATTTTGTTTTCCGTTTATACTGTGTACAACAGTTTTTACTTTAAGTATGGTTTAAGTATTTCACCCAATTAATTTGAAATGATTTTTTTCTAAATATAGTATACGTATTCATGGAATGGAGTTCGTACTCATTGGGTCGTTTCAAGAAAAATGGACTTACGTTCTGGTGTCGCTGTTCATGTTGGATCTGTTCCTCATCAAATTACGCTAATTAATAAAGAAGGCAAATACCCGCTTCGAGACATACGTTACTACTACATAACCAGCAAGAAACCCAGTGGAATGTACAGCTCCAAGTTGTACATATGCCATTCTGGATTCTACTTCAGTCCTCGTGTTGGCTACTGTGTACCATCTTTCCAACACGAATACATAATTGCTGGATCTAGCTACAAACTTGGGTATAATTTGGGAATTGAGGCAAATATCAAAGTAGCACGATCAGATTTGATCGCTGGAAAGGGAATTGGTTTGAATGGAAATCCATTAAGCAAGCTATCTGTAGGAAATCCGTCAGTTCTTGTGGAACCCAAACTTATTTTTGGAAATGCAGTTATGTCTTCTTCTATTGACTTTGAAATTGCTCCCTGTACTCAAGCAGGATTTTACGCGACACCAGACTATCGATACTATTTCACTTGTTTGTCAAAATCACCTCTAGGCATCGATCCTGGTGATAACTCTAAAGAAAATTCATTGGAAGAAGCAAGCAGACAAAATAATGGGGCTGATGATGGTGACGATGAAGAGTATATTCAGACATTTTTCCAATGTCCAGCCGGGCTTTATTTCAGTAATTACTTCGGCTTTTGCGTAGCACCTTACTTGCATCATTTTGTAGGTATCCAAAAACAAGAAAGATATCTTTGGGGAGGCCATCGCTTACAGCAACTGCCTTCCATATCGGATGCAGGCAAAGAATGCATTGAGGAATCTGTTCCTTGGAAAATATCTTCTTGCCAACAAGATGGAAAATATGGTTTAAGAGATCCTAGATACTACAGTTCATGTAGCGGTGGGTTAAGAAAGCTGTATATTTGTCCCACAAATACCTATTTTAATGAACTTACGGGGGTTTGCGCACCAATAAGCAAATGCAATTGCTGGCAGGAAGTGGGCTACATACATGACCCATCAATGAACACAGATATGGTCGGAGGCTTCGAATTACAAATTCACTTAGATCGTACATACTTACAATTGCTAAGGAGAGTTGTTGGAATTGTTACAAGAAGAAGCAGTCAACTTGGTCCACGATCTCTAGGTGATGCTAAAGACGCTACATTAATAAAACGCCTAATTTGTTTCTGGAGAGAGATGGAAAAAGAAAGATCTGTCCGGTTTCCACGAAATCAACCATCACCAAGAACGGCCGTCATAATTCCAGAACATAATAAGGGTGCAAATAATCATGGATACCCACCGGTATTGCCAGTACCATACACTCATCTTTCAAGTGCAAATGGCGTAAACAGAATTAACAACAGTCCTACTACTGGCGGTACAAAGGATCACATCATGCAGAATAATATGGGCCGTAGTAGACTGTTACAAGGGTAGTTCATAAGTTAACAAAAATTAATAAATTCTTCGAAATAAAAAAAATTTCTTTACTAAATATAATATGCACCTATGTATTTATGAAATAACTAGAATATAATAAATACTAGAGTGAACATTTTGGAAAGTTTAATATTGTTAATTATTTCATACGTAAAACTAAATGCAAAACATAAATACCTATGCATACATGTATATACAACCACTACAATGTAGGATAGGATCGATCTCTGTACACGGTTGGAAGTTGCACTTGAGTGTTGATGAGATCAAAATTGAGATCTCTTAAGAGATCTATTACTACTGTTGAATATTTTAACTTAGATTACTTCATAAATAATGAGCAATGTAATGTAGTTTACACAACTTTCACAGCCAATTCTGAAAAAAAACTTTTGTAAGTTCTTTGTACGTAAATCATTTGTTAGACAACTTCAAATAGTAGAGTAGAGTTAGAGAGTTGCACGGGCAGACTTTTTGGGTGCCCGTGGCTGCCCGTGCCCGTGACCGCTGTGCCCGTGCCCGCCCGTGCCCGTAAAGTTTTTCCACATGCTGCCCGTGCCCGCCCGTGCCCGTAAAGAGTTAGAAAATTCTGCCCGTGGGCGCCCGCGGGCGCCCGCGGGCACTCGTAATACTATATCATGTGCAGTCAGTGTAGATGCCAGCGGACTGAAATGTGCATCCTAAAACCTGAAGGGAACGCAAGCATATGGGATTGTCACGGAAATAAAAATATTTGAATTTGCGGTCTTTCGCTTGCTTTTTTTTATTCGACTCTTTTGTTGTGTTATTTTGCAGTTGTATGTGTAATAGTTGACTTTTGTTCCCACTGATCACAAGTAAGAAAAGGCTGGTAAATAATGCTTGCAGCAGCAAATAAAACTCTCCTTTTAAATACCATTTATCAATTGAAAACGTTACCAAACTCCTAACGGCTCCATTTATCTTCATTGTGTAGTAAAGTAATGTTGTCACTCATTTTTCGATCTCACTGGATCAGGTGCAGCAGAAGCACAAGAAGATACGACATCGGTGCCGATTTTTGCTGTACTTTCACTCGCAATGAAATGAAAAATGAATTAGGCTATTGCAGAATTATATCAATAATCATTGCGATTTGATGTATTCCTTGATCCCTTAGTTAGCATTTGTACATCAGTGTAAATTAAATGACAGATACCGCCAATGAAACTTTTAGGGCACACTGCATATATGCGCAGACTATACTGTGTATTGTACAGTACATCATATAGCACAGACTGCCGGTAAAAGTGTGAGTTAGTAAGAGGGAAGTGCAGTTTTTGGAAGTTTAGATCGACGGCAAAGCCTTACTACTAGGCTGCTGACTGCACTCTGCATTGTGTACTCTGCATTGTGCACTCTGCAGCAGGAAAACTACATTTCATGATAAACTTACGGGCACTTACGGGCGCCCGCGGGCAGCATTATGTACTGCCCGTGCCCGCCCGTGCCCGTGACCGCTGTGCCCGTGCCCGCCCGTGCCCGTGAGAGTTCATAGAATATGTGCCCGTGCCCGCCTGTGCCCGTACGGGCCGGGCCGGGCAGCTGCCCGTACGGGCGGCCCGTGCCCGTGCAACTCTCTAGAGTAGAGGGCCTAAGCAGGGTAATTATAAAGGAATAACAAAGTAAGAAAGGTATCCATATAATATTATTATCTCATTTTTAGAGCAGGCTTTGGCTTTGATTGAACAACACGTTATATTGTGCTATGTAAATAATATGTGCACATGTGAAATTGTGCACCATAATTATCATTTAATATTAGCACATCAAATCTGACCATTGTACATACCTTTGTCGTGTTAAGTTAAACATTGCGGGCTGGAATATCAAATTATACAAGTGGTTAAAGGTTAACGGACGGAGTCCTTTTCTTTTGGTTAGCACCAGCAGGTATGACATCAGCTGGACCATTATATTATGTATACTCTATCTCAGTCATTCATCCCTAGTTAGTATTATTGGCAGCCTTCCATTAACAAAATCACTGTAAAGTCACTAGTCACTGTAGTCAGATCGTCTAAACCTAAACCCTACTTTACACTACCCTAGCTAGACCTGTCCAGTCCTGTTGGGAGCGTTAGTCAGCATCAACTTGAAATGCGATAAAATGGGTTGTCCTGATTATTACGCATAGAAGAACTACAAGTAAAAAATGCTCAAGCAGAGTGGCACCACATTCAAATTACTCAATTATTTTTCGGGAAAGTTTTGTATAGCAAAGCGTGATAGAACTCAGCAGTGTCTGCAGCCAGTCTTTTTTGTTTCCTATTTATAAATACAAATAGCCAATTACATACATTGTTATTACCTGTAAATTAATAATTAGTGACTGTCAAAAATAATTAAATTAAGTGTCAATAAAAATCAAAAAGACACTTCAATGCTCAATTCAAACTTTACAACTTGCCAAACATCGTTGGGTAGTTCCTAAATTTTGTGTAGTAAACGAAAACTAAAGTAAGTCAAACGTTTTTATATTTCAATATTGGTAATTTGTACGAAATTTTACATATACGTTTATCATTAATAAATATTGTTTTTATTACGTTTATCGTTTACAAATTTTATATATAATTTATGTTCCATTTTATTTTCAATTTATCATCTTTTCGCTCTGAGCCCACCTCGGGCTTCTCTCTCTCCACTGTCCACTCTTTTGTCAACCAAAGATGTACAATTGACAATTTTTGTCCTTTAATAACATTGTGTTAGCTTAACTATCAATGAACTAATGAATTTAGTTGCCTTAAGAAGTATGTCTGACCCGGACAAGCTTGGACTTAACGTTTCGTCTGACGAAGACAGTGAAATTATAAATCGTACTGGAACCGGAGTTCTTTTACGCATTTTCCAAGAACCTCAAACTTTATCTTCAAAGAAGGTAATAAAATGTACTTTTGTAACTGCTTTACTTGAATTGAATAGTAACCAAATACTTCGATTTTGATACATTTCATTCAACGTAAAAGAACTGTAGTAACCAATTGCACAACGCCACAAATCTCGATATTTCTGCTAGACGAAGATTATTTTTAGTACACAATTTACGAAAAAGGGACAAAATTAATAAATTAAACAAGGAAATTTTTAAAACTGTTACTTATTATAGGACCGAGAAACTAAAAATGCGAGATATGTACCCCCGGCTCCACGTCCTCATCATCTACGTTCGGCACCCTCCCAAACTCGCCTCATCCATTCAAGATCCAACGATTCACATGACCTAGATAATTCTTTTAATATGCTTATTCAAAGTACTGGACAAGGATCTTCTAAAACGTTTTTTAGACAGTTTTTTGAAATTCAAGAGCGACTTGGGTTTGGTTCTTTTGGAGACGTATTTCGTGTAAAAAGTCATCAAGACGGCAAAGAGTATGCAGTAAAGAAATCTCGCAACACGTTTTCTGGAGAAGGGGACAGGTGCGCTTTAGTTGTCCTACTCAATTTTTAATGTAGTTAAACAATCATACTTACCAGAAACCCATAATAAAAAAGACATCGAAAATATATCCTAAAACCGAAGTTATGAAATGACAATAATTTTGGGGTCTGGGGACTTAGATTGAGCTTTGGGTGTTCGGTTTTGGGCATTCTGCACTTTTAGTCATTTGTGTCCTGTTGAGACTAAAGTATAATTTTGCCATTTTTTAAGAATTGTAATTTGAAAGTTACATTTTTCATAATTTTATGCAGATCGCGTCAACTTAAGGAAGTGCAAAGAGTGGTACACATCCCGTCTCATTGTCATCTCGTGTCTCTAGAGCAAGCTTGGGAAGAGGAAGGTCATCTGTATCTTCAAATGGAACTGTGCTCAAAATCTTTGAATCAGTTAATTGAAGATGGGAATGGCCTCGATGAAAATCAGGTATTGTTCAAAAATTGCATAGTATCTAATTATCTAATAACTATGCCAATCTCTGTACATTTAGAAATGAGACAGCAATTGCTGAAGGTTGATAATTTTTTCATTAGTAAGCGAAATGTTTCACGTTGTATGTTGTATGCATATGCAGGCATTTCTTTTAAATCAGCTTTCATTTTATTAGTACTTACAATAAATACATATTTTGTTATACATTATACACTAATATTTTCATTTCGGTTTCAGTCCTGGGGAGTACTTATCGATATGCTATTTGCCCTGCAACATCTCCATAAGCATCATCTAGTCCACATGGATGTCAAACCAGATAATATATTTCTCAGTTTGAGTAGTCCGACAATGTATAAACTTGGAGATTTTGGAATCGTTGTCAGTCTGGAGGAAACAGTAAATATGCCTAAAATAAAACTTTAATCCGTTAATCTTTAATTTTTAAATATGTATTGAGTACTTGTACTGGTTCTTATTAAACGTTTAAATGTAATGTACAGAGAGATATAACCGAGTACACTGATGGCGATTCAAGATATTTGGCTCCAGAATTGATGCAAGGAAGAGTGTCTACAAAAGCAGATGTTTTCAGTCTAGGATTAACCATTTTGGAAATTTGTTGCCACGTTGATTTACCGAAAGGAGGTGATTTATGGCATAATTTGAGATCTGGAGATGAATTCCCTCCCCCGTGTGATAAACGTAAGTGGTAGATCATGAAATGGAATTATAAGTTTAAGTGCACGTATTTATGAAGCAAATTCATTTGTTTATTAAGTGATTCCAAGTTCGCTGAGGGATGTCATACGATTAATGTTAACTCCTGATGTGTCTCAACGCCCCGAGGTTGAAGACTTACTGAAGCATCCTGATGTGAAAGCCCAAGTTCACAGCAGATATTGGACTCTAACCAGAGCCAATTTTAGAAGACGGATGGGAGTGCTAACAGGCTTCTTGCAAAGTCTTCTCAATTTTTTCGCCTCTTTGAATATATTTTTTGGTCACAGAAACACCAATCCTTCTATTGATCAAGTAAGAAGTACTCCAGAACCTTGTCCCCCAGAAGTTCCAAATATTTTGTTGAACGATGTATCCTTCTCTGATGGTAAGTCCTTTTTTATCCACTAGTATTGATGCCATTTTATAATGTTTTAAGTAGTAGTTTTTGGGGCTTAAAGTTGAGTACAAATGCCTAAGGTTCTATTAATTTTTTCTTTGTGAATGAATGTACAATTTTCAAAATTAGATGGTTATTTCAGATCAGTTTTTTATTTAGCAAATCAACACCATGAGTGATTGCTTTTTTGAACTTATGATAATCTGATTTTTTAGATGATGCTGACGTCCATAAGCGGTCCGAAACACCCGTGTACGCTTCAACACCAATATCTCACTCTAAGAAATCTTCTGCGTAAGTATACATATTATTAAATATGCTATAAATTATGTCACTGATTCTAGCCAAAAAGTTTGTCTATTAAAATGTTATACTAATTTATCTTTCAGTCGTTTACGTAGTGGACGGTATGCTCGTGGTACCAATGGGGAAAATAAATTAATGGGAAGTCCTACGTCCAGGAATTTGCTCAAGGAGTTTGAGGCTGTTTCTGACTGAATCATGGGAATTTGTACATTCTTGGCTGGAACTATTTTCTTATGCAAACGTATTGTTCTTTAAATGATTATTTAAATATTGAGTGCTCTTAGCATTTATAGTATCGGTAGCATATTTGCCTGAGTTTTCTCTGAGCTCTTTTATGATAAATTTGTATTGATCGTTTAGTTTTTTTAAATGGACAAATATTTGTTGTCACATTGTCAGTGCTATAGTGGAGCATTGTAATATTTATTCATGACAAAGTTCCAGTAATTCCAGCTAAATAAGTGACATGAATTATGTTTTTTTTATTTTTGTTTTCTCGTTTTGGTAATTGTTAAGTTAATTGAATAATGTATGTATGTAGAAAGTACAATTAATTGAAGGAATCCTTCACTGCCCTTATCAATGCGCTTATACCAATTGTGTAGATACCTAACTAATGTATTAGCAAAGATAATGCAAATAATGTGGCTTAATAAGTGGAACAAGTGAAGAAAGTCATTCACAACCTAGAGAACTTATTACTATAACTGTATTTACATTACAATCATTAAATTTTGGAATTTGACGAGCACAAAGAATTGCAGTGTATTTTGATAAAGTATGGCAAATCTTTACTGCTTTGTAGTACGAAGGGGTAAATTTTGTTTCTATGTAGTTGTAGACCTAAACCCTGATCTATTTTAGGCTTTTCCTAGTTTACCGTGTTTTCTGTTTTCTGAGAAAGAATTTGTAAATGTTTCTGTACATACTAATTGAAATTTATCGAAAATATGTAGTTTTTCAGTCGTTAAAATTTTAAACTATGCAATATAAATATAACGTAAATATTTTCAATCATGTAATGAAATGAAGTGTGTCCTTCTTCCTGTAATAGACATAGATGCAAACAGTAGGGGACCATCATAATTATTAATTATTATATTATCGAGATAAATATATTAATGTATATATCATAATATATAGAAATGTACCTTAAAACATCTATTTTAAAATCGAGTCATTTACTTAGCAGATGTACTTTGTTTTCCTACATTTTGTACATTAACTAAGGTAATCATCTCTTATAGTGGTTAGTTTTGGCTAGTGTTTTAATCAACTGTAATTCAATATTATCTCGATACAGGATTATAATATAATATTAGCATTTTAGTTACGAAATCCAGGATCAGACAATTTTAAATAAAATAGCCATGGATGTATTTTACTTTAATTATTACAATTGCATATAATTACTAGTGAGGAATAGCCGAACTAGCCTGGTCTCTTGACTTGGTCCTTTCTCAATTTTCTGTTTCACTACTGCCATATTTATAAGATACATTATGTATCATCCTTAGAGCAGACAATTTAACTAACAATATAGCAGCTCATTATTATATACAATACTGTTTTCCCACCTAACCTAAGAATTAAAATACATTTATTACTGTTACTCATTTAGATTCTAATTAGATATATGACGAATTAAAAAAGATGTCTGGATCGTACCTTTGTGTATTATTTAGGAGCAACATGTATGTTATCTAGTTAGGAAGGAATAGACCTTGACTGCAACAATATGTTGTGTAAACACCTAAAAACGCTAAAGAAAGTGTCAAATATAATACAGAAAGACTTTAACTGAAATTACTTACATTATAGGTATAATAAAAATAACAATGTAACAATACAAAATATTCTTTATTACCTTTAATAATCAAGTACAATCGACATTATATTTGTGTGTTGATGTTAAATTAATTATGTACTTATTCCTTTACTGGTGCAACTTTTATGGATTGAAATATTTACAATAATTAATGTGTCAACTGTCTCTGCCATGTCAAGCAAAGTAAATGATTTAAGTATTGACATTATTAAGGTATCGGTCTCTTTTCATAGAATGAATTTGTAGCTCTACAAAGTGTATCGATTTCTGATTTAATAAATAAATAAACCATGCAATCTAAAATACTTAACCAATTACTTAATTGGCACGTTTCCACTGCACTTAACTTCAATATGCCAAAAATTGGCAATAAGCAAAATTCCAGGATAATGTCACATAAGCGAGATGGGATGACGAAAGGTTTACGGTATTTGTATATGTGAAAATGGTTTCATTGGTGTTGGTCTTTGTGTACATACAATGTGATATGATAGTCTCATTTACTCATTTCATATAAAGCAATTTTGCTCCCGAGTCGTACTTGCATTACATCATACAAGTCATAAAGGATGTTTTAAATGAAACACCAAAGTAAATTGATGTTTTTTACAAATCTCCTTTTACAGTACTCTTTTTTATTACATACCTATTTTCTATTATACTCATACTGTAAAAAATATTTGTCATTTTACTTAAAAACATATCAAACCTTTGTTAACTAATTTTAACTCGGTAATAATCTTGTAATATGACGCAACGGCTGCTGTACATTTATAACATGGTAATTTTGTATAGAACAGTTACAAAGTTTGTGTGCAGAAGTGTAAGCAGAGGTGAGCTGTGAGTGTAACGAGAGATTCCCTCTTTTCTTGACTTGAATTTAAGTAGATTGCTATTTGTTACTTTGGTGCTGTCGTGGCGTTGGGGATGTACACGTACTCAATGTGTGGCGGAACTCTTGACGTTGACGTAAACACTTAAACCGTATAACCATTACAGCAGCTATAGTATAATACACATTCCTCCTGTAAGCATAACATGTCAATATGTAAGACTTTTGCTTCTGCTACGGCATTTTAGGCAATATTAAATTCTAAGGGGATTTTAGACAGTTGTCTTGTTCTGTAGTAATATACCCAAATTACTACTACTGTACTAAACGAAGCAAGGTATAAATAAGCTTACTAAATAAGTGCACTAAGTGCACATGCTTTTACTATATAGAACTTTGTCTTGCATTCCATTCCAATCTATATTATATAGCTATTTGTATTACTCATTTTTACTACATTCGTAATTTGAAAGCTTTCTTTGGTGTTGTGAACTGTGGTTCTGGTGATATTTATGGGATTTTGTGATGAGATGACTGTTGTTGTCAAAATCTATATATAAAACTGGTTAGGGTCGATTTAGGTTGTTAGTAAATACCTATAATATACAGTTTGTTTCATACTAACCTACATACTATATATAGATCACCGATCACCCAAACAAAGGTACACAGTGCACAACTTGTGTTTCAATCTATCTGTAGTGTATACAGTATACACACGACTTTTAACTAACTGAGTTTTGTTGAGCCGATATGACACGTCAATACATAAAATAGTAATCCGTCCATTTCATCGTTCAGTAGGTTATTCAAAATAGAACATATGCATGGATAGTCAATATTATTAGTAATAGTGTTATTGCTGGTAACTCTTACAATTACTTACAATCTCTTTTTAGTTTTGTGTGCTTTATGATATGCTTGGTGATGTTTAGCAAGTAAGTAAACGTGTACTCAATGGTGTACCGTGTACCTATGTTCATTTACAGAATTTCTCTTGTTTCGTGTATGTATAGGTGTTCGTTGGTTTACATTTGCTTTGCTGGCACATTTGCAGTCATTGCATTGCAGATTGCAGTCGGCCGAGCAGAGAGTGCAGAATCGAGAATACAGGTGCAGGTGGAGTAGTGGAGTACTTGTACTGTGTTAGCCCAGCAGACAGTTCTTCCTTTCCATATTTGTTTCTACGGTCAACGAAACATCAGCCACGCACGCTGTTCAACTGAGCTGGGAGATAAACATATTGACCTAAGTAAGCCACTCAATTCGGTGAAGCCCGCACCGGTTTATTCTTACTTTAACTCTCCAGGATGGTTGTCAAAGTTAGACGAAGTGGAAATAAGAATCCTCCGATTCTTAGCCATGAATTTGTCATCCAAAACCATGCCGACATTGTTGCATGTGTCGCAATGGTCTTTGTCATCGGCCTTATTTTTCAGGTTTGCACAAATCAATTCCATTTTTCACTCATTTTATCCTAATACTATTTTAAGTGAATGTCTACTTTTAATATTATTGTAATGCGAATATTGGGTCCATTTTAAAATTTATCACAATGTTGTAATTGTGTCAACTTGGAAGTTTCAAATTTCTGGACGACTTCTGTTTTGGTCGGGAGTGTATTTGATATTTTCAATAACAAATTGATTTTCAAACAAGGCAAATGTTTTCTTTCGAAGAACCTTGAATATAGTCTTCGATTAACGAAGCCTTAATAGTACATAACTACAATTCTTGGTGGAAGGTGGAAAACTACTACTTGAATTATTTGTATATTGAAATAGCTTTGGTTTGGACTTTTACATTTTTGTTATCTGATACTTAGTATTCTTATTTTAGTTTTTTTACAGTACAAGGAAAATAATTTACAGCACACTTGCCTTTCAAATGTATAATATAATTCCACTATCTATTCAGTCAATTCAGTGTTTGTTTATGTAGGGCTCAATGCTAACTAAAATTAAAACTGTTTTGCTAATTTTACATTGGACTATGATTGAAATTAACATTTACCATCAGCGCTTACTTATTAATATGGACGAAAACAATATTTACTTATTTACACAATCAAATATTACTTCAAAATTTTCTCTTGAATAAATTAAAATGTTTTTGATGTGTATAGATAACATCCCCTTTGGCTTCTATGTTCATCGCTCTTCACCACAATACAACAAGAAATGTCACCGGGCCACCTTTCATTATGGATGAAGAAATTTTGTACACCGTTGGTTGGAAAGACTCCTGTGCAGTGTTCTTTTACACTTTGATCGCAATCGTGATGCATGCTCTTGTCCAAGAATACATCTTAGATAAAGTCACAAGGAAACTACACTTAAGCAAAATTCGGCATTCAAAATTTAATGATGCTGGACAGTTATTGGCTTTCGCTATTGTTTCCGCTTTGTGGGGAAGTAACATTATTCTAAGGTAGACTTTACAGTACATTACTCAATGTGTTCCGAACAGAGGTACAGATAATTCAATTTATTGACCCACTTTTTACCTATTTTAGAGAAAATTACTTGAGTCATATTGCCTTGCTTTGGGATGGATTTCCTCATCTTGAAATGTCATTCGTGCTCAAATTCTTCATGCTCTCACAAATGTCGTATTGGCTCCACTGGATTCCAGAGATCTATTTCCTGAGAATGAAAAGAGATGAAATTCCACAGAAAATGACTACGGCTGGAGTATACATTGCTGTCGTTGCATTCGCTTACTTAACTAAGTAAGCACATTAATTTTATCTAAGTATTCGTATTACTAATATTACTATTACTCGCAATTAAATGGGATAAAATGAAGTAGGTTATGAACACAGTTGACAGACTTGACAACCTAAAGTAGGTATTGCGTGATTTACTGCTAATGAAATTATATAAATTGGCTGTGGCATTCATTTGGACAAATAACATATCAGTTATCAGTTTGCAAATTATAAGCAAAGATGGGGTTTTACATAATTTTGAATCAGAAATTTATATCCTTATTATTATTTTTAGTATATTGTGAATTGTGAGCAGATATATTCTGCTCACAATACAACTGGCATAATCCCACATAATACTTTTTTACTTTATTGATTTTTAAGGTACTGTTTACTGTGTCTTTAAGTACTCTTTGCAAGATAGGTTAAATGGAGCATGTGCAAATCATGTCATAACATAACTAAGCAATGAAATAATATTATATCGTAAAACAATAATATTGACTCTTAATTTTTCAGTTTGACGCGGATTGGAACTGTTCTTTTAGTGTTCCACTTTGTTCCTGAAGTATTTTTGTCTTTGGGAAAACTGTGTCACTTTGCTGAAAAGGATCAGGCAGCTACTTGGCTTTTCCGAATTGGAAATGTGGTTTTCATTGTTGCACGTTTCTTGTCGGTAATTTTTGCCGTCCTGACTTTTTGGTTTGGCCTTGAACCATTTGCCTCGCATACATTGAGGTAAAAGCTAATTGTTGTTTTTCTTTAAGGCAATTTAACATTATTGAATTTTGCTAATGAATACCTTTGTCTTTAGGATCGTTGGTTTATCCCTTGTCGGAGGTCTACAATCTTATCTTCTGTTTCAATTTTCAATCTTCCATGTGAAAAGATTGCGAAGCAGTTCAGCTGCTGCCGCTGCTCCAAAGTCACCCAAGAAGACCAAAAAGGCTGCTAAAGAAGTTTCTGATCTTCCTGAGGTCGACCAAAACACTCGTAAACAAGCTCTTAATAAGAAAGTTAAGCAGAAATAAGACGGAAGGATGATTATTATTCAAAAGTTGACGTATTGGATTACCTTACAAATAATTCGGTTGACAAATGTACACACACGATATCAATTCACTGTCTATCAATCAAAATTTGAAAGTTACAGTAAGAAAATTAATACCATATTGAAAACTTCCAGAGGATGACGCTAAAAACGTAGGTTAGAGTTGTTTTACGAAAAAACTTAAATATGTACAGATAATACAGGATAATTGAATCATTATGAAGTAAAAGCCAATAATTATATTGATTGGTGACTCATTTTCAATAATTCCAATCTAAAGCTCTTAAAAGTATTTAATTGTACGTTTACCTTCTAGTATATGTAATGAGATATCATGTAATAATGCGTTGTGGTTTTGAGTTGGAAAATGTTATTAATGTATTACATAAATACTTAATACAGAATGAATTGCACACAGTGGTGAATTTTTGTATTAAAATATTAGTACATAATATAATATGCTTTCAACATTTATTTGTAAGTATATCATTAAAAATGATTTGTAGGTTAAGAAATGCTATTTAAAAGCAATTTACAATCATATTTAAATGTCGGTTTTCTTCTAGATAATGGTATGATATTTACTTATTGTCCAGTCCGCCTTCTTTCCAGCTTAGAATTGAAAACACTACTAGGAAACCTTTGCTGCTAACGAATACCGACTAAGACAATGTGCAATTATCCAAAAACACAACACGTACCTTTCATAATATAAAAAATGGTTTCAGATCCCATGCTTCTTATTCCCTATTTTCTCATCCTAAGTAACAATTTGTTTTCACTTCAGACACCCTTTGCTCCCGTAGCAGCAACGGTTCAATTGTTTAGATTAGAGTGCCTTCTGCCCTTAACATTATAATTGTAACAACAGCTCTATGTAATTTTTGGTCAATTTCTCATAGTATTTGTACCGTTTTGCGTCTTTTTCTGAAAATTGATTCCAATCAGCAATCCAATTCCTCCAGTAAGATTTATAGTTTGTAATATTACATATAGTATGCATGTTATTTAAAATACGTACCTAGTAAGGGAGAGTTAAATAAGAGGGTATAATGTAATAGGAACATAAGTAAGTAAAGTATGTGTTATTTAATGTATTGTGACTTATGCCTTTTGGGTGATTAATGCTTAATATGAGGTACTTCATTGGAAAATAAATAATAATGTTTACTTGACATAATTTCGTTGAGCTTGTCAAAGAATGAATGTTTGTGGGTAATCTAAAAATTTATCAGATGTACTGATATGAAACTAAACTATACATTTATTTTTCTGTTACCTATTTAATGACACTGCAATTATCTAAGGAAGTATACATAGTAAAAATTACAATTATCGGAATTAACTGGACTTAAAGCGTAATTTATTTGTATTTTATATTTCATCCAAATTTGTACATAAAGCACTTTACAAATAGTTCATAGCAATTTAGCAATGCAATTCGGCTTTGTTCTGCTTTACATATATGTATTTAGTGAACTCGTCACCTCAGATTGTAAAATGCCTGATTCGTAAGAATCGGCTGCTTTCTATATGAATAATAAACCATTCAACCAATGCATTTAATGAAGTAGCAGAAGCGACACAGATTTAACAGCGTCCTCTGAACCGTAGCGACACAATAGAAAAATTTTAAGTAGTGGTAAGAATGCACCACTACGTGCATATCTTTACTTATCTTTTCTCTATACAATTTTCCAGCTACACAACACTTTTGGTCACAAAATAGAGATGAAGCCAACACTCTGTTGTATATACATAACTCGCAAGGTGCATCTTCAAACGTGAAGATTTTTAAGCCAATCGTATGTTGCTGGGTGGCCCCTGAGCTTTTGACTTTGTCTCCAATGATGGAAGGGCGCGCGACTTTCATCCTATCCTCCCCACTCATAGTTCCGCATCCACTGATATGCAAGACTTTATACCTTTAAGTGTTCTATATAGCGAAGCGAGTCTAAGCTTATAGTTTTTCTATGGCAACTGAGCAGCAGAGGTTGCTGAACTGTAGGCTCTATATATAAAATTCAATTTTTTTAGTGGATGTCATTGATCGATCACACCCATTTTCGCAGGGGACCTTCCTCGGAACCCCAAGAACATACACAGAAAGTTTTGGCGAAATATATTAAACCGTTCAGGAGTTATAGAGCCAACAGACAGACAGACGGACAGACGGACAGACGGACAGATTGTTCAGGGCATTCTTATAAAGTAGCTTCCGCTACTTAATAATTCATAATAGCGAATACTTTGGCAATAATAGACCCGAAATAATTAAAGTAAGGTTTAAGTTAATTCTTTGAGTATGTTGACGTGTAAATAGGTATTCACTTTATAGATTAATTGAAAGCAATTATTTTTCCGTACTGATAAAGAAATATATACGTTAAAAGCTCCCATATGCTTGCAATACACAAAGCAAATTGGTCGTAAATTATGAGTACTCTACAACACCACATTTTAACATTAATGTGTCGTACTTTTCCTATTAAATAATAATGCAAATGAGTCAATAGGTTGGGTGTGTTAGCACCACAGAATACATTGAAATGGTTAGTTTAAACAACCACATTTTGACGTTTTTACGAGTTGGAGATAAAAGTCCTTACAACCGAAAGATAAAACTGTTCCTGCTATGTGCTATATAGCAAATAAAATATACAAGTACTGTTCGAATTTTTAGGTGTTGTATATTACATGACAGTACGACTCTATATAAGTATGTCTTTGCATTTGATTGATTATATATTATGTCCGTATCTGTTTGTAGTAGCATGTAGTGGTACAAGTTTAGGTATGCACTCCATTCTTTAACAAACATACCTAATAATTATCATTTGCTGTGGTTAGTAAGCCATTTGTCAGAGAAGACGATTGGAGCAGTGTTTTAAACTTGAATTTATTAAACCACGATTTTGCAAACGGAAAAATCATTTCTCAGTACATTGTTTCAGAAGTAAGTATTTTTAATTATTCTACTATCATTTAAATGAATAATTTTCCTTGGTATTTGTTACACAAAACTTCCCATCACAAACAATAATAATTAAGCTACTTATTCGTTTTTATCCGTGTGCATTCCTCTGAGATTTAAAATTACAAATGTTTGTTACAATTTTAGTATAGAAGTGCGCATATACTTTTAAAGATGTAAAAGAAGGTATGTCCTGCTTCCTGCTACCAAATATTTTCATTCCTATCCCTTATGATTCCAGGATGTGTAATTACACACGTACACAATGTACCTTTTATTTAGATAATATTCTGCTTAGTAAGTACTAAAGGAAATGAACTATAAAACAGCCACCCATGTATTCATAGTTAACTATATGGTGTGTTGAAAAGCTTATGTAAAGCTATATTTGGGAATTCTTCTGGCAATTGTTCTCCATTTTATTCCACTTACTCACTTAGTCCATCTGTTGCTTATTGAACTTTGAACTGGCTAATTCATTACATGTTTTAAGAGGTAGAATATTCACTACTACTAAAGTTAGTGTTGGTTATAATCATTATGCATACCGATATAGGACAATAATACCTTACAGAAGGTCGAAATTAGTTTTATCTCTATCTGTAGAAGAGAGACCAATGAACCTTTCTTCGAGATTGGTTTAGTTGCCTATACTGACTGATATAAAAATGCATAATCTTTTTAACCCCACAGTTTTTATCTACCATTTCTTCCTGTATATGTTAATGCTTTAACATGTATAAACACCGCTGCCGTATAACTTACTTGTACTCACTCGTTCACACTCATATTATTTATATCTTTCTTGTAATCTCTTTAAAACGCGGCTGAGTAGAAAACCATTTAAGCCTTGCCACAGTTACGGGTGTTTATGATATGCAATAACACAGCTATTCACAAAAAAACATACTGCACTTTAGAAAGAACGTCCTGAGAACAATCCTCTAACATTTTAGCTTTTAATACAAAATAAATTAAATGCTTAATCTTGCATAATACAGCAGTATTATGTATTATTAGTATTATTATTAGCAGTATTAATTAATTGTGTGGCAAAAATTTACCTCTAAGGCTATTGAAAATATCAATATCCGTAGTTTACCAAAACATTGTTGTGTAATGTTTCAGATATTTAATAGATGTTGTTGTTGTGTTGGTTAGTATTTTACTAATATCCTAGTGAAATACCAATTTCCTCGTTTATAGTAAGGACGTCCGTATAAAATGGGTTATCTTATCAACCTTCTTCATCTGTGTCACTTTCATAAAAATGAGTACAAGACATTTAATATGCCACGCTTCCCGATTTAATAGTACTCGATTTGCTAGGACAGAATGCAATTAATATAAATGTATGCATACGTAGATGCATAGACCAGTAAAGGCAGAAAACAGTAGTTAAAATGAGGAAAGTGAGGTAGGTATTATATAACTACTACTGCATAACTCATTAAAATGTTACTCAAATATGCAGTATTTATTATCATACATGTTTAAAGCATCCTTGACTTAAAATACACTTGTTCAGTTAGAGTTAACATGACAGTAAACATGATTTTATCTTAGGAATAGGATTTGCATATGTTTATTCAAAGGTAGTTGCATGTTGTAAACAAATTACTTATAATTTACTCCTAGCCTTTACTTTATTGTCGTGCTTTATGTAGTAGGTAATTGTTCCAATTATTATTCAAGCCTATGAAACGTTTGACAAAATTAAGGGACAATTTGCTAGCGTAGACATTATATAATAATGGTTAAAGCGGAACAAATTATTTGAATTCAGTACATAGTGTTGCAATTCCTATTTTAAGTAAATTTCTCGAGTAAGTGGCAATAACCGTATTGTTTGTATGACCTTCTTAGCTTTAACACACAGTAATTAATACCTCAATTAATACTAAATTCTAGTCATTAATTAGTACTGAACTAGTGATTTATTTATCATCAGATAATACATACGTCTAAATCAATTAACACAAGATAAGATGTGGATGGATATAAGATATACATAAGTAATCAAGGTGATCAGTTTGACAATTATTTTGTGCAGATTTTCTCATGTGCTTGCGTTCTGCGTGTAGTTTAAAATAAAAATGGATATATTATGATATGGATGGCTTGGTGCGTACTGCGCTTCATGCTTCGTGAATTCATATTCGGCTTTAGTTATAATAGCAAACCTTATCCCATATGAATAGGAGTCATTTCACTTATTACTTGTAGTTTGCAGTTTACAGAAACACATATATAAGTGATATAAGTATATATAAATACATATTAGTATCGTTTGTAGGAGTTGTAGTAGTTTGTTCGAATTAGTACATTAAAAATAGCACGTGGGAAACAGGTGTCGTAGAAAAATATCAAAACAAATTGCTTATCGTGTTAAGGTTATGAATGTGAATGTACGAATATTGCTTCATTTCCTTTACAATTAGAGAATGTGTACGGTCGGTGTACTTAGTACATAGGGTATGTATGAAACGTTGTATAAAGCTCAAAAGTTTATTAATAACTTTATTCATTTGATACCTCAACATTAGACTGAAAGATGCATTCTTTCTTACTCAAATAACGCTCTAGGTGCCTCAAATAACTCGCATTTATTACAGTAATAAATGCAAATGTGTTTTACACAACAAAACTGATTCTCAAATGTTAGAAGTTGGAATTACATACTTGAGTAACTTTAGATCTAATGCTCTCGCCGCTGTTGCTTGCAATTTTGGCGAAAAGAATTTTCCAGCAACTATTTAAACAATATAACATCACTTTCCAAAAAAGTGGGAAAGTACTACTTTTTCATTGCTATAAGAAATGAAATAATACAGCTACCAGATATCTGTACGCAATTTCCCCTTAACTATTAGCATTAATTATTCAATATGACCCAACTATTTTCACAGATATCCAAGCCTACTCCTGTATTACTGTATTCATAATGAGCAGTGAGTCCAGCCAGTCTGAGTATATTATATACAAAAAACACAATCTGGAATACAAGTAGGCAGCTTCTGCTCTTAGTTTTTCACAAATAAATCCTTTTTTAGATTCCGCATCTAATTCAAGGACGCACCAGAACCAGGAACGTGTATACTTTACACTTGAACGTTGACTTTTATTGTTTTATTATATATTCATTTCTTAGAGATATGGTCATGGCCATCTGAAATACAAGTCATCTAATAATATAGTATACACAGCTAGTTAAATAGTAAACTTTAATGACTAGTAGAGCAACTCAGGACTAGTAAAACAGGAAATTCAATTATTTTCTACGGTATAGATGACGCATTTGGCTTATTTAACCATTTTAGAGTTTAGGCAACCTAATAAATAGCTCAATCATTTTGTCTTCATTACCAACAAGGGGAAAAATGAATTACTCAGTATTCGATGATAAAACTAGGTAGGTATGTTTATTTTTAAGTTTTACATTGTAACTACATTTCAATCCACTTGTAATCCTAAAGTTTATGGCTATGACGTTGGTATGGTCAAGATCCCACTCTACTCCGATTTAAATATACGTAGCTAAAAGTCAACTTTTTAAACTAACATTGCCTCCGCCTCCATATGAATAAATTTATATCAACTTAATCTTATTCTCATGAATTTACCGAGATCGAGTGATCAAGGTACACCGAAGCAGCTTTTTTACAAAAAGCTAGCAAGGTCAATCTAAAGAAGCAATGCTTTTGTTTCTTCAATTCAACATTTCAAAATGTCCGAAAATCCATCTTTTTCGTGTTTACAGCGTACAAATCGATATTGCAACACAATATATATCTAAGTTATTGTAATTCCTACTTTATATGCTTCAGGCCCTGAATAATATTATGATTGATTTTGAGGGGAAAAAGGCTAAAGTTTTTTAAATTAAATTATAAACTCGGAGCTGTGGACAATTCTAGGCTATTGACATTTTCAGGGTATAATAGAAATAAGTTATATAGTATGTTATAATAGTTAGATAAGTAATTCCAATAATAATCCTAAAAATTAAAAAAGCAATCCTTCTTCTCCTTTGTTCCCCGACCGTAAACCGAAACGGTGTAGGAAAGTGGGCAATGTGCAGCAAAAACAGTTTGGTTTCTGCAAATCTTGGATTTGCTTTGCGGGTTGGACTTTAGTGAACGCTGATTGGGGCTGATCGGCTTGTCTACAATATTACATTATTCATGGGAACAAAATCATCAGCATGCCTATAAAACGTTGATTTGATAAAGCAGACACAGAATTCACAGAAGCCGATGGTTTTGGTTTTACTGGTGAAACTAATTCTTCACGTTTTTTTGCTTTATGATACCTTATAAAGCTAGCAAAAAGTGTGTATTCTTCAAGATATTAATTATGATTGGTTTACGATTGCTAAGGAGGTAATTAAAAGTAAAGCATAATATATCTTCATTTTCACAGGAGTATACGCAATAATTTTTACTGCATTTTAAAATTAAAACTGGAGCGTTTCGCAAATGACCTTACCCTTTGTATTCAAAGGAGCAAGTACAGCCTTTTCCTGTCAACTCTTTCTGTTCATAAATGTGAAGCTATTAAATTACAATAAAATTGCAAGTACCTGCACTCGAGGCAGGATAAAAGTTATTTATAGAAAATAATTACTGCTTCCAAAATTATCATACGATATTGTGCAATACTCTCACATTGATAAATGATCATCACGTTATTGTTAGTTTCTGTGGTATGAATCTTTGAGATACTAATCTGGGGTTCATTTCTAAATAAGTGGAGAATACATAGTGCTGTCTTTCTGGTTAACTACTTATATACAGTTTATTGTTATTCCAGACTGGTCGAACAGGTAAAATACATTTTTCATAGTGCTTGAAATATGTAATCTGAGTAGTTAAATTGAACTATAGGTTGTCATCTTAATACTGTACAATCAAAGTAAATTAAACGTTAGAACGCTTGGTTATTATTTTGCAATTTCAGTAGCACAATCACTTATTAAATCTTAATGTACCCAATTAGTTTCAATTTTCTGCTTTATGCTTACAATTATTTGTCAATGTTTGCTAATATTTTATACTGCTTCTCTAGTTTTATTTTAAAAATTTGTTTCTCATGTCAGTGTAAACACTAGTGCTGCTGAAAAGGTTCTTACTTTGTATTTTGGTAGACTTCAAAGAGCAATAAACTAAACATCCACATAGTGTTTCTAATCACAATTACCTACTACCACAACAAATTGTAATTACACCCATACACCTTAATTGGTCAGCTTTGTTCTATAGTAAAAATATTAGTTGTACATGGTTGTACATAAGTTTAGTATAAGTAAACAACATTGCATACAATTAGTTGACATTTTATGAAGTTTAATGAAATGTAGAAGGTTGCTGTTAAAAAACTAATAAAACACAATGGTGTGTGTTGCTATTGTACTGAATAAGGAAATCAGTAACATTGGCAATGTTGGCCAATGAATACGTGCAAACCTGAGATGCCAACTTAATGTAAATGGAAATTGTTGAGCAAGTGTTTTATAGTGTGTAGTATATCATAGGTAGTTTACTTTATGGCTTGTTAGTCTAAGCAGTAATGTGAATGCGAATTCAGCCGGCATCAGTACTCTCAGTGAATTTTAATATGTAAGTAGTACATCGACTTTCGGCAAACTTGATGACATGGCCTAAAGCTATATTTTTGTAACTTTATAAGATTACGCAGTCCAATGGTACACCAAGAAGTTTGCTTCAATTCGCCTTCTTTCCATTTCATCTTTGTGTGATACTTGAAATTGCATAATATGCGATTGCATTTACCATTTACCAAAATGCCATAGACATAGACAACTCGAGAAATATTTGTAAAGTAGATGGTGTATAGTTTCAGACATTTAGAGTATCATTTCGTTTTACTATATTCATATATGCTCGGGAATAGTAGTCATTGTTAGCCAGTAATCGTACTGATACATAATGATAGCTCACCAAAGTAAAGTTTCGCATACTTAAGAGAATTTACATGAACAGAAACAATTTCAACTCACAAAATACATTCACAATCAGTTCAGCACATGCAAACAACAATAATGCAGTCCCTGAGTAGATTCTGTCAGCATATACACCACTGAACGAGCACGATTCTTTACTTTGCATTTCATAATGCAATTCTGGTTTCAAATTCTATGCCTTCCAATGAGCTGTTGCAATGCCAAGGCAGAGTGCTTTGACTTTTTAAATGTAAGCATGTTGTACACATTTTTAACGATGATCTGACGCACATAATTATACCTGTAATCCGTAAGGCAAATGCACTTGCAAAACTTCAGTATTTTGCGTTTGTTTTTTGTCGACCAGAAGAACCATCGCAAATTCACCAAACTGAACATTTAAATTAGAAAGGTTCTCACTAATTAAGGATGATTCATTAACTCATTAACTAAATTTCTTGCATGGTCCAGGATTTAATTGTTCTCAGATCATAAGGAGATTTACATTACAGATAGGTAATAAAAAATCTGACGATCTTCCAGGCTAGACTTACTACCAGGGCTATTATTGTTACACAATCACTATAACTTGCTTACAGCACCGTCAACCATTTGGATGTCGTTTGTCTGACCTTCGAACACTGTGACGCAAATACAGCAAACTTGAATAGTGAAAAAATGCTCGTATTGCATTCCACTATAGACAATTCGAATTAATTATGAAATTTCCAGAGAAGACTGTTTTTTTTAACTCCCAACGTGTGTTAACAGATACAATTTTAATTTCATTACAGATATTACACGAATGAAATGTTAGCGTTGAAAATCTACATTACTTAATTGGGTACTAAGAAGTTACCGCGACCCTAGAAGAGAATAGTATTTGTGTGGCTAATGAGATGAGGCATTGTTATCAAAATCGCATGTTGCATGTGTACCAATTCAGAGAATGCCTACATTTTGAGTACACATGCGGAAAGAATAAGGAAAATAACACTGCCTAAAAATGAAATTCTTTTATAATGTAATTATCTGTTTGTAAAAATGGAAATTTTAAACCATGAAATTGTTATGCAGATGGTGGATAAAACAACCTCACTGTCTAAACCGAAAGCGCATTATCTATAAATACATAAATGTAAAGCAGTACCCCATATAACTTCATTACATGTCAGCATGAGTAATAAAATTAATTTTTGCCACAAAGTAACTTTGAGTCGTTTAGCCATTAGTCGAATAAGTGTAAGTACCATTTGGTCTGGGATTTTTTTGATCTTCAAAAAAGATGACCTCGGAAATTTTTATTGTTGAGTATTGAATACCTATAGTATTATCTTTTTTCTGCACACCTTTGGCAAATTGCAATGCTTAAGAGAATACAACAGATTTTCTGCTGCGGTAGATGCATTGTATCAGCGCTTGAAACTATCTGTATCACTAAAGGACAGAAATATCGTATCTGTGTATGTTTGAATTTGGGGTTCAGTCATCAATATGATAACGTATAACCGCATTGGTACATTTAGAATGGATTTCATCCACATATAAGTAAGCATTGCTAATACTTACTAATAAGTTGTGAGTACCTTTATGCGTGTTTTTGATTGCCATTGCCATTTACCATTGCATTGTTACTTTACTTTGCAAAAACAAGGGAATGCTTGGTACGGTGTAGCAATTTCTTAGGTTTTGGTTTTACCTTGTAGTGTGTCTGTACAGTGTAGAATACCTCTACCTGCTACCACAATCATGCCTATAGCTATGGCCCACGATCATGCTGTCTTATGTAGGTACAGAAAATAACATGAAAGGTATAAGTAATTGTATTTATTATGTGCTAACCGTGTGTTGTGGTTAGTGTGTGTGTATTATTCATTTTTGAATGTGTAGTGGGGAGGAAGACTTACTATTTTCAACTTGGTATACACATTCTGACTTCTGACACTCTTCACATGAGATTAGAGTCTTTTGTTCTGTTCTGTTAGTTAACAACAATAGTTGTCCCATGAGTTCATCCTTAAACTACTTAGGATATAGTTAATAATTCCCAGTTATTTTTACATAAGTAATTATGATAAAGTGAAGTCTCATTTAATATTCACTTTTCTCATTATAACTGTTGTGGACATTCTCAGAGCTCTTTCCTACGGTCTACAGAGAACTGTCAGTTAAACAGTAGCTAGTGTGCGACTTAAATCCGTTTCATTTCCATGTTAATCAACTCAAACATTTACCACGTTGGAAAAATAACACGGCAAACTTATTTCTTTTCCTACCTAGTTTACTCACAGAGAAGGTTTAGTGACCAGTTTATCTTGAGGCTTGCTTAATGTAGGATCAACTAGAACAGCTACAAATGAAAACCATGTCAATAGAAACAATATCATTTAAAAATTAAATTAAGGTATCTTTTTCCACACTATTACTTTCAACTCTACCTTCACATTTTGTTTTGAAAAATTCTCAAGTGAATACAACTGGACTCAATACTCTCCTGCTTTTGTGTTTGTTGTGCCAGTGTGACACTTCCTTCCTGTGTGCCTGCATTTCGTGCTTACGCCAGTTCCTGCTGTTCTACACTTTTTACGTGCTCAACGCGACCCTACCAATTCGGGTTTTTATAAGAATCGATATATAGAAGCTTAACAAAAATACCAAAATGTCGGTGCTTTACGATACCCTAAATTCTGCCAACACAGAACCGATTCCGAAAGGGAAACATAATCAAAACGGGTTTCTCGGAGAGGAATTTTTTGCCAGCTCTCAAGAGATCCTTTTAAATAGCAATAACAGTATTACCAAAAACAACCTCATAAATAATACCAACAATAAGACCGCCAACAACAATGTCCTCATTAAAAACGAAAACCTAAATAGCCACAATAATATATGTCCAGTTGTGGATAAAACTAAATATATCATAGAGCGGCGAATGATGGCCAAGAGTAATTTTGAAGCGGATTTGGAGACCTTTAAGGAACTCGGGGGAGCAATTCTATACGCACTTTGGGGCATTCTTGTCGCTATCGTTCTGACATTCATTCCAAGAAGGTTTAGATACAAGGATGTATCAGGGCAAATTGTATTGGTTACTGGAGCTGGCTCTGGAATAGGTCGTCTCATGGCCAAGAAACTAGGATTAGTGCACGGAGCTATTATTGTAGCATGGGATATCAATAAAGCTGGTAATTGACAAACATAATTAATTTATAAATTAAGTATCGATTTAATACATTAAGTACACATGTAGAGAGCACACGTTAATTAATATAGGATTAATATTTACCCAAGTGACAATAATACAATTAACACCAATAATATTCTACGTAAACACAACACTCGTACGAATGTGAGGAAATAATATCTACAATGTTACTAACATTGTGTTAATTTAAGGTACTAATGAGATTCATTCCAATAGCTTCAAGGCATTTATAAAAACACTTGGTGACAAGCACATTTATATTGAATGAGAATCATTATAATTATATGGTATACATTGGTATATCATATATCATATTATGCTCAATACATTACCATTTAAAAATATGTAACGGTTATTTGTGAATTATGGCTGAAATAGAATACTTAGATATTTCAATATTTAGTTTTTATCTCACGGATTATGTAAACAGTATTAACCATAACTAGTATTTTGTTAGCCTAGAGAATGTAAACCTATACATACGATAAGGCTGAAATTTACTAATTACTATTGCAATAGTAGCTACTAGAATAGAAAGTGCTACATTATATTTGAGAAGTAACGCAAGCAGTGCAGTGTGCAGAAAACAAGTTCAAAAGCCAACCATGCATCTAGAAAATTGCCCTAGACATTTAGAATTTGTGTAAATGTATAGATGAATCCACGTGGATTCAGTCTGCCATTCATTTACTTTCATCACAAAATTGTACAATAATAAAATCCGTTTTAGACGAATAGATTTACAAAGAGCAATTAAGTATCTACTAAAGAATTAACTAAACTCAGTCGGGCCTACTGTAAAGCTTATTATTGAGTGATTTCCATGCTGCAATTACACTATATTTGTAAAACAAATTCAGAAGCTCTGTCAATGTGTAATCAAGATTAGAAGTACATTACTAAATAGCTTTATTCATTCATGAGCAATCTTACATGACTTCTAAAAAAGTGTGTAATATTAAACTCATCTATGAACTTGGAACACAAAGCGTCTACGAAATATTAACCTTAAATATTTTTACATAACACTTGTGAAATGCTTCTGGGCGTAATTTAAAATTATATCATACGAACATTCTTTTAACTTAATTGATTTTTAGGAAATGACGAAACTGTCAAGGATATACGTTCCAACGGAGGAAAATGCTACGGTTACACCGTAGATGTATCTTCACGGGAGTCAATTTATGCTGCTGCAGCTAAAGTGAAATCCGAAGTTGGAAAAGTTGACATTCTTATTAACAATGCAGGAATTGTTAGTGGGAAGAAGTTTTTAGATATCCCTGACGAATTAATCGAGAAGACTTTTCAAGTCAATACATTGTCTAACTTTTGGGTAAGTTTATTATGAATACAAATATTTACAATTTACTCTTTCTTACGGCACATGGTAGTGCATATTAAAAGAATTAGCTTTAATTTTCAACTTTTGTTGCCTTATCTTGGCTGCATAAATTCGCATATATTAATCTTAACATTGCAAGTTGACCTACCAGTTTGCCTATAACACCACAACACAATGACAAATTGTAAGGACATTAGTAGGTTCGTGTATGCAAGGTTTCGCTTTTAATCGTTATATTTCTCAACTTGAACATTATCTGTCGTGAATTTGATATAAGCTGTTCGTCTCAAATTTTTCCGACCTGGCACTGGCAACCACATCTGTAATCATTCAGACATGCAAACAGCGAAAGATGAAGGAACAAGCATTTTGTTAATAATGTATAAGATGGTTATGTAATAACAACAGGTAGATAAAGTCTTTACAATCAATATTATTTTTTTGTACATTATGATCCCATCCCTCAAGCAGCTTAGGTACGTACCCTAGGTACCTGTGCATTTACATATCAATGACTTTCAATCATGAAGTACATAAAGATTAAAGTAATATTATAATATAATATACGTGTGTAGTGACTGTAGTGTACTTGTAATGGACTTACCTGGTAATGATGTGTCAGCAAGTATACTTAATATAAATTAACAATCAAATTCTGGATTGTGAAGCTTGAATTAAATAACGTTCTCTTAGCAAGGCCAAATTAATCTTATACCAATGTTATATGTCTATTAAACAAGACTATTTAGGTACTCCGGTACTCCATGATATAAACAAATTATATGACATTTTACATAATACATACAATATCCTTATTTATTTATGTCTATCACGATTTCGGGATTTTATACAAAAGTAGCAGTAAACATCAAGTACAAGCAAACTTTTCTCACAAAAGATACTTTTCATCACCAACGGTAAAACATGCAGACCTCTATGCATCTCAGAAATCTAGGTAATGGCCATCCATCCATGAGCACTATTCATTTTCAACATTCTTGAAATAAGAATAAAATATTTTCACGTTGAGAAGTAAATTCGACGCAACGTACGTGAATCAGAAAACGTGGTACATTTTTAAAACTGCACTTCTGCAGTGTTGATGCGTTGACACATCGCAGACGCAAGATAAGGAAATCGACAGATAAATCTAAGCAAGTTGCGGTAACTTGTGAAAGGTTTTAAGACGATTATGTCTGCGCAAATTAAGTAATGACCAAGTCGCCATTAATTTTCAAAATTCCGCAAAAAATCAACCAACTTTGTTTATGATTGAAACACACATGAGTAACTACGCGTGTCGTGAGATAATTTTTGTACAAAGTTGAGTTTATCATACTCACTCTTCGCTCTGTTTTACTAATTTGTCTTTCCAAATTGTACCAAAAGCGCACACGTGCAGTAGCTATAGCTAGTAGCAGTAGTATCTAACTATAGTACATTTGCATTATTAATATACAAAATTTGATAAAGCAGTGTAGTGTTAGGTATGCGGAAAACTTGATGATTAATAAAACTCACCGTTACATGTACAGCGGTTACTTAAGTCTTTCAAATGAATAATTAGAAAACGAAAGCAAAGAATGGAACTGATAGTGAATAGTGCAATGTTCTATACGTCTTTAAAGGAAAGACTTCCCAAAAGATATTACTCAACGCATGCAAATGCTCCGCCAATTTACTCATAGGCCAGCTTCAGTTCTGATATACTGCTAACAATTACATTTGTTTCGTTTAATCAATAGTGACTTATTATGGTACTGGGTAGCTGTTTTTATATATATTTATTGTCAATTTAAATTTTTGTTTTTTAGCAATATGTCAAATATTTCTCATAGTAAGAAATAGCAATGTGATTATTGAACAAAATACCTAGTTGGTTTTTACTTTGACCTAAATGTTTCCAATCCAAAGCTCTATTTCCGCAAGGACAAAAATAATTATGAAACTAAGACCTATAGATGAGAACTAACGGATAAGTAATGTCAATTTTATGTCTAACTACTTCGTCAAAATTGCTTCTTACAGAAATTAGTTTGTAAATACTAGGTAAATCAAATAATTGAGATTGAGACAGTACGTTGTACCTAAACGCAGCCACTGTTATGTGAACAGTAAGAATACCACAATAACCTTTGCAAGTATGACATGGTGGTTAGCATTGACGGAAAAAAAACAGCAGAGGTACTGTTTTAGTTTGAGTAAGGCGTTTTAGATATCAAGTATGTACAAATGTGCATAGTATGAATATTCACTTGCTTAAAGGATGCCTAAACCCTTGTGTTATAGGACTGTATAAATCACCGGCATTTGCTAATAAGGGAAAATAAAATTACAATTTGTTATCGTGTGATTTTTCTCACGGCACTTCCAAGGTACATGAGTTGTAGTAATATTGCCTTTATTAAATCTTGCATATTGGAGTATGATAATTGCATGTGCAGTAATTAACAAGTGTTTAGCAATTAATGAAGGGAAAGCGATTTTTAGTACATAAATAGTGGTTCATTTGCTCATTACTCCTACATTACTAAGAGTCATATTACATGCAAAACCTGTGTAAAGCTTGTGTAAAACCAAAGAACTCATGGTTTTATTGCCCTATTTAACAGTGCCCATATAGTTTACGTGTCAATCAAACTCGCTGTTAAAACCGATTTGCAAAATAGCATGAACTTTGTAATGGTTATACTTACAAATGTTAAGGAGAACCGCAGATATCTGTATTACAAAGTTACGAAATAATATTACCGATTTTCGACCTCTGGTTTGAAGTAAAAAATTATTTGTAAAAGGCTGCGCAATTTTATCAAAAGCTTTTGCAAATAATTTTTTACAGCCAACCAGAGTTCAAAAACTCGGTAATATTATTGCGTAACTTTGTAGTACAAATATCTGCGGTTCTCCTTAACATTTGCAAGTATAACTGTTTCAAAGTTCATGCTTTTGTTTACAAATGGATGGTTGTCAATGAGGGTCCAAACCATAAAAATTTTCAAAAGTGAAGATACTCAATTTCAAACTTATAAAATGGTTCAATCTGAAAGATGCTATAGGAGCCTATTGCAAAATCTTTGTAAATGTTGAGAATATGTGTTTGATGTGTAATTGATGTGAAAAACGAAAACAATACTCCCATAAAAGATGTACACTACACAGTTGCTTTAACAAAGTCATTATGCGAATAGTTAACTCTAATGCAATGCACCGTTTAGTTGTCTAATTTATGCTTATTCACACTTCTGTTTTTCTTTCAGACCGTGAAGGCATTCCTTCCTGATATGCTAAAAGAAAATCATGGACATATTGTAACCATTGCTTCAACAGCTGGACTTATTGGAGTCAATCGTCTAGTTGATTACTGTGCCTCTAAATATGCTGCCGTTGGACTCAACGAAGCAATCCAAAATGAATTAAGAGTGGGTTCACATTTGATTTTATTAGCTATCAGAAATACGGGTAAAATTTATTTAAAATATAGCATTTCTTCTAGACCAATGCAATACAAAATACTTACCTGCATTTGCAATTACAATTACAAGATTACATTTTAATACTTGACCCCTATTGTGCAGTAATCGTAATGCACACATTACTTTTACGCATATTTGTCATTTTACATACGTGTACCGATTATAACTTATAATCTTGTAAAGGATGTAGTTGAAAACAAGCTTTTCGCATCTACGAGAAGTACAATGAATTGAAAATAGTGATTATTCAAGTCAACCCAGATAATTTAGCCATGTATCCATCTCTCTCCTTCGCCTCGGCAGAAAAACAGGTAAGTAAGGTAAGAACAAAGTAATTTGCACGTGTATGTCACAAGAACTTACAAAATATTCTATGTCGTGTCATGCTGCAGTGCTGCAAGAGCATACCAAACTCGTCAAATGAGAGTAACGCACTTTCTGTTTTATGCAACACGCAATAATTGCAATTTTATATGAGGAGGATGAGATTCTTCAACACTTACATCTGTCTACTGTTACTTGGCGATTACACTTATTTTCTCAATTGCATTGATATATCCTACACATCTTAACCAATGTCTAATTAGCTTCATTTACAAAAAGAGAAGTCTTCAATACTCATTGAATTAAGTATGAAATGAAATTTTACGCTTCGAAACTTCGAATTACTATTTCGAGACATTTGGTTGCAGTTGTCACTGGTCAGTTAGAAATATGGACCCCTAAATTATATAAATAAAGCAAAAAAGTGTAACTTGACAAAAAGTAATCGTTCCTCAACCTAAAAATCAAAGCCACTCGTCACGTCACATCATTTTTCTCATCGTGCTATTTGTTCATTTATATAGGCGGAGCCAGGACACGAAAACATTCACACTACAGTGATATGTCCATATTATATCAATACTGGTATGTTTGATGGAATCCGAAGCAAGTAAGACTCATTTCCTCATTATTTTTCATAATGTCAGAAGAGCCTTTGGGTATCACAAAGCGTGTGAAGCCTAAAATAATATAACAATTCTTAAGTTATCTGTAATTAACAGAAGTGCTTTCGAATATAGTTATAATTCTTTAAAGACCGCATATCTATATGTGGAATCATACATTGCGTTCATATATAGTTATTTGAACTAACTAGCTGTACAATACCCCCTCACTTAAATTGACCTCCCAGGGGTTAACCCCATATACCATTTAGCTGAACTATTGTAGCACCAGAAATATCAGTTCCCGTTGCCCTTGGGCAACTATACATAAATGATAAGACATTACTGACTTTAAATGTCCCCTTCCAATGATTTACTCTGCACCGTACAGCAAAGTGTGGAGTACTAATATAATGCAGTTGAAAATTGTAAAGTCAACCTACACTAGACTTGGAATATTCCACATTTAATTTAAAATCCATTTATAAGATGTAAGATGAATATTTTTTCAGAATCATCTCCATTCTCCCACCAGAACCCGTTGTTAACGATATTGTCGCTGGAATTTTGACGAATCAAGAACAAGTGGTCATTCCGAGATATGTCTACCTTCTTATTGTCTTAAAAATGTAATTCGTTTATTCGTCTCAATAATAGCATTCAATGATTGTGGGAACTGTTATTATAATAACCAATCTTTGGCTGTGGTTTTTAGGGTGGTTCCTGGAGAAGTTGGAAGAAGAATAGCTGCTGCTTTGGGAATAACAGGGACAATGATGCACTTCAAAGGTCGCAACGAAACTCCTGCCAAGAATGGCGTTAAAAATAATTGATTTTTTAATATTCCTAATTAATTACTTATAAATGAACTCTTATTTTGATTTTTGTACATAATTGTCCGGTATGTATTGCATTATTACCAGTTGTGTAATATAAATTACAAATTGCATTTTTAAGTTCGGTTACATTTTAAGGGACCGAAACCACAAGTCCAATGTGTGCCTTGAACCTAGCTCTTTAATGTAGTATTTAGCATAAACAATATTGTAATTGTGATAGAAAAAATGATGACGAATAATAACAAAATAAAATATATACTATATCTACAAACCTTCGTCACAGTATAATTCAGATTTCTTTAAAATTCATCCAGGGATTAAAATTAATTGCTGTGTCATTTAAGTGTTTAGTCACTATATAGTAAACTATCACATATCGCAATCTTAATCTTATTACCTTTACATATTTATACGTACTATAATACTAACTATTTATACGTTTAGTACATCAATGAAGAAACCATGAAGAAACTAATACCAATATGCAACACTCAAGCATTGTATTGCACATTGCACAACGATAATAAAACCAAACGCATCTAACACTTTTATTGACGAACCAAACATATCTGACACATCAAACAACTATATATTTAGAGATTTCTTATTATGAGATGAATACCAAACACTTATATACATACATGACAAGTTAAACAGAACTTTTGTAACTTCTAATACCTCTACTCATCTAATGTAGAACTTTATGTAACTGCCTTAATGGCACACTATCGCTATCAGCTACTTATTAAGACTGCATTACAATTACATTTCTTCATGTACCATATAGGGAATAGAGAATTCATGTGGTCAATGATAATCATAAATAAATGACATACCAAAAGTATCCTATATTTTACCTAATTAATGTAATTAACATTAACATTATCATGACAAGTACCATCGCATATCGCATACCAACATATAGGTACATTTTCAGCAGTCAGTCACAAATCAGGATGTTTCAAGTGCCTTTCACATGGAATTTTAATGCGACTATAATAACGTGTGGATTCTCCACCGTAGGAACACAGTGCCAACTTTGAAAGGCATTATGTTCTTAGAATCTTAACTTGGCCCGCAAAAATTTGAATCTCCAGCTTGCGGCGTCGACGCGCTAGAAAATTTATCAAATTGGAAAGAAAAATATAAAGAAAAGGAAGCTATGGAAGATTTTGCGACTTATAAGGTAAGGCCAAGGAGCATTTTATTGTTTTTCGTCAATTGTCAATTATTTGCTATTCAAATCCTATAAAAATCCATCATAATTGTTGACAATTCGTGGTGTGTGTTGTTTCGCTCTGCTCGGTAATTTCTCACCAATCTACTTAAATTAAAATATCGAAATATAATTTTTATTTTTTCAGGTAGCTGATTTTAAGCGCGAGTTAAAAGCAAGGGGCCTGAGTACAGGCGGCACAAAAACAGAGCTTCTAACCCGCCTTCAAGCGGCTATTGCTACAGGTAAGTGACTCAATACAAATAAATCATTCAAAATATAAGTGGACCAAATCAGTTGTACTTAGTGTTTAGGCACAATACTTTGTGGCTCCCAGTTTCCAGTAAAATCTTTTTCCTGCTATCCTAAAAGAGTTTACTAGTTTACTTTTATGGATGGTGACTGGTTGCCAAACTTGTGAACTGACGATTCATTATTTGTGTCAATATTTTAAACGATAGTTTACGTTATTGGTTACTCTCCTCACTTGTACATTGTATTTTTGCAGAAAAATCGGGTTTAGAAGATTCATCAGTTATGGATGATTCTCTTATAGACGAAGATTCTATGCTGGAGGTAAATAAGCAATTTTAACTCTTAATTATTCATTGGCTAATATTAATTGTCTGCAGTGTAACGAAACGTTTTAGCATAACCCTTTGTAGAAGTATCTGAAGTATGTAACATTAGATTATAAGACTTGATTAAGTTCTGATTACTGTGAATTATTGTAGTTGTATTTTTATCAATAAGTAGAATGAACGTAGAACGTAAAGTAATTGACATTCATTGGGTGCGACATATGTATCGCAGGTTGACGATTGTCATAAGGACACCCCAAAAAAGTACCTTTTGTACTCTATTAAGTATGACCAAGTGTTTGGAGTACCTTATGAAAATGATTAATTATTTTCTTGGTGATTTGTACTGCTATTGATTGCATTATAAATATTTAAGGATGAAGATGAATCTGGAAGTGATGTTGATTCGTCAAACGAAAACAGTACTGATTCTCCTGTAAATCTGTCGTCTCCAACAAAAACTCCTGATAAAAAAGATCCTGGAACTAATATTACACCTGCAACAACGATTGCGCCTCCGAATATACAAAGTTTATCAGCGGAAAAGGCACAGAATGGAGACCAATCAGGAATACCACCGAAGAAAAAGAAAATAACTATAAATCGGTTGCCTGTTCAGACTCCACCACAGCCAGCTGCAACAGAAGTTCCCCCTCCAGAACCTGCACCACCAGTCCCTGCTACCAATACAACAGATGCACTGACTGTAGGAAAAGTGGTCAAGCTTAGTGTAGCTACTGCAGCAGTCGACAAGATAAAATCTCGGCAAGAAAAATTTGGTTCTGCAGTAAGTGTTACTAATAGTTCTATTGTACCGCCAGGCCCAGTTGCAGAAAAGTTAAAGAAACGTGCTGACCGTTTCGGATCAGCTAGTTCAACGGGAAGTGGTGGTGCGATTGGCAAAGTTTCGGTAAGTAACTAATTTACAAATAGTAATCCTTTTATTTTAAATATTTTGATTTTGAAGTTTTATTGCTTGCGTGTATACATTATTTGCGGCTAATAAAAAATCTATGCAATTGATTTTGGATATCTAAGTACTAAATTGTTATTTTTATTTTGTATTATTACAATATAGTTAACAGCTGAAGACGAAGTAAAGTTAGCCAAGCGTAAGGAACGCTTTGGAATTCAATTAGCAGATGAAAAGAACGCTGTTGCATCGGCTGCCAAAGAGAAACGGAACGCTAGATTCGGAGGAGGTGTCGCTGTCCCTACCGTTAGTACACCGGAAATAGAGGAAAGAAAAATCAAAAGAGCTGCTCGATTTGCAACAGCCACTTAAGTGAACCATTAGGCCATATGAATTAATTGAACAATTAGTTTGAAGAATGATATGAGATGGGTAATTTATGATTTTTACTTACATAGTTAAGTTTCTGATAGTGATTAATAAGACATGTTACAATAGATAACTTTAAGCACCTGTGTAATACTGTGCTGACACTAATTGCTTCCTGTCTGTCCTATTGTTATTTACTTGGAATATATTAATTGGAGTTATCTGCGGTTGTGTTTCATTAAAATACAGCATTGTTTTCCATGCTAATGAATTAATTGTTTTGCTTTGTTTATGTGAGTAAATACGATAAATATGTATTTATCAATAATGTATTGTGCCGTGTTGTATTTAACCCGTTATCATTAAATAGTTATAGCTGCTCATCCATTAATAAATGAATTTTCTGATTATTTACACACTTCTAATTCATTGAGTATGTTTTGTACTTGTACACATGTAAACTATTCATCAAGTAAAATGTTTGTTAATTGCTATTGGTTTAATTAGCTATGTAATATTCGGTGTATTTAATTCTACTACAAGAAGTTAGTTGAATATAGTACCAGTACCTTAATTATACCATTCTATTCTGCATAGCTCTCTTTTTGTAGAGGTACAATATGACTATCCCTATTCGAGGGATCCTTTATGAATTACAAAGTCTACAACACTACAAGTAATGGATTAGAAGATGTGTAGTTTCAAATGTTAATTAAAAGTACTGAATTGGGATAAATAAGTGAAATATTATAATATTCAATTTAATTTGGACCTAATTTTGGCTTAATGTTAAACTTTGGTTCCTTTGGAAGTTTGGAAATGAAAGGATGTCAAAGAGGCAATTAGTTATTTTATTAAAATAAAATTGTATTTGAAATGTAATTCTCAATTTGATATAAAAATATTATATTCCAATTGTACATTACTACAGAATGCTTACCAATCATGGCTGCAAAATGGAAGAATGATGATTATACACGTTGACATTGTTTTATGTAAACTTTGTGCTTAGTCTATCTGGTCCTACAAGAGTAGTAATACTTTTTATAGAATCTTTAAACTCTGTAATAAACATTTTGTACCCTTTCATTTCTACTTATTAGCCTAGTTCTATTAATAAAATGACTTCCCCAAAAAACAAATCTAGGTGCGAAAATTCATTATTTCATATATGCAATTTAATTTTAGTAAGTATATTTACCATTCATTAGTATTAAAAAAGTTTTGTGTTTAATATTCAAGTTTCTCTCTTGGCTCATTATCTCGTAGATCAGTCAATCATATATGACAATCATGACCTTTCGGAGAAACAGCCGAATTATAAAACTGCGGAGAATAGGACTAGAAGATATATTCAGACTTTAATGGACATATGGACATCAAGGTATTTCTGGCTTGATAATGCTTTCCTAAATCTTTAGATGTTCTGAGTGTAGGTGGTGGTGCCATCGCTTTAGTTATCTGTAAAGTAAAGGCAAACATTAGAATGGTATTCGTATTATGTGTACAAAATTCTAGACTTGTCTGGTTCAGTGAGCAGTGAAGTGACAAAGAATTTCCAGTGCTCTATGTTTTAATATTTAGTTCCATTCTTTAGGTTGGAATTTGGAACATGTGACAAAGATACAGTTTTTAAATTTTATCTACAGTTTAGTAATTGTGTAGTGAGTGCGTTTGACTTTATGGGTGTAGTTAAATGACTTATCGGTGTAATTAGCTTATATTGATTAAAGGAGTATATGCATATGCATTGCATAGTTTTATAAGGCATGTAAACTAAGTTACCCCAATTGGGGTGTTGTTGGGTATGCAGTTGATATATGCTTAGTTAAGTTACATTATCATACAATAAGAAAGGTGCTTTGAATTGTAATAAAGCAAATTCGGTCAAAGTATATTGAGTAGTATAAATATAAAACACATTAATTAATCTTTACTTGAAGAACTAGTACTAGTTAAGAATTTTATGAGTTTAGTCATGCTGTGCTACTATATACTTATGAGAAACTGACTTTTGAATTCCGTATGAACTGTGCATTGTACAGTTTACACACGTAACGCAAGTGTTCATACCGTTTTACTGTAGCTGGAGAAAATGAAAATAATTATGATTAAATTAAACGATCGTGTATTTGCTACTACACTATACGACGGGTTTATTTAAAAATCGTCGTTCGTATGTACATTTTATAATGCTGAAAATAGATTTATTAAGCAATATCTTAATGTACATAAGTATGGATATAGGTAGTCACATTGATGTGAATAATATACCCATGTCCAGGTCAAAAAACTTGAAAATGATAGGAACAAACAACCATAATGAAAGTTTTATATCATTTATGCCATAGCTGCCTGGTATTGTGTGCGAGTAGACCAAATAGACAAAAAGCAGCAAATACTAACTAACTGTGCATACTAACAAAAGTAAACTATAAAACACCAAGACAGTAGGGAGCGTAGCAAAATGACAATCAAAGTGAACAGTGGGGCGAGGAGAATCAACAATAGACGATAAAAAGTAAAGTAACTATTTTGTTCAAGTTTCGAATGATTATCATCATTATTAATGCCTAATAATTAGTGTTTGTTCCGTGGGCACTAAATTTCTTGAATGCAATGGAATAAAATTACAACTTAAATGAGAAGGAGACTATCTTGGCCCCACACTATGAGTCCTGTCCTACAGCCAAGACAAGCTAGGCCAGGTATAAGGAAAAAACGGTGTATGTATTGTATGTAGAGATACACTGGCAATTCAAATAAAGCATAAGTAATCAAACAATAAGAAAAGAATACAATCAATCTGTCTATCTGCATACAACTTAGAAGAGGATTATATTCTACATTAACTATGAGATCTGAGAACTAAAGGAATTGAAAAAACCCCACTGGCTAGTTATTTATTATTAAGTATCTTTGTTTCCTTTGTTTTGCTTATTGTGCATTTGTTTGGAGCAATTCTATATTAGTTGGTACATCCACGTAGAACTTGTCGAGATTTGGTGAATAATGAGTTTAGGCGAAAAAATAAGGTTTGTGAATTCAGTGGCAGTGATTAGGTTTTGTAAGTACCTAGCTATGGGCTACCTAAACAAAAATCAATCCTTTGCAGTATGGTATGTACTTACAATTTATAAATGCATTCATATATGTACTTTACTTATTGTTAGCTACCTGTAGATAACTTTTATTTTAGTTTGAACAGTACAATGGCAGGTAGGAATGTAGTATTGCTCTCTTTAGAAAAGAAACAACACGATGAAATGTAGAACGTGTTATTATCTTATGCCAATAGAGAATACTTTAGTTTGATTCACTACATTAAAAAACAAATGCATCTGTCTGTCCAATCTAGAACTTCTAATAACATCTTACATTAATAAAGCCCACTCTGCTAATACTAACTAATAATAGCTTGCAACTATACGTAAACAGTAGAAATATAAATAGTGCCAAGACTAGAATAGGAATGAATAGTTAGAGAGATGCAGGAATTACAAAGGAAGAGTTTATCTGTATGTAACTATGTACAGTTTAGATGTACAGGTAAGTAACAGTAATACTATTAGTGTCATTATTTATCGAGGTGTGAGTCTCTTGGGGAGAGGCGATCCCCCACAGAGATATTATTCCAAATTGTACCTTTCGACAAATATTGTTCTTCACTCAGGTTTCTCATTCAGATCGTGATTAGTTGTAAATTAAATGTCGTTTGCGGTGCTCTCAAAGACATCCCCCATGTAACATCAACTGAACTAAAGCCAAGTCAATCCAATTCAATATACCAACCCGTAAAATTCTGTTTTGATGCCAATCCAATTCTAATTCCACTAATAATATCATTCTAAATACCTATCCAACGTAGTAATGGATAATACTCCCTTTTCTTCTGTCGATTTCTATCTTTAAAATTAAATACATTGCTACTTTTTGTCATAGGTACTCAAGTGTAATTCACATCCTCTTGCATTCTGTACATTGCGTACTACAGTTACTGTATTATATGTACTATGTACTAACTACTATTATGCATGCAGCTACACTTCAAACGCCGATATTTACACGTGCATAGCTGCATACTTAGTTAATTTATATTTTGCAACTGAGTTAACTTACCTACGAAAAGTATTAATGTGACTTCACAATAATATTAGCTATTTCCATTTCTGGAACAATGTAACCAGCAATTTAAATTCTATTAACATATGAATTGAAATATAGGTCTAGCTTCTCATTGCAATAATAACACTATTTGCTTGTGCAGAACCAGAACCACTAATTAACTGCAAGTTAATTAGCATGAATATTTCTTCAGCTAGGAATTCATTGTGCTAATTAAACCAATTTTTTGCTCACTCGAGAAAATGCACAGACTAAGGTGACGTTGACACAGAATACATTAATAAGTTCCTAGTAAATGTACTTACTAATACTTACATAAAGGTTAACCACAGCCGTGACATATTGTGCATGATACATGATCATTTGTCTTACTGTTGTCGTTTATTTCAATACGTTAAATCTTTAAAGTATAATTTGCTATACGAAATTATTTAGTCTGCATACTGTTGGAGTATTATTTACATCAAATCATTTGGGATGTCTTGCTTGACTCTTTAACGTGCCTTTCTTATTTTTCGTCCTTTGTAGGAAATTCTAAAGATGCAGTAGCAAAGTATTACCTAGAGGCAACACGAACGGCAAGACAGTGTATTTTTACTGTGTCAAAAAACATCAAATCAAATCTATGTTTATTACTTAGAAACTTGATATGCGGGAGTGTAAACAGGCATATGATGTGTATAAAGGACATAGCAAAGAAATTTGATGTTGTTTCACCAAAATTAAAGTGTTGCTTCTGTGTAGTGAAGCATGCAGGGGAAAACCACGATGCAATAAGTAGAAAATACAATTTACTTGGTTAGGAGCACTATTAACAACTTAGTCTCATCTTTCCTTTGTCCTTCCAGCTGGCAATGAGAGTGGAATAGAAGCTAATATTAAAGATCATCAATAAAGTAGTTAAAATTTTCACAATACACAAAATATTCCCTTCAGCTATATTTTAATTGAACATACCTACCAACCAATATGAACTAATAGTGTGTAATACTGAGCACAAGAAATAACTACTTATAGCCCCACAGTGCACATCACCCACAATACAAAAGTATCACTTGAACAAAGTTCCCTATACAGATTTATTTATCCTTTAGTACTAAACATTATCTGATTTCAGTAACATTAACACCAACATAAATACATTATCTATCCATATAGAAGGCTGGTATGGCAGAAGATGTGGATGTGACCACAAAAGTTGATTTAGTACAGTCAGCCTCCTACGTCCATGTAATTCATTGCATTGCATTGGAAAAATTACTCTTCAGCTCAGTCGGCTTACTATTATTACTCACTGGGTGTTCATCTATTGTTTGATTGTCTCTTACAATAAATAATGTAGGTATTTCAGATGATGAGTTGTAAAGTGTTGAAGAACACTACACCACACCTGGCTTGGCTTCCTTTACTCCGTTTCCCCGCTCCGATCACCAAAGTAAATGTCTCTGCAAGTGATGCTCTATTAGTTGGTAAGTATGTACCCATTTCAAATGTTTTACTTACTTAAACTGAACACACGTATGTATGCCCGTTATTATTAAGTATCCTTAACATTAAAGTTTCATAACTACATTTGTTTAGAGGTTGGGTACATAGAAATACAAATGCAGTCACAATCATACTCCCACCAACTGTTTTGGGTGAAATATTTCAAGAAAACTCAAAGCGAACGACCGACAAAGGAACTTTCAACGACAATGCTACAACCACAACAATATTTATGTTCTGCGTTAATTAATCCGATCAGCACCAACCAGCCGTTGCGTTTTGAGATGTTATGATACCTTCACATTTCTAAAGGAATGCTGCCTTGAATTTAGGAAAAGAAAATAAATCTGAAAAAGTGTTTCCTTTAACCAGCTCCTATACTGTTGTTTACAGGCTTATGCCAAGTGTACATTAACAATCATTATATACTAAAGATGTGATTTTCTAACTTCTGGCTGGTGATACTACTATATCTAAACCGCCTTAAACATATTTCGTGCTTGTCACCTCTACTTTAGTCTGCAAATAATGTTTTAGCTAGGAATGCACAAAGAATGACGTAGCTCATAGCTCATCCTCTTCCAGTGAAAAACAATTCGTGCAATTGAAATCTGTCAGTAAATAACGAGTCCTGTGGTAAAAATCATATAAGCATGGACAGTTCAAAGATAATTCCAAATATATTGATGCGACTGATACACATTAAGATTATCACTACATCTGCATTATACAGATAGAAATCATTTACTTCAATGAAGGTGCTTTAGTTTCACACAGTGATGAAACCACCAACCAAACAACCACAGAAAACAAAAATCTCTCCCATGAAATTCACTTTCTTGGTCTACTACTCCTACTATATTACATTTGTTGATCCTTTGTAGCACAAAGAATGGCTATTTGTATTGATGTACCTACAGAGAGAATAGCGTCCTTGTAATCACGTATTCAAGGGTGAAATTGAGTTATTTATCCTTTTTTATGTTAGTTAAATATCTTAGGCTTACTTAGCTAAATATTGTAATACCTACACACGATTTGCAGACAGAATTATCTTTGACTAAGGAATGTCTGATTAGTCTTACTGCTGGTATTTATCAGCATTTTTATTGCATGTAAAATGTTGTGGTACGTCTAATAGAAATATTACTTGAATTAAGTTAAGGTATTTCAGCTCAGTAGCAAATATCAGGTCGTTGTTTTCCCAATAATGGTAATCGTAGTAGTCAATGGCATCTGCTCAGCAATGTCGATTTACATAGATGAAATAGCATGCATCGTGTACAATTTACACTACTTAAATGTGGAAACTAATAAGGCAAAGCTGGAGAATAAAATACTTTTGTCAATTTAGATTATAGGAATGTTTTTGTAATCCTTAATACCTAGTTTTCATGAGAAAATAATTTAGGAAGATGGAGTAAAAAAATTTCACACCTTCGATTCGCTTAAGTATGATAGAATAGAGAAAATGATTAGGTAACCCAGTATTCCTGATTTACTGACAAATTACGATAGCATGTGATGTGCGATGTACATACAGTAATAATAGGATATAAGTGTTTCCAATTTGTGGCTGTACATTTATTACAGGATGAAGTTGGTTCGGGCAAAAAGGCTTGTGTTACTAAATGCACACATCTGCTGAGAGTAATAACGCAATGCCTTGGATGAAAGTGTTGGATTACCATTCTTGGTGAAGAATCCAATTATTTTGCCTAAGAAACGAAAAAAGTCTAATCTATCCGAGGTGATAATACATAATAATGACATTGTATTGTGTTGGATTGGAGCGGTTTAAAAAAGCAGAAGCCGATCTGTAGGGCAACGGAAAGCTAGGTAATTTGAGACGACGAGAGAAGAGACGCAGCGATAAGGGAAAGTGCTAAAGGGTTAATTTGAAGCTCCTTTTTCTCGGTTTTGGTATCCTTCAATTCACTTAGGGTAATTTAATGTGGCTATAAGTACAAGTAGTTCGTTTTGTTGGCAGTCAGTTATGTTATGTAGTAAAAGTGATTCTGACAGTTAATAAGGTCAGGTAGAAGAGTAAGTAGATAGATTGGTGCTCTTCTAAAGACAATATTGAGTAGTCGAAGAGTTTTTCTATTCCGAGTGGTTATGACAAGCCACTCCTATTTCCACATCGAGGCGGAGTGACAAGGAGCCAATAAACCAATATTAGGTGTGGCTTTGTTTAAGGCGCATGTAGCAGTTTGTTCTGCGGGGAGGGCTGCTCTTCTAATCTTACGTAATGTTACACACACTTCACATCGTGTAAACCAAAGCAAAGTTAAGCCGAGTCCAGTCCAGTTTACTTGTGTAATGTGCAAGAGAGTAAGCTAAGTGAGTAGCTTGTAATGTAGCAGGTAGGTACCCATGTGGATGTTAGTTTACGTACGCTCTGCATACACTACACACGTATGTGTAAAACAGCACTGCAATATAGTCTGCCTCCTGCAAACATTCAACATGAACCAAACGCAAAGTAACTTGAAACCCTAATAAGTCCAATGTAAATGCAATAATGGAAAGAATATAAAGCTAATATAGTAAAATAAATCTAACTCATGCACATAAGAACAGCATTCAGATCGGATCAACTTCAGTTCACTCTTCTCAATCTACTTTGCTTAATACGCTAACACTAACACAATCCTTACGCAGCAGACAGGACAAGTTTACACCTAAACTAACTCGCACTTTTTTACAACACTACCCTTTCCATGCATACATACGTACTGTGCACAAATGTAAAGCGATAGGAAATACAATAACAAGTGAACAGCACGTACTATCTGTTTTCTATTTTCTAAGTTACACTAAATAATAAGTAATAAGCTAAAAGAGAATACATACGCGTATACATTCAAGTGGACTTCTATTACATACATACACATACTTTACTTTAGATGTAGAAGTATACAAAGAGGCATGCTTTACCTTTAAGTATAATATTTATACATAGGCACTTGTGTATGTGCTATGCAATGGAAATGGAACTACCCCATTTGCTCAGGTTATGTTTGTTGATTACAATACAGCACAAAATAACAAAGCTATTGTAGTTTCTACTGTTGTGTGGCAGTGTTAGCGATACTGTTGTGCTCCGCTCTGTTTTGTGTGTTGTTGTCGAGTGAGCCTTTCTTTGCATTGTATTACCTTCACATTGTTGTTAGACTGACTTTGCTCTATCACATAACATCACATCAGGATCAGTACACGGACAAAAACGAAACCAGTGAGTCCAGTCCATCCAGTCAGAGGATACCCATGCAGTCAGTCCCCTGAGTAACTCGACTTGTCCAATCCAATCCAGCCCTCTCTAAACATTTACTCAAGCAGCTGCTAAACCAACAAATTACTTCACTTCACAACCGACACCTCAGCATTAAGCACTTACACGAACCTAAGCTACTCATCCTTCCAACTCTAACCCTGAGCGAATGCTTCAGTTTATACTTTGCTGCATTCTTACACGGAATACTCAACTGAAAAGTCGAAGAAAAACACAATAGACTCTCAGTTTACTTTGTTTAACTATTTTTAATGAAGTATCGCAATTTATCGAGAACAATCGAATTAAAGTGCAGCTAAATACTTTACACAGATAAACTGTTGTTGTTTTGTGGAATAGTTTGAAAGTTGGGATTGGAACTGATTAATAGCTAACCGTTTGAGTTACATGCCCAATAAAGTTCGGCATTACTTTGCGGAGGAAATCGCATTGAAATTAAAGGTGGAGGTCCAGAAATTGGAATTTGAAAAACGTTAAATGATACGCGAAAGTATCGATAAAGATGAGAAACGATATCAAAGGAAATATTATTCCCATCAAAACTGAAGAAGTATCGACATTGAAAAGTACATGGAAGAGTGTGAACTTGTAAGTATGATTTTTGTTAAGAGGAGTGATGAAAGTGATAAAAGGAAGAAACGCATTAATTGCTCGTTGCTGATAAAGTGTTGATAAGAAACTTAGTAAAAGAAAAATCACCGCTGCGAATATAAAATTATTGTATTAATTGCTTACAGCTAATAAATCTTAATGATACGATACAAATGTGACTTACTTGAGCGTGAGCAGAAATTATAATCGTCAGAACTTAATTCAACTGAACAGATCGACAGAGATAAAAGCTAAGAAAACTAATTTGACTTGCTACACTACATTTAATCTCAAGTACTACATGCGTATTACAGTTGTATTGTGCATTATTTACTTGTTTGTGACCAATCTTCGCATCAAAATACATATGTACAACAACAACTCTTGATAAGCGCAAAGAATCAGCAGTTTCTTCTGCTCTGTCTATTTACAGAACGAGTAAACTACTTACTGCTTGGAAGTACTGAAACTTGAGTTTGCAGAAAAGAGAACAATTTCAATGGAGTAAACAACTCAAAATGATATCCTATTCCGCGCAAACTACATTTTCAACTTGCATCCTCAAAGAAATTACTTAAGAAAGTAGTTCGAAAGAAGACTATTCCTCGCTTGCAGTTCAACTGATCGAAACGGCTTTCTAATAATCAGTTTTAAAGTTAAATTAGTTTCCTAAAAGTTTGTGAAAATGCCTCGCCCGTCACGTGAAAGCTATGGAGATCAAAAACCACCGTATTCTTACATCTCCCTTACTGCAATGGCTATCTGGAGCTCACAAGAGAAAATGCTTCCTTTGTCAGATATCTACAGGTTCATCATGGATCATTTTCCATATTACAGGTACTTTGAGTTTCTGTATTACATTATTGCACGTGTAGTAAAATGAAGCATACCTATAATTTGGACTAGCAAATGTGAGAAAAGTATGTATTTGTGTGAAACACATTACTGTTATTTGCTGTTAAGTATATAAAAATTTAAGTAAGAACTTTGCACACAAGTGCTTACTAATTGTTACGGAAATAACTTAGAAGCTTTAAAAGGATTCTTAGAAAGGTTCTACTAGAATACCCCATGCCGTGTCACTTGAAATCTAGGGTGCTGTCAAATCATTAAAAATTTGCTTTGTAAATGTGTATGACTTTTTTACTTGAGAGGGCGAGCAAATTGCTAATGTTTTGTGAAAGATAAAATTTCCTTATTACTGTCTACACTTTGATTTTTTGTGAATTGTTTGTTGCGAACAGTAATAGCCAGATGTAACTCGAAACGCGAGATTGATTTTGTGTGATGGGTGAAATGATATGACTAAAATGTTAGTTAGCCTGACAGATAGTTTCTTGGTTAATAGTTTCTTGTTATGCCCACCGATAAGGTTAAGAGCTCAGCATGTGTTCATTACTACTAAGGAGTAGAAAATGAATCAGCAATCAAAGTCTAAAAGAATTAGGAATGTAACTAAGAAAAGTATGATTTTGTTGATTGAGCAGAAAAAACACGCAAAGATGGCAAAACTCTTTAAGACACAACTTGTCATTCAACGACTGCTTTGTCAAAGTTCCAAGAAGGCCAGACCGACCTGGAAAAGGTGCATACTGGGCCTTACATCCGAACGCGTTAAACATGTTTGAAAACGGCTCATTCCTTCGGCGTCGTAAGAGATTCAAGTTGCAAAAAATTGACAAAGATGTTCTGGAACGAACGTTAAATGGCCAGTCTCCATTTGGCTGCTCTCCAGGACAGCAACCATCCCCGAATATATCTCCGCCATCAATGATGGGAGGTGGAATGTCGGGTGTTGGAGTAGTTTCGAATATAAACATGTCACCACCGATTCCAGGGATGATGGGAGTACCAGGAAACCCATCTTTAATGTCTTCTCAGTTCTCATCTCATCTGGTTGGAGGAAACGGTCTTCACGGAGTCAATGCAGTTCAATTCGGGGCAATTTCCGCGTTCGGGCACGGACCGCATCCAATATTCCTAAACAATAATACAGACGCGAGACTTTTGGCTGCGAGTGCGGCGGCTGGTTATTCACCACCCCGAGACTTGTATCACCACCATAATCATAACAATCATCACATCCATAGTCATCTTCACCATCATCCAGGAATGGGGATGTCCCAGAAGGATATCGAAGACTTGAAAGAAGCAACGCGAGCAATCAAGAATCTGCGCCAACAGTCAGCCAAATTGAAAAGAGCCAAATACTCCCAGATGAATCTCTCCCCTATTTCCAAGAACAACCATCACAACAATCACATCCACAGCAATGAAAAGTCATCTTCCCACGAAGATGAAATTGAAGGACAGGAAATGCGAAATAAAAGTGAAAACGCTAAACGGTTGACTTCGACTGATGATAAAAGTTCCCATAGTATTCATAAGTCTAATAATTATAATAACGATGGTAGTTGTAATAATGTAATTAACCCTTCTTCCTTATCACCTACATCTGTGCATTCATCGGGAGGAAAAGCAAAACATCGTGGAGGTAATAATTCCAATAATTTTTCCATAGAAAATCTCATTGCCAAAGACAAAGACAGTAGAATGTCGAAAAATTCCAGGAAAGACAAAGGTACAGACAGTATAAATGTCAATGGGGATGACGAAGATGAGGATATTATGTCCGATTCGATTTCAGTCTCCATTTCTGACGTAGGATCTGAACGTATTCTTGAACACAATGATCTCGATGAATTATCTGTCTCGGGAGAACCTTATGGCACCGCTGATAATGACAACGATAGTGTTCATAGTCGTCTTAGTAGATCCAGATCCAATTCCCCAAGTAGTATTAGCCCCTCTCTAGTGCATAATCACCTTTCCCAAGCCATAACCAACAACCACAATAACACCAATAATAATCACCGCTCCTCCAGATCCCAATCAGTTGTCTTAGATTCCCCTCCCAAATTCTCATCTTCCTCTACCACGTCTCCTCCAATGGCAAATAACTTCGCCACGAATGTCTCAGCGGCTGCGGCTAATGCAGCCCTTCTTCCTGCATACCCGTTCTACGCCGCTGCTTTCTTGTCAGCTCAGTCTTTATTGTATAATCCTCATTATTTCTCACATTCTCCTCCGAACGGAAATATTCCTACTTCCTCAGTTGGTACTAACACTACCAATGGTTTGACACATCCTCAGAGTAACGGCCCGATTCCTAATACTGCTGTTGTGTCAGCAGCTGCAAATCATCATCATCAATTCAGTGTCAATAGTCATAGTAATGCTGGTAGTCTTACGGGAATTAATATCAATATTAATAATATTAACAATCCTACTGCAGCCATGTTGTTCAACACTAAAGACTTGTCTGGCTTATAAAAATCCCTTTTACTATGTAATTTCTCAGTTATATTGTCAGTGATAGAATTTAATGCATTCCTATTCATGATTTACAACTTTACCATTATTATATATACAGATATAAATAGTCCCTACTAGATAATACTATTACATACCTAAGTATAATAAATTATCGCGTTAAATGTTTATGCTAGTGATTACATTATGTATTATTAGTATTTAGGTTAGGTACTTACAATTAGAATGTAGATTAGTTCAATACAGTTAGCTATACACAAATGTAATGTACATTTAGTATATGCTAGAACATCCATTAACTTAACATACCATACAAATACCTAAATGGGTATTAACAATTTTCGTTATAATTTAATATCCTATCAAATCTCAATGTTCATTCATTATTTATTCATTTACAATTAAGCGTGGTGATGAGTTTTCTACGACGATTTGTTACAGCCTCGTAGAAAAAGATTAAGTTCCCCAGTGATTAGTGATGCAGTCAAAAGTAAAAGACGAAATTCATTATAAAGGCTCCCACATTCGTTTACATGTTAAGGTAGATATTATTCTAAGTTAACTACTATTTGTTGTTATCGTTGCAATATTACGATTCGATTGATCGCTTTAACTTTATTCTATGTAGCTACTCTAATTGCCATAACATAAAAATAGCAATCCGTTAAACTGTTTTACCTCTAAATACTACCTTAAGAAATTCGCATTTTAGTGTGAACCGAGACAATTTAGTGCGTAGAATTCGGTGGACATATTGTTACCAGTAATGAATAATTAAATAAAAATTGTACACTAAAATACTGTAGACAGATTGCGCAGACTGTTCTTTAGAAAATTAATTTCATTAGATATGACGAGTTTTGGCAAAATTGTTGCCATTGCCAAGTCATGCAACCGATTGCATGACAAAATCACTTTCCATGACATTGCCCATTACAAATAAGTACTATAATAGCAAAGTAATTCAATTTCCTACTGTAATATTAGTACCTAACATTCTAGTACTGGTAAATATGTAAATGTAACGTCTGTGTACCTACGTGTACCAATTGATCTGCGTTTACGTTTATCAGCTCAATAGTAATTTCGATTGTAAGGCAATACTGGATATTATGTATTAATATTGGTTTCATTGATCATCAAAATTGCTGTTTAAAATTGAATATTAGCAGTAAACTACTTAAAACTATAAAAATAAGATGTGATTTTATGTTTTAGCGCATTGTAACTACATATATTCCAATACCTACGTGAAGGTATTATTGCTTCACAATGTAAGTGTACTGTACAGTAATGAAAATGAATTAGGAATGTACACACTCAGATTTAAATGTATTGTAACTGATTGTCAAAACGGAGTAACTTATTCTTAAGTAATTACCTAATACATGTGTAGCGCTTCATGGAATCTCATGTTCACAATGAATGACAAGGATAAATAATCCTACTTGGTTAATGAATATGAAACCAATAGAAAAATCGACTCATCAAAAGATGTAAGAATAAAATACATGATGATATTACAATCAAAAGATATTTTGACTTATGTCTGTCGTATTGCACATTTATTTACCTTCGCATAAATATTTCATCCTCTGGCTTACCAACTAAGAACCAAGCCACCATTCCTACTAATCGCATGAGTTCTTAGGAAAATCAAAATGATATCACTTAATTTCCGGGAATCATTCCCTAAAGGCATATTTTTCTTATTTTGAAGGTAGAACCAGACAAGGCAATTTGTCATAATAAGTACGTGCCCATTCACTATGACTCGTTACTAATATTATAAATACATACATATATTGACTGCGACTCTAAGTAAAGTATGTTGCAAAGGTATAATGAATTAACAGCTACGGTAGACAAATTAATACGGTGGAGGTACATGGTATTATGGTACATCTCACTTATTGTTATTACTGCACAGAAAACCAATGTAACCAGGATTATATTCCAATTTAATGAGACAGATAGGGAAAGAAGAACAGCAGGTGTACACAGCACTTCATCGAAATGAATTCTGTCAACTGTTGTTCATGAAAAGAGATGATCCGATAGAACACAACAATTTGTAGATTGATGTCTGCTTTAGATAGCCGTATTTTAGTGGTTGGCTTTACATGACATGAATACCTAGAAAAGCATATGTATTTACAGGAACAGTAAGTATCAACATTGAAAATAAGGGTTGGATTTGGATTACATTACACAATCGTACATAATCTATTGTACATACTGCACACAGAGCATAAATAATTGCAAACATGTAGTAAAACACGGCATGGCATGACTGGTGACATAGTCATCGTTTAGTTCCATTGTATGACAATTACTGACGTTTTCACAATTAACCTTATCAGGATAATGCGTTGATTGAACAAATGGATTGATACTCTTGTTGACTGTCAGAGGATAATACGCAGTGTATTGCATAAACAGAAACAACTAAAATTGTCATAATTATTCGATTGGGGAATAGCATGCACGATCCGAAACAAATTATACGTGTGCCCTTCTCTCTTTTCGGTCAATATGTTGGAATTGGAATGATATTGAATTGGTTTTACACTTATACCCTACTTCTGACGTACGATTCGTACTAGCGCAAGCCATAAGTTTGAAAGTCAGTCGAAATGTAATTAATCTCTAGGGATGAGTAGAAAATGTTCCGTGACTATCTCCGGCCAAAGCAAACGAACCCGAAACCATAAGAATAAAGAAACAATCTAACAGCTATTTAGAAATACAAAATAATATCACTGTACTGATGCCTTCTGTATAATGCGCAGCTCTCTATAATATTATATTTAATGCACCAGTAACACGTAACCCCAACTGAAAACGATTTTACTAATGCTTCATATTACTCTCATTAATTTATACTACTCATTCTTTAAAAGAGGAAACTTTTCCTTGTTTTTAATAACATGTTTTGCGAATTTTGTACATAAACATTTATTTTTATGTGAGTGAGGCTATAGAGCAACTGGCATTGTTAAACTTTAAGGTGAAGGCGAAATGATTTTTTGGAGTGGTCAGTCACGTATACGAAAACTTAAGAATATTATGAGTATTTTAGTGAAAACTTCGAAACAAGAAAACGCATTAGACTAATTGACTTTTGTTAAGAGTTTGAGAGTATTTCTGTTCTCCAATTTCATTTGCTACTGAGATACGCAAAAAATCAACTAATAATAAATACCATTGTTTTAGTAAGTACCCATATCTGTTTTAATATACATATATTTACACTAACTACATATACTAGGTTAGGAAGTTGATAGGTACTTTAATTGCTTTAATGTACATATTGCACTGAATGTATTGTACTATCCATTTTTCCGTAGGTTATGCTCATTGAAAGTTATGTACTTATTATTATTTTATGTAGTAGTTGAAGCGCGACATATAAATAAACTACATATCAGCAAGAAGCCTAATCGCTTCTCATCTGCAAATCTCAACTTACATATTATGATATTTTGTTCTTTATGTCTACTAATAAAGTACTAGTGTGTACAATAGTATATTGAGATAAGATTAAGCAAGTGCTACGTAAGTAAGTGTATAGGTAATTATGTATCGCTGGCGGTGCAAAAATTTGAACAAAAATAACAGCAAACCTATGATTAGTGATAACATTAAACAGAGAGTAGTATTGAGAGTCGGACTATTATTACAAGCCATTGAAGTTAGTAGAAGCTCCACTGAGCTCACATAACATTAAATTCAGCTCCGGCTACTAATTGAAATGGCTGATTTACCTCCTGATATCCTTATATGGTGTTAGTGTTTATTTAGAAACAGCATCAATGTGACTCTTTCTCATCGTAACATTTAATGTGGAACTAATGTTCTCTATATGCAGATCCAACACAAGATACCAGCCTTAAATAATTGCTCGTGTTCTCTGCCTCCTCCTCGCAAACTTACCAACTTACATTGTATGCACAATTCCACATTGTATTAAATTGTAATCAGTAAAATAAGCAAAGTGAGAACAAAGCTTTTCCTTCCACCTACTCAAAGAATAGCTTTGAATAGTTTTCAGTAGTTATTCTCATACAAATTTCATAAGAGAGCAAATGTCAGGCAAACCAAACCACAGGAGAACATAATGTGTAAACTATGGGATTAATTATCATCTAATGATGTATACAACCTCATAAAAAATTATCTGTAATTCGTATTGATTTTTCTATGCATGTAGGTACTTGCAGTTGCAGCAGTTTTACAAAGAGGAATCGTTCACATAAAGTTTAATTGCAGGCTTAGCTGTGTTATCATATCAAGGAATACAAGTTTTATGGGTGTTATTGGAATTTACAAGAAAATTTCTTAATTTTTAATGTGTTATATTCCAGTCAAGTGATCCAGTAGGAATATTACTACCTTAATAAAACATTAAGACAAATGTAGTTCATTCATTTAATACCTACATAGATATTATTACCAAGGTCAGTAGATAAAAAGCTTTATTCACACATTTGGGTGCCACTACTGCTTTGTGCAGTACTTACGTTGTTTACATTTGCCACATACTGTTTGCTCTGAGAACAAATTGCTATCTGCTATCTTTAGCCCATCTGACATATACACAAGTGAAACTGGAACTACGCAAACAGTACAAACCTACGAGAATTTACACATGTACCTGTAAAACCTTAACCAACTTGCTGATAACTCTTAACACAGGTAAAAAAGATGTGATATTTTCTGCAAAGAAGCTACTTATATGAGGAAAACTCACAATATATGTTACATTTTCAAATGGTAACTAATGATAAGAATATGTTCTCATTAAATTCCATGTAAGAAACAGAATACAGGGGATAACACAAATTAAGAGTGGTTTTAATAAGAAAAAAGGAATTTGTTAGTGTTGCACAAGAGGAAAAGATACATATTGATAAGGCTTTAGCAATAAAATAAATGTAAACAGGTATGCGATGCAAAATACCATGTTTTCAGTTTTAGAAGTCTACTCTGTACGATTTTTTCGTCAAGAATTACATTTGAATGAACAGAACTGCAGACAGCAGGAAAATTCGCCACCGTGAAATAAGCAAATTAGTGCCATTTCAAGTGAGCTTAATTACTCCAGTAATATGCTACTATTCTTTGAACTTATCTATAGCATAGCAGAGTTAAATTGAGCTGCAGTACAATTCTAGCTAAGATTATAGTAGGTACTATTGTAAATCTTAATATCAACCTTAGCAAATAAAAAAGCCAAAAACTCAGTGTAACAAAAGAAGTAATAAAAGGTGCAGCCGAATGCTTTAGTTGACAGTTTCTTTTGTTGTATGTGAAGGAAAGCAGCTTTGTGTACCCACATAGAAAATTATAGCACCATTTTTACATTAATTTACATGTACATTTTAATCTAAAGAGTAATAAGCAACTAATAAAATACAAACTAGTAAACTATCTTGGTTTGTGTGTGTACGGAGAAAGAATTTATGCCTTGCTTTAATTCACCTCTGATGTGACTATGTTACATTTACATTACATGACAAATTGTCATTATTTTCAAACTTTATACAATATATCAACCTATTGTTTAATTGTAGGGCATACTAAAGTCTATAAATGCATGTAATCCACTTCTTATAGGTGTTTAAACACCACTGTGCTTACAATCTGAGAAGATAAAGATGCAAACTACTAGAAAGTTTTAATACAGTTATAACCAATTCACACAGTAATATTGAAACTTTTATAATGCATAGCAAACACTTAAGATGCAGACGCGACAAGCCCAAGAACAACAACTACTACTTATAAATATTCGATGTAAGTATAAGCCTGGCGAGGCAATGTCGCAAAATTATCCAATATATCAACTAATAAGTGTTGTCCGGAAATTGTCTACCATAAATAAGTACTAAGCGAATTCAGTGCACATACATCCACATACTTAGTTAATACAACTCATATGGACTGACTAATGTGTTGGTAGTTGGACTCGACATAGTGAATTAATTCTGAAAGTGCAACGCATAGTTTTTATCTGGACGTATCAACGTTATTAACTAAATTAACATATGTTATGACTTACTTTGAGTAAAAAGGTAATAATGTTGGAACAAAAAGCAAAGCAAACAGAACTTTTTAAATATCCCTTGCCTAAGGCTATTAAATAAATTCACATCCGCTTTTTTTGAATCTGACTTTATCTTGGACGAGAACCGACGTGCTGCCCACTCACATAGGAAATCTGCGAAAAGTCCTTGTATGTGTAATATGTACTATAATCTGAAAATAAAATCTTTCACTCGTTCATATATAACTTGCTCCTGTGTTTGTAAAACTAACTATAATATAGATTTCAACTTTTTCAGCACAGCAGGGGTATAATTCATACTTATGCTTATAGAACGTGGGCAGTATAAGATATGGATGTAGTACAGTCCGCTCTTGTCTGGATAATATGAAATATTACGTAATTCATATGGAATAGTATCAGCAACAACCGGATTTCTATTTGGTAAGCGTATATATATGTATGTACATGCACCTTCATATTATAGTTATATTTCTGATGAGATTCCATTAAAATGGAAAGAAAAAAGAAGAAGCACCCCATCACATCGGTTCTACTTCAATTTCTTGATTCTACTTGACTTTTGCTGTTTTCTTATGAATGTAAGTTCGGGTCACGTCAAACATGGACTTGTATACTATATATTGTACTAACGATAAGTACGGTATAATAATTAATGTTTGTAATACCCTTTAATACAGTAATATAAAGTTTCCTGCAGTTCTGCCAACTTGAAAGTGCACGCACAGTAAAAAAACACACAAAATGAGGGACGATGAGTTATCCGATCGAAATATAAGAAGAGCTACGAGCAAAATGGCATAAATTAAAAATTCGCATCTCGTTATCTAATTTAATTGTTGGTTTTAGTAGAGCTTAAGAAGGAAGGAGCACAGTTGAAGCAGTTAATAGTATGCATGTTTGTTTTATCATAGCCCACCATCATAGACACGGACAGCCACAAACAAGACAACAGAACTTCTCTACTTATTCCTTAAGCAAAGCAATGCAAGGGCACAGACAAAGTAAGTCGAAACAAATACCAAGTACTGACTACACATAACATTACATAGTTCAATTAATAACTAACTACTAGTGTAGCATTAGCTGGCAATTCCAATCATACCCGTTGTTGGTAGCTATGTATTTGAACACTGCATTTACAAAAGTAACTTTAACTGCCGTGCTACTGCATGATAGGAACAAGTTAAAGGAACAGTAGAACGATCAGCTTTGTTAGCATAGAGCCGCATTCGAGTTTTCTTTTGATCAAACCATATAGATAAACGAAAAGCGAGCAGAACCAGAGATTCTAATTTCTTACGTCATTTTAGTTTAGTAGTAACGTAACATGTAACGCAGAAACTCTGCTGTAATATAGCATGACATAAAATAACATAATAACTCATGAACTTACACTTACAACCTTTGTTGGTTTAGCATTAAACTTCTTTCTACTACATCCTTTATTTTCCCGTATAGGAGGGTATACTTATGAACCTACTTCCAGTATACTATGCACGAATTTAAGGTTCATAGGCCAGTAAAACTTAAGAATAGCGTTTTTGTCCATTACTCTATCTGCCTTAAATGTGTACTGTGTACATAATAATATTATACATGCAGCAAAGAAAAGACGAAAAGATAAAGGGACATAATTGCTACCTTTGAGTTTAAATATCACACACACAAAATATTAGTTTTCCTCATCAAAAGTCATGCAATTAGTTTATGGTTGGCTCATTCTTCTGATGTGAATGACTACAACTAACTAACTGGATGATAGGTTAAGAGTAGAGGGGATTATTACCTAAAGTAAACTTACAATGAGCAAACTTCAATTCTAAAGATAAGAAACACAAACATTCAAACATACTATTTTATAAATATTATCAACTATTATTATATAATCGTAAGCACTATATCATTATCTTTACAAACCTAAGGTAAGTTTCATACAAGAAGAGCATTCCCTAGCTGTCAATAATTATATTGTATTTCAGAGCAATTAAAAAAATTTTCTTCATAATTAAATAGCAAACAGCAAAATTTACTTGACTTGATTTACTTACTTTTATTATTTCAAGCAATAATTTACTACAAAACTCAGCATGTAAGTAAATTTACTATGTATGCTGTTAGTAACAAAGCAGACGATTGGTATTACAAGCTGCTGAGTAAATTGCACTGTTGGTGGTATTTGATATGTGTATTTTTCCTATGGATGCGTAAGATTCCTCATTCACGCACGCATAGCTCAAAGTGCAGTATATAAAGTACTCCAATAGTCAACCACATGCTAAAACACTGTATACCACTATGTTACTAAGTAAGGATACTTAGAAGTGAACCAGTTATCATAATGGCAATTAACTACTAGGTAGTTTGTCTCATTATTGTTACACTAACAATAAGAAAAAATCAATTCATAATTCAATGAGACTTTATGCAAACCTCATTTATAGTTAAAACACAATGGGTACTAAGAAAAGTGCAGAGTAGACTGTACTCTTCTGAGTTTACACGTTTCAATAATATATTCATAGCAGTAGTACGACCATGCACGGATTATTAATAAGGGAAGAGTTCTGCTTTACTAGTGACTATTACAGTGGTTTGCATTCATTTTATTTCATTCATCTGTCTACCAAAGTGCAAAATAGAATTAATTCAATTCAAATGAACCACCTGCAGTGCCGTTGCATTCTTCATTACATTCCGTGTGCATATTTCCCTTCAACTTGACCTATCCTTAACTATTACAAGCGAAATATTACCAATCAATCATTTTCTACAATTTCATTACTAAAACTAGCCTTATTTTATGAATTATTAAATCTCTTTCAGCAAATTGATGCCTTGTTAGCATTAATGAGCTAAAAGGGTGCGGGAGAAAATCGATAAAATTAATAAGCTCCTAAATAGGAAAGAATCTTTTAATAAAACACCTTTACTTCTTTAATACTTTAAAAAAATTGCTAAATATACCTCAAAAGTAGTTCTGTCTTACATACTACATCTGTTATATCAATTTACATTCATCTTTATAATAGGTGCAAGCCTCTGCTTATTTTTACCTACCTATAGTTCATTCACTGTGATGATTGAACATTCCTGGAATAATAAAGTCGACATATCAAACGTAAAATAAAACAACAGGTGCATGTCGAACATGTTAGGTTATAACTTTTAGCAATCACGCAATGCTAATGTAATATTGCAATTGCTTCTGGGTGAGGTAGGTTTTAATCTTTAGCATCGTATACCTTAATAGTACTCGATCGTCTTTCTTGTAATATTATGTAGTGTGATTAGAGGGTTTTAGTACTTACTTTACTACCATTGTACCCACACAGAACTTCACAAACAGTTGTCGAGTGCCAACTTCACCGATTATGTACAATTTCTAATTTTCTATTATTTGAGAATATTTCTACGCGCCTTGTACCTATTATAGTAAATGGTGGACAGAGCCTATATTTATAGCACTGATTGTAAGAATGTACTGTAAAAATTGTAATATATACAAAACAAGCTCAATTGTTTTTCAAACGATTAGGTTTAACAGCATCGACTTTTTGTACAGTTTAAATTAGCATAGCTTTTCTCTCCCCGAATTTATTGAGGCTGGAAAATGAAACCACTAAAAATGTACCTGTGTAAATAAATAACACCAATTTTGTTCAAATAGCAGTTATACTGTTATACATCTCAAAAGAAAACAATTCAAAAATTTAAGATCCAGATATTACAATACAAGGATTAATTTATTTATTAGCTCTGCTTTCTAGGAGGAGGAAAGACTAATTTATATGCATGTTGATTAAAGTAAAGAATTATATAGTGTGTTATAAAGGGTAATGCTAATCAGAAAGTCAACAAATAGTGTTGTAGTTTACTTTGAGTGCTGTTGCGGGTGTGGAATTAAGCATCAATATGAGAACGCTGAATGGCAGTTTTGTATTGTTTGAAGTAACACATCGATGCGATTAAAGGAACAATTAATTATAATTACTAGTTCTCAATGAAATATGGGTACCCCCAGTTGATTTTCATGTGGGAAACATTAAAAGGCTACCGAGTAACATCCATGTACTCACAATACCAATAATTATGACATTTCCTCCTCTTATGTTCTCACAATCTAATACAACACATACAACACGTACAGCAAATGAGCTAAACATTTCCATCATATTGAATTTGGAAAAATAGCAAACAAGTATCTATGTAGCGCTGTCTTACAATAAAAATACAGCTAGGGCGATGAGTTATTGCTATCGGTAATACCTGAGAAGGAAAATAATACTTACTGAACAGTTCAGATATTTTTCTTAGCATTTTTTATTGCACAAGGTATTCTTTTTACCATTTTTATTCATATATAAATAATACCACACACTTATTTCTTGAGTCCATCTGTTTAATAAGGTTGATGAGTCATGTGCTTATGATGCTCGTGTTATTAGCGTCATCCTACAAAGGTTATTCTAAAACTTTTAGTCAACTACCTGCGGAAGTACAATTTGCAAGCAACTTAATATACTTAATACACTCATTAAATTACACAAAATATTTTCACTCTCTTTACTTAAGGATAACTCACGCGAAATAATTGATGTACTTATACTTATACTACTATTCGTACGTTTTATAATAACGTTTGGAATTTCAAAGTACATAAGTTAATTGCACAAAGAATTTGAAGTTGTGATCTAATAAATATTAGTGTTAATCCGTAACAAAATATTCTGGCAAGTATTATTGAGCAATTTTGCTTTCCATAAGGAAAATCATTTTGAAAAGGGACTCGATTACGCTGACTTGATTTGCCATTAGCACGCTTTGCAATTAAAACATAGCTTCAAGCGTTTAGTGAAGGAGTATGGGTTATTTTTGTATAAAAGAGTTGGTTAATTTGTGGGGAAATTTATTTCTATTTACACGGTGCACTCTGTATCACTGCTGTGATATTACATAAATGTGAGTTAAGTAGTGGGGAATCCAACTGTTGTCTGAAGCGATTAGAATCTACTTGTTGTGCTTGATTCTGGTTGTGTGTATAAATATAAATATTTTACCTTGTAGTGATGTTTTAATAAAAGGAAGCCTAGGATAAGTAGGGTTACGTAAAGCATACGCATGAAAAAAGAATTGGCTGACGATGGATTCACATCAAAGCAAAGCAAAAGTGTTGAGAAAGTCCCTAGCTGGAAATGATGGTATCTCTGTTAGTTGTTTAGACCAAGCCCGACAGATATTATTGTATTCATTCAAGTTACAGCAAAAGTAATTAGGATTGTTAGCTCATAATAAAAATATAGCTGAATTCTTTATTGCGTTTTAATTGTATGAGCCACTTATTTACTTTTAAGTATTAAGTGGCTACTGTATCAAGTTAGCTAAACGCACTCTGCATGCATTATGATTGACGTTAGTTACTAAATGTTGAATTTTTATGAGATTAATTGGCGATACCCGTTCAGAGCAACATTCGCTAATGTAAAGTACAAAGTCATTAATCTCACAGAAACTAGTTCATTTTTGCCTGCATCCTCAATTTAATTCAATTGACAAAAATAATCTATATTGAAGAACATGCAAACTGCATGGTGGAATTGCACTAACAACCTAACAAGTACAAATGTAAACGTAATGTAAGCAATGGCTTTACATAGAAAGATATCTAGTATAAAATAAATAATTATTTTTACATACATTTAAGACAGGTTGAGCTGGAAGCTCATGGAAAACACGTCGCGTTGGTAGAAACCTCAGGAAAAAATAAAGTTTTTAACTGCATCCGTGCACACAGAGCGTGAAACGAAACATAGTTTAGCTGGCTGCTTATTTGGTTATATACTTGTATGTACAAATATGTTAGTCTGTTCTGCTTTGAGCAAATACATTTACACTGATAAACAGGATTCCTTAACATAAAACTACAGCATGTAAGTTAGTAGTGTACATAATAGCAATGCAAAGGGCATATGAATCTCAGATGTCGATCTTCTGGCAGATTTATGACTTTATCGTATTGTATTTCCCTTCTCGTGGCTTTTTGCGTATGCAGACAAGCATATGTATACTTACACATAATATTTACTCATGGATAGGTAGTCTTTACATAAACACGTATTTTCACTTTTTGGTCGCATTTTTAACATAATCTTTTCTGTAATTTCACGAGCCGATTGTATCATTACTTGTCTCAAATGTAAACTGTTGTGGGGGGAGATATTAGTAATGCCATTCCTCTTTTACATACATACCTACTCGGCTTACATACATTCCAATGCAATGTTCAATTACTCTCCTAACAAATACTCTGTAAGCAAAGCACAAGCTACGAGTAGATAAGCATAATATATTTATCATTACTCCGTATTTATTTCATTTATTATTTGTTCCTGGTCTGTGCGTGTATACATGCACATATTATAAGAACACACTAACACAGTACAAATTATACAAAGACTATAACTGTCTTACACTATCTAACTCTTACATCTGCAAATAAATAATATTGCATACGCAAAGTGCTATTCTGATTCAAATGTAATTAATTAGCAGCTCAAGGGCGTCCTTACAAACACAAAAGCAAGCGGGTATTTGTATTCTGTGATGTGAATAGCAAGGGGTCTATTGCTCTTGTCTGGTATGTACACATTAACTGCTACAATACAAATACATACGTATTTGTATTCTTATTTCAGGTACTAAAGAATCAAAAGATACTATCTATCATGTTTTGTTGTTCTTGTACTACTTGTAATGTATTTATTGGCATGAGAATTACCATCTCGATGTATTTACAATTTACCATAGCGCATTCAAATCAGTTATTAACTATACGCATACATATTCTGTAATTTAATACATAAATACTACACAGTCAGACAGGTTGTCCATTCGTCCATACAAATATAAGCCTTTGAAGTATGATGGTTATTACACAAAAACCCTTAGGCAATTCATATCTCTACTGTTTCATAGCAAGTATAATTACACCTTGACTTTGCACGTTTAAGAAACTGTAGTGTAGTAGCATATGTATTCAGTTCATGTTATATTCACAATATAATACATCAAAACATTGAACATACATGCATCAATCATTGTATCTCTGAATGAAATTTTCCCTGAATTTTTTAAATAAGTATATCTGACGAAATGCACCTATGGAAATAAGCACAATTTATAAATTCAAGACTGCATACCCCTGTACTACACGAAATTTATTGTACAGGATATTTTAAAGGTATTGAACATGCCGACAACTCTCTGAGGATATGTATAATATTAATTTGCCAGTAAAACCTTCAATTCTCAACGTTTCTCGAGCTGACTGAATTTTCATCCACAAGAGCACATTTTATGACGTAATAGATTCATGTAACATTAAGTAACTAAAGGGTATTCAAAACCCATTAGGAGATTTATGTCTATTTAAATTAGATTTTGAATTTGAAATGAAGTTTTCTTTGCGCTGTGCACTCAACCTTCCAAAGGTCAAATCTCATACATTAAATAATAATAAAAAATATATTTGATTATGAGTTACAATAATAGAACTGAGCGGAAGAAATAAAGTTACATACATTACATATCTGTATGGTCTGAAGTCCCATTTCATTGAGAAGCTACAAACAAACCGACACAAGCAAATTGTTATTAGTTTAAACACACTTTTCTATTTAGAATGAATATAATTTTATCTCTACGTTCTTTAATATATAAGAATAAATATGAGACAGGATTATATAAGAGTAAACGAAGACCAAAGGATCCGCTGACTTGTGCTAGTAGTTTGGTATTCAGACTTTACACACCATCCTATCACGGAGTAAATACATCAGGTAAATATAGTACATTACATTCAGGTAATACCGCTTGAAGATTACGAGTACTGTCAAAAGTATGTGCAGTATCGATGAAAAATTATCAAATGAAATTAATGAAATGAGGCTGAGCGTCTTTTCTGTTGTGAGTTAAGATTCGAATTGGACTCTAGAGAAAAAAGCGTGAACGTAAACTACTAAACTAAAGTGAAGGAGTGCGGCGGCTTGGCACACGTAAGGAAAATCGGTTATATGACTTTTGACAGTCATTTAAAGCTAATCGCTTGTCAATTCATAATAGAAAATGCTTGGCCGCCTCAGAATGATCATTTCATATGTATTTACCATTCTCACATATAACCTCAACAGACTGACCATGCAAATGCAAGCATAACCGTCCAAGCATGCGATTACATAAAGGCATGAGCTTGTAAGCTATAACTCTAGAAAGCCAATTGTACTTACTTAGAAAAGGAAAAAATGCTAACTTAATAGGGTAGTATACTTGTGTATGGCTTAACTATCCTCATCATTCCATTCAGATGAGCCTATTTATAATATTATATTACCATGCAATTGCACGCCCGACAGACGCTTTCTTATTATCAGTAGACCATAGCCAAACTTGAGCACCTTGTATGATTACGGATGTAAGTACTTGTACGTTTGCTTTTACCAGTAACAACAAGCTGTGCATATGTCTATACATTCAAATACATTTAATTTACATAATCATACATAATCAGGTGTACTTTCCTTCATTGGCTCAAACGCACTTCCTAAATCCAAATTAAATTTTGTCTGCAAATCTTTTTCTGTTGTATCTTACCAAAACCAAAACACATCAACTCAGTAATGTTTCAAGATGCAACATTGATTTTAAAAGCAGTGGATGGGTAAATGGTAAATCTCCTTGAGTAATAATACTTTAGAACTAATTATAATTTTGTGGGCATATATTAACAATCTAGTCAAGAAACGGAAAATATGTAGTTTGGTTTACAATATGAATTAGCACCGTCTTTACCCAGTTAAAGTGGGATGGAAACTTGTAAAATAAAAGGATGTATTGGTTGATAATTCCTTTTTACAAGCTGCACTCAAGATGCAAGACTGGAGAGATATATGCGATGCACATATATCATTTTACAGAATTCTCCGATCGAAAACATTCGAGCACGCTATCAGCTATATTATACTTAACAAGAAAATAATGTTAGTTTCAAATAACTAAACATGTATTGGTTTTGTCGGTCGGTTGTTACTACAAAGAGCAAAGCAAAAGGCGAAAATAAAAACTATTGGGAAGAGTTAAGAGAAGGTGTTACTTATTTATCAGTCAGTAGGTTGGTAAGTAGGTGCATTAACATTTGGGTATACTATATTAACTACAGTTAAAGTTCTTTATTGTGCTTCTCGAATATTACATTCATTACAGAGTTATTATTCAGTATCAAGTATAGTTTTTGAACTCACTCATCTAATAAGTATGCCTATAACGAAATTATGTTACGCATCTTATCGAAAATAAGCAATAAGAGTACACTTATTAGTAGAATCAGACGGGATGACTGGACATATGAACTGACCATAAGAAATACATAGAAAAGCAGTGAATTCCTATGCTTATGAAAGTTTGTAGTATGTAGCATAGGAAAAGATAAATAGGATTAGTTGATTCAATCCATTTCGTGCAATGTATGTGTGTACTAGTGTAGCTTTGTATGTGCACGTTGTAAGTACCTGTATAAATTGTATTTGAAAGGCTTAAATCCGTATAGTGTACTTAGTACATGTGTACAAACTTATGTAAAATACGGAGAGAGATAATACAGTGTTGTTGGTGAGAGATACAGAGTAGAGAAAGAACAGAACAGAGGTGTTTACATTTTTTGAAGAGTTGAACAAGAAGATTTATGCGAGCTTTTCGGCTTTCCTTTTTCCTTTTATCAATACCAATAAAAATGACCGCGCAAAGCAGTGTTCCTAACCTTTTTTCACGCCCAAGCCAACACTTCCATTCTACAAAACAAGTCAAGTTGACTCGACAGGCCGAGTTGAGCCCTTACTAACCATCCCGAATGGTGTGTGTGTGTGATGTACATATTGTGAACGAAGGATTGAAGAGGATGGGTTATTAATTGCATCGCACGTAGATACGGCAGAGTAATATGCACTTGAGAATAAATGGCATTCATAATAATATAAGCCTGCCTGCCTCCATTATGTGCTTGTGACTGGTAAACTGCTCTACGGTGCTAAAGCCGAATGTCAATGCACCTCCCTCGATAGCTCAGTCACAAATAAATACAAAAATGTTCGGTTCAGTGTATGATCAATAATCGGGTAGGCTTCGGCCAAAACAAGAGTGTAATTTTTATAACTATTTAATTACACACTAATTTCCAATTATGATACAATCAATTACTGGTTCCAGGAATCAATAAAATACAATTAAAATATCAATTTTTTCAAATAAATTCAATTCAAAATACTAATCAAATCAATAGGAAAAATCACGTCTACAATACGTTCGATCTCCGTCTCGTTGTCGCACTAACTAACTCAATTTCCTTTCTTCCCAAGCTCCTCGCCGAGCTCTTCCTTCTCATTGGCTGGTTTTGAGTTTTCCTCGCTCGTCCCGCCTAGTAGCCCAGAGGCAATTTCCTTAAGCCCCAAAATCTCGCCAACATTCCCCTCTCTGTAAAGGGAAGTGTTTCCCTTTACACCTAAATCCACATCCAGAACACAAGTCTTCGTACTCGGTCTTCGGTAAGTCCTAGAGTCAGTCCTTGCGTCCACTATGAGTACAAATCCGTCTCTTCGAGGGTACACTGCTGCCACGACTTCTCGAGGCCAGTTCTTCCTTCCGTAGTTTTCTCCCACAATGACAAGTGATCCTTCCTTCACCGGCTCCGGTTTCAGAGGCCACTTGCTTCTCTTAACAATGGTAGTCTCCAACACTTTCTTCTTCTTTCCAGCAAATAGCCATTTTCCGTCAGATCTTTCCAGAAAACTGAGAATCCATGCTGTCATCCAAATCAATTTCTTGTAGGAATCAAATCTGTCAGTCAGTAGAAAAGCATCCTCGAACTGCTCCCGTCCAGCAAACAAGGCGACTTCAAACATTTTCTCTGCAACAGATTTCATTTCCGTACAAGAGTCCTTTCTCATGGTCAAAGCAATTTCTTTTTTAATTCCTTTGGAATCACAAAAAGGCACTGTTATTTCCAAGATACCTTGCAGCTCTTCCCACACAGACTTCCACTTTTCAAAGAAATCTTGGAACACTTCGACGTCCCATCGAATTCCGGATCTCCAAATATCTTGAAGGATTATTTCCGCCTTCGCCTTGAAGTGCGAATCAAATCCAAAAGGTTCGTAAACTGACTGCACAAATTGGGGAGATTCCCTCTTTGCCGGCTGTTTAGCTTCTCGTATGATCAGGGGTTCAGCAATTGAAAACTTACATAACTTGAAGTTTTCTTTTCTCGGTTCACAGTAAAGTTCCATTACACGTTCATTCGGGATTTCAGAATCCAGTAACAAATTCTCAGAAATATTTTCTGCCTCACTGGATCCAGGAAAAACTCTTCGGCTCTCATTCTGGGGGCTGCTCATACATCCTCTTATTTCCAAACCTCCAGGATGATTAACTTCAGTCACGTCTTGAATTATCTTGACAGCTCTGTCTTCAACACCAGCACTGTCAAGGCAGTCATTGTCATTTTCCTTCGTAGCATTCATCGCTACCGGAAAAACTTCCTCAAGTTCACTTTCGGTCTTGTTCTCTACAACTTGCTCCAAGCTTGGTGAGCAGGTCACAACAGATTGAGCCGTGTAGAAGTCATCGCCCTCTAATCGTCTCCATTCTTCCATTAAAAACTTTCTTGGATCAACTCTATTCACATTTCCATAATTCTCGTCCGCAAAGTACTCCTTGTACAATTTCTTTTGCAAAGCTTTCAGACGACGCCGAGCTGCGGATTTAGTTCCTGGAAGCTTCACTTTATTCTTTTTCCACGGAAACCCGGTTTCCGTTTGGGTGTCAATTGATTCCGTCTTTCCTTCAGTAGTCTTTTCGTTTCGGGCATCATTTTTCGGTTCAGCAAGTTCAGGAACTCTGACTTCAATATTTTCTGTTTGAAGTGACTCCTTCACATGGTTCTGGAGAGCTTCATCAGAACTTATTTCGTTCACAAATGAAGTATGCTGGGGCACTTCTTCATTTGATCGTTCCACTGGGCCGTGGATAATCCTACCTAGCTCCGGTATGGATACCACCGGAGCCCCTCTCGGTTCGTCAGTACACTTTACACTCACAAACAAAGTACAGGGTGTCACATAAAGATATATGCACACTTTGATCGTCAATAACTCAAGAACGGTAAGGTGTATTTAAACGCGGTTAGTACCGTTAAAAAGAGAACAATATTTCCAATCGGAACCAATTTTATCAAGAAGAAAATCGGTAGATTTGGCCTGTCAGAAATTCTCGAAATAAAAAAGTGAAAAATTCATTCTCCAAATTGGATGGGTCACTTCCAAAGTGGTTGCCAGTGACTGCCAATGTTATTTGAGGTACTTTTGGTTTGGATGATCCTCCGGGTAAGGCGAGATGGATTCGGTAACATCCGGAACACTTGTTCATGGGCCATCAAAGAGCAGAAGCTCAGAATAACGTCACCGAAGGTGAAAACTCAGAGAAATGTCTGTGAAGAGGTTTGACCATCGAAAATGATCTGTCAACTGTCCACACAGATCTTGGCTTTTCATCTGCGATGAAACTGTGACCTCGGTTTTTTAAGGGCGAGAACCTAAGTCTTGTAGGAGGAACTCTGACTCCACTCTGCTGGTTAAAACGTTAAGATGATTATCAGTTTGGTCAAAATGAATGATCGGTAGGTTGCCCACACGCAAAGTGTCATCAGAGCTTCTGCTCTTTGATGGCCCATGAACAAGTGTTCCGGATGTTACCGAATCCATCTCGCCTTACCCGGAGGATCATCCAAACCAAAAGTACCTCAAATAACATTGGCAGTCACTGGCAACCACTTTGGAAGTGACCCATCCAATTTGGGGAATGAATTTTTCACTTTTTTATTTCGAGAATTTCTGACAGGTCAAATCTACCGATTTTCTTCTTGATAAAATTGGTTCCGATTGGAAATATTGTTCTCTTTTTAACGGTACTAACCGCGTTTAAATACACCTTACCGTTCTTGAGTTATTGACGATCAAAGTGTGCATATATCATTCTGTGACACCCTATATGCTTCGGCATTCCCTTATTTGATTTTTCGGTTGGTCCGTGAACGGTCCAACCCAACTCCGTCTTAGACACCAGGGGAGCCCCTCTCGGTTCACGAAAAGTTTCCACACTGGATATCAAATCAGCATGATTTTCACCAATCAGAATCATTGGCTTTGCACTACAGAGTTCTGGAACGGGATACTTTTTCAGAAAATTCCACTTTTTCCTTAGCAGCTTCAAATTGTTGCTCTCTGGAGGCAGATCTAAGTCATCGTATCTGTAGGTATTTAAAGTGAACTTTTTGTTTGAAGCATTTCCAGTTACTTGCAAAGTAATTCGTTCACTTTCCGCTTTCTCAGTTTTCGTTTTCAGCCACTGAAGATCAAGTGTAGCTGGAGTTCCTTTGACTCCGAGCTTTTCAGCCAAACTGGGATGAATCAACGAGACAGTTGAACACTGATCCAATAGGGCGTAAGTCATCAGTTTTCCTTTAGGTCCATACAGGGTTACACGAACAACTTTCAAAAGTACCTTCTTGTCGTATCCAAATAACGACAAAGTAGTGCACACAGTTTCGGGTGTACTCTCAGTACTTTCTTGGATAATCTCCTGCTTCTTTTCCTGCTTTGCATAATGTAGTAAAGAATGATGAGGTAACTTACATCCATCCTTTCCACACTCTTTCTTCATCTCGCAATCGGGAACCCGGTGATTTCCTTCAAGGCACTGAAAACACACTTTAGCTCCTTTTGCCCATTTCCATCTTTCTTCTGACGGCTCTTTGATCAGGTGGCGGCAGCTAGAAGTTTCATGGTTACCTTTCTTGCAAAACAAACACTGTCCAGAAGAATTCGACTTTTCTTCTGACACTACAAAAACACTTTCACTATTTTTGCCCCTTCCCTTCTTCTCTTCAACGTAAGAGATCATGACACTGGCAGCATCGGCTAGCTTCTCCAACCAGTTGCACAAATCAAGCACAGTAGATTTTGGATTTTCTATTTTCTTTTCCATCCACCTTAGTCTTTGGTTGGCAGGCAGCTTACTTTCAATTTCATTGATTAGGGTAGGGTTCAATAAATGTCCAGGCTCCTGTAGATTTTCCATCGTTGTTGTGAGGTTCAGCACAGCATTTGATAAGTCCACAAGAGTTTCTGGTTTGTCTTCTTTGGCAGCAGGCAAACTTTGTACTTGCTTCACCAATCGTTCAACTATTTGAGCAGGCCTTCCAAAATTCCTCTCTAATATTTTCAACACCTTTTCTAAATTGTCGGGTACAACCATCATGGCAATAACCGCATCACGAGCTTTTCCTTTGAGGCATTTCCTCAGTCGGTTCATGTTCTCCACATTGGAAAATCCACACAGCTGAGAGGCAGTTCTAAATTCACTTATAAAGTTCGGCCACTCAATTGGGTTTCCAGAAAAACAAGGCAAGTCTTTTGGCATTGACTGCCTGGCGAGAAACTTATCAAGTCTATTTTCGGGTTTCAATGGAGATGCACCAACCGGATCCGGGCTTCCTGTTTTCACTAAAGGAACACTTGGGATTTGAGTTGGAGCATTTGTTTCCATTGAATCTATATCAACATCAGGTGGTGGGGGAGGTGGAGGATTATTCTTCACACTCGCAGTCCACTCCGATGTCATCTTTTCCTTAGTTGCAGGTTCATATTCGTCCTCCACAGCTGTGCCAAACTCAGATTCGTCGTCGCTCAGCTTTTGGGAGTCGTCACTGTCGTCGGCTATTTTCATTTTTTCAACTTCCAATTGCTTGAAAATAATTTTCTTTTTTGCAGCAGCTAACTTGGCACGAAACTCCAACTCTCTTTTCTTTTGCTGCATTTGAACTTCTGCGTGTTGCAACTCGAGATCCATTTCGTTTTGCTTTTGTTGCATTTGGGCTTCCGCCTGTTTCATTGCATTCTGTTTCTGCACTTCCATTTGTTTCATTTCATGCTGTTTTTCAATTTCTTTTTGTTTCAGCTCCGCTTGCTGCTGACTCAAAAGGTATTCATGGCCAATTTGTTCTTCCTCAATTGTCAACAGGTCTTGCATTGCTTGAATTTCGGCTTCCCTTGCTTGCCTTCGGGCCAAACTAGCATTGGAAACTCTACTTCGGTTAGACTTATGCGATTTGTCTGACTTTTTACTGCTTACGTGACTCTTAGTAGAATTTGCATCTTCATTGGCGGTTTCATCAGGTTCACCTTCGCTAACGTCATCAGCTTCCGGGTCCGGGTTTTCGTCGGGTAGTCCTAGTCCAAGCTTTTTCTTTCCCTTTCTGGGTTTTGAACCGAATTCGACTGTTCCCAATCTGTCCGGCTTCGTCCCTTTAGTTGACCGCTCACTTTTCCTGATGCCCCCACCACTGGTTCCAGGTTGAAGCTCCATTTCTACTGATCACTCAACGGTAATGTCAATCACAAAGTCAAATGTCACTCAACAAACTGTTCGTTTTTTCACTGTTTCACCACAGAACTGTTCGATTTGTGCTTGAAGGACCAAAATGTGACTGGTAAACTGCTCTACGGTGCTAAAGCCGAATGTCAATGCACCTCCCTCGATAGCTCAGTCACAAATAAATACAAAAATGTTCGGTTCAGTGTATGATCAATAATCGGGTAGGCTTCGGCCAAAACAAGAGTGTAATTTTTATAACTATTTAATTACACACTAATTTCCAATTATGATACAATCAATTACTGGTTCCAGGAATCAATAAAATACAATTAAAATATCAATTTTTTCAAATAAATTCAATTCAAAATACTAATCAAATCAATAGGAAAAATCACGTCTACAATACGTTCGATCTCCGTCTCGTTGTCGCACTAACTAACTCAATTTCCTTTCTTCCCAAGCTCCTCGCCGAGCTCTTCCTTCTCATTGGCTGGTTTTGAGTTTTCCTCGCTCGTCCCGCCTAGTAGCCCAGAGGCAATTTCCTTAAGCCCCAAAATCTCGCCAACAGTGCTCGTATTGTATTCGAGTGAAGAAGAATATAGATACATGTTGAAACCACCTTAACATTTCCCTGTACAGTTTACTTATGCATACTACACACGTCAAGTCGGTCCTGGTTAGGCACAAGTACTTAAAGCTCGTTCATTTACAGTTTATATTCATTGCACTCACAGTCCACTACTTACAAACATACGTACAAGGATGGATGGACTCGGACAGTAAAAAGCTCCTTAGAATGGGTGCTCTTTCAGCTCATTCTCCTCTTCATAATATCTTATATCCACACATTACTTTCCGTATGCTCTTTATTCCTTGCTAACCATTTAGGTTACCTACCCATGAAATCCACTAGCTTGGCCGGCTCAAACAAATAAATAAAATAACCGAAAGAAGAATCTGAAAGACACCTTCTGAATAGAAGAAAAGTCAAGTCAAAAGCCAAAAGCTCAGCTTAACTCAACGAGGACTAACATTAGTGTCCATTTATTCTAGTTGGAAGTGAGTGAGCAAATGCCGCTGCTAAATGTTAAAGCTCCAAGCTACACTAACTCTACTCTCTATGTGTACAAACCAAGTTAACTGAAAAAATTCAAATCGAATTCTTTTCTTTTAACCAACATTCAACACATCATGTTCAGCGTAACATTAAATTACTACAGATACACACAGCTAAAATCTATATGCAATCCGTGTACATCAACCTAAGAAGAGCTATAACACATACAAGACATAGGTAGACGAAAAAAGATTGAATGTATACTTGTATGATATGATATTAGATGAGAAGTCACACCAACAACAACCAACCGGCCGTACGTCCGCTCTATCAAGTTCAATCCGACTCAACCTGAAACTTGTTTCTTTCTGCCATTCCCATCACCATTAAAGTTTTAAACAAAACTTGTAATAGGTACAGCCAAAGCCAACTTAACATACATACTTAATACACACATAAGACGAGATTTACGAGTTTAGTAATAGTTATCCCCTTTGTGCATTTAAAATTGCGCAATTCACACTAGAAGCTTACCTGTTAATTTAGAGTCTATCTATGTGCACAGTAGTAACGGCAGTATTCGTAGAAAGTATAATAATGATGAGTCAAAACAAATCGTTATCTTAGAAGAAGGGGCGCATATTAAATATGACATGAAAAGTGTGGGAATAATAGTACCTCCTTGTCTAATCAATTTAAAGAGAAAACATTTTTCCAAAAGATAAGTAAATATTTTGGAAATTAGACATAATGCCCCATTTAAATTCTGTTTCATCTATCCGGGACTATTAAATAGTCTTTAAACTTGACATTGTGTCTAGGAAAGTAATTATAAACACAAACACTATTTCATACACCACATGTTTTTAAAATTTGAGAAAATTACGAGATTCATGATAAGTGCTTTCTTGGTTGATAATAATTTTTGAATTTTTTACAGTACTTATGGAACTCATCTCAGCATAGCTCTAGGTATCAACGTGTGAAGTACAATGGCTATCAAAGCAATTGCAATAAAATAAATGCAGTTGATTGTGAACATAGGGAAGAGGTCGTAGTACTAGAGTTTTACCACCTTGTTTACTGAATTGCATATTAAACTGTGTTAAGTTACTATATCTACATAACTTATAAAGCATAGCACGCTCACCGGCTTTTTTATAGTCATAGTCAATAGTTATAGTCAGAAAGTCAGAGTGAAAAAGCTCATGTTAGAATTGAATTCTACCTAATGTTAAATTGCCGGCTATTACAAGTACATTACCAAGAGAGAGCATTTACTTTTACTTATTTTTACAATGATGCACGCACATGAAGAATACTCAACTCACCCAGATGGATGATGGAGGATAATTTTTCCAGCATTAATTCTGCGGCAGAGTGAATACCAAGAAAATAAACCATTGCAATCAATGCATATAGAGAAGAAGCGAAAGTCTCCTAGTACACAATTGCATTTGAAGCCTATCTATAGTGTAAAAGTCATTTTCTAACCGTAGCTGTACTTAGCAGGCTAATGTGTCAAACTTAGTGAATTTTAATTTCCTTTGCATCTAAAAGAACTTGTGTACACTTTGGGGTGGATGTAAACGGTTAGTTCCCCACAATACCAAGGGTAACCCATGACTGTAGCAGGTTACCGGGTCGAATTTAGGTTAGAAGGGTTCACCCGATTGACCCCTTTGAACCAGATCTTCCTTTAAACCCCAGCAATACAATAGAAAAGTTTGAAATAATTATCTTAAATCAGTTCAGGAGTTTTAGAAGCAACGGACAGACAGACAGATTGCTTAGTGCATTGTTATAAAGACGCTGTCGCTTCTTAATAAAGTATATTTTGACTTGGAGCAAAGATAGATACGTAATAATATAATTTTATGGTTGAGCAAAGGCAATTTGAAATACACATGAAATATGATACACTCGATTCTATATTGTTGAATTGCAATTTAATGTTTTATACGCCGTGTCTACAGCAAGACTCACTCTCTCAGCAACAATAAGATGAACATTCAGTTTTATTATTGTCATTTTTAAAGTCATTGACAATGCCATACTGTGGAGAACCACACATGTGTGCATCTCTGCGGTAAGATGCATGCTCGAAGGCGGTAAGTGACTGTGTGCCAAGTGTACCAACACAGACAGAGACAGAGTAATTGCAACGCAAGCGAAGAATCAAGGTAAAGTACACCGGTATCATCACTCGGAAAAGCACGAGTAAAACTACACTGTGAATAAATGAGAATCTCGCATTCAGCTAACTCGAGAATTTTCAACAATTCCGACCAACGAGAAATAAATAAATGCAAATCCGACCCATTCATTACGTCAACAGCCAAATTAGCCTAAACGATCTTTAAATTGTAGGTTGGCTTTCTTCCACTTCACTTGGCTCGACACAGCTGGAATTGAAACAAACTTGATTTTATGTCGACGATGCTTGCATAACAGCGTAAATATGAGACTACTACTAAGAATGTTTACAATCTACATCTAGACTCCACAATTATATGTAATGCAAATATTATTAGCGCTTTACCTTCACATCACATTATAATAAATTAATCAATGGAAACTATTTACAGTATGGCTTTCCAACCATTAAATACAAGCCATCAATATTTACGTGTTAATGAACATACTTTGTTTGCACTTTCTACTATATTTTTAAGGAAGTTAGTCACTAGATCCTTAGTCACACGTTAAAACTTGGCATTTACAAGGAAGAGGCAGGTCCTAAATGTTTATTGCATGATACATACAAACGAGAGAACAGGAGCTTCCATTTTAGTCATCATAAATCCTGTAAAGGAAGTCGGAACATTTACGAATGCAGAACTGTGAGTGATAATATAACACAGTTCAGATTCCACCATGACTATAAAAGATGCAAACAAATCCCACGAGTTGGAATAAAGTCATCCTACTACAACAACATAATGGAAAACAAACCAATAAGATATTCTGAATTTTTCCTAGGTTTGGTTTGGTTTCAGTAAACATTGGTGTGTACATGAGAAAAGAATATATTATCTTTATGTTGTAGCAGTCTATTTATAATAAATTCAAAAATGCTCATGTTCAAAAAAGAGGTATTCAAAGAGCCTCCGTAAATGCTTGCGTAGTAGAAAAATATGGTGCATGACTTGACAACAGAGACAAGACAACTGTTGTGATGTAAATCTTTATTGCCCCTTCAACTTGACTTGTAAAGATACAAAGTTCGTTCATATTCAGAACTTGACTTTGTTTCATCCCATCATTTATTTTTTGTGGTTATCAAAGGAAGGGAATATGTTGGTTCGTTAGTATTTGGTGTTTGAAGAGCCCAAATAATAAAATGATGGATTCACCCGCAATTATCTGTACAAAATGTTTAACCAACAACCAACCGGGATTGAAGAGTTGAAGGATGATATTATTATAGACTGCCTTGTGGCAATATCGGCTAAATGTAGAAAGGATCTCTAACAAACACTAAAACCCCAGAACTCAATCTCATGCTAAATACGATGTGTAGAGACAGTTTATCTTAATCTTCCTCTTCTCCTCTACCTGGTTACATGCAGACGTGTATTTTCATATTATGAATATTTTACTATATCATAGTAATACTACAATAAACCTCTTAAATTTAAATATCAAATCATTTCATTCGATAACGTTTTATTGAAATAGTGGATAATTGTAGACACAGACAGTAGTTATCCATCTGGTCTGTTTGTAGATATCATTTATTTCAGTACACACAGTGCCACTGTTAAAATACAAGTTTGTTTCTCAGAGTTTTCAAGGAATTGCCTAGTAGTACTTATTGCTACTACTTCATCTAGAAATTGAACTTGTTACACACTCTACATGATTTGGCTTTCATTTAGAAAATACAGAGAACAGAGGAAAATGGATTTTGTCTTCAAGCGTCTTGACTTTGTTACTATATACTATGTACTTTATGTGGTACAGAGCATACGAATATTACAACCGTTAAGCGAAGATTGAAGATATCTATGTAAATAATAATGGTGATGCACTGATGTAGTACAAAATACAATGATACTGATATTATTTATATGGACATTTGAGTTGAACGCGGATGATGAAATGAATGATAAATACAACCAAATAAATAAAATGGGTTGTTGCTCTTCTCTTTTCAAGTCATAGTTATTATATGGAAAATTATACATGGTTGGTAGGAAAACTCGTCTATAAAATAAACGAAATTACACTGCTTACAATTTACTGTATATTTGAACTCTCGTCTTAGATATTTTCCTATGCTTGAGTCACTGCTTATTTCTTGGTTAACAAATAGTTGCACTAATTTGCTCCTATCATTCTGTAAACTCGTACCCTTCAACTTTCAACATCCATTATTTTTACTATATACATCCATTGAGTATTATAGAGATAATAGAAAGAGGTGATACTAAAACTACATTGCCCACAACATCCTTCGGAAATAAAAAACCTATTACAGCTACACATACATGTATTTATTTTGGTAAGTCAAAAGGAGTAAATAGTAGTTTTATCGCACCTTCAGCTTCGTAATCATAATCTTCTGACTTTCTTAGTTAAGTTAAATACAATGAAAAGGATCCTCCGTGCAGACGACTCCCTTAAATAGTGGATCCCATACAAATGGTAGAAAGTATTTACTTACTACATAACTTATATCATGTTCCTTTAGGACTAGTACGGTTTGTATGGTGTATATGTCAGCGCCAAACAGGGCAATGTGCCAGGCAGTGCAGCCCGCCTAGTCAGCTTGGGCGAACGCTGTATTCCTAGGCAAACGGTACCTCGACATTTCAGTCAAATAGTGCAACATGTTAAATATTTTTTGTTTATATTTTAGTTCTCCAATGCAATTGTTAGTATAAAATCGTGTAGAATGACATTACGCACTTGCTAATGTTTTGCATACGCAGTTCTTAATAAATAAGTTCACCTCGGCTGTGGACACGAAATAATTAATAACAGTGCTTTCATTTGCTGTTTACTTCATTATTTTCGTGCTGTGATTTTTAGTTAGGTATTTCTAGTAACATTTTATTATTTAATCTAAAATCCGATGAAGATAGAGGGCATTTTATGTAATGGTGCTTTTTTAAAGTTAGACATGATTGACTGAATATTTAATGAAAATTTAAAATTTTAGTGCTT